>CAJHQQ010000044.1:0-499642 GCA_905132885.1 Moricandia moricandioides
TTTAGTTTGGTGTGTAATATCCAAACCATTCATCTAGGAGTATCAAGAGATCATCCATCCCTCTTGTGTCACCATCCATTCCACACGCCTTGAAGGACTTGAGTCTTTTGATTCGTTCTTGCAAGGATTATCCATTCCCATCAACCAAAGAGCATCCTAGGGACGCATCATTAGATTAAGGCCTCTTCTCTATATATTGTAACTTATGCTCAGAGTAATAATATTAAGCAAACATTTTTCAATGATACTCTCTCTCGCTCTCTCTCTCTCTCTCTTGTTCATCATGAACCCTAATCTCTAAAGCTTGGATTCTCTTCATTCTTCTCTTAGTCTCGCATTCTTATATCTTCTACTCTAAAAATCTCATGGTATCAGAGCCAGGTTACTCATATCCTGGTGTTTGAATCCTCTTTCTTTCACCTTCATTTCGTGTTCAAGCTGTTCTTGAGAGATGGAAGGAAGCAAGATAGTGGTGACGGTTCCGGTTACTCTTAAAGGTGGTGGAAACTACCTGTTGTGGTCTCGCCTAGTGAAGACTGCGGTTGGGAGCAAGGGTTTGTGGAGTCATGTGTCTGATGGAGCTCCAAAACCAGTTGCTGACAAGGACAAAGGCACAGAAGAATCTGCGCTTGCTGATCAACAGAAGTGGATTCAAGATGATATGATGGTTCTAACCATGATTCAAGGGTCTCAGATACATCTATCCTTGAAGCATACAGCTACTGTGAGACGCCAAAGGATCTATGGGAGACTCTCCAGAAGATCTATGGAAACACATCCTGAAAGAATGAGTAGAATCTGAGTATGCAAAGGTAGAATAGAGTAGAATAGAGAGATTAGAAGAGATTAAGAGAGAAAGTAAGAGAATAGGAGCCGATTTGTTCAAGAACCCATTTGGGAGCTCAAGAACACTTAGAGAGAATAAGAAAAGAAAGTGACTCGAATTACTTGCTTAACACTAATTAACCGGAGTTAAAAATATACAAGAGAGTTTATGGACAACAATCAACGGCTAAAAGATAAGGTTTCAACCCTAAGCATGTGGAGTCAAGGCCGGGGGAGCGTCTAATTTGAAGTGCATGGAGGAGAAGCTTTGCACGCGTGATTCCTTTGGCATCTTGACCAGATGCTCTTAGCCAGCCTGTCCAGGCGCGGACTAACCTTATCCCTAAGGTTCATTGCACTTGGACGAGTGGTGAGGTAAGTAAAGGTTGATCACACGCGGGTAACTCCTTTTCACTCTTACCCGGGTAACTTGGTTTCTCCTCTTGCCTTGGTGCACACTCAAGTGTACGGTCACTTGTACGGCCTTGTACGGTCACTTGTACGGCCACTTGTACGGACTTGTACGGACAACTCCCCCTTAAACCATTCTCCAACCTTCTTCAGTTTCCATCACATACTTGTAACCCCTTTTCTTATTTGGTTCAACACTCCCCCTCAAGCTTGATCAAGGGAACCGATCAAGCTTGGATGTCATGAGATCTTCCTCATTAAAAACCTTGCCAAAGAAAACCCTCCTTAGGGATAAAACCTCAGCAAGGAAAAGAGTAAAGACCCCATGACAAGAGGAACTAGTTGAGCCTGGTAAGATCACTGAGCCCCAATCTGTGATGAATGGACTCAAGTGTCTTCTGTCTTGGAGCCTTAGTGAAAACATCTGCCAACTGATCTTCACTTCGTGTGTAGCAAGGTAAGATCACTCCTTGGACTATCATCTGCGTCACCTTGTGGCAGTCAACCTCAATGTGCTTGGTTCTCTCATGAAACACCGAGTTGGAGGCAATGTGGATTGCTGCTTGATTGTCACAATGCATGGTCATTGGTGTAGACTGGTTTATCTCCAAGTGCTTCAGGATTCCTTTGATCCACACTAGCTCATTACTCAAGCTTCAGCAAATAAACCTATTTCCTTTTGTAAATTATAGTTTTTAGGTCGAGTGTTCATGATTCTCAGGCTTAAGATAAATTAATATTTGATAAAAGTATATATTCTAAGATTCGTAATTTAGCTCAACAAGTTTACTAACTTTATATATTAATATGTGATTTGTATGAGCTATATCTAATTAAACACAATACAATATTACAATCTCATGAAACCATATGTGTTTACCCAATGATGAAAAAACTCTCGATTCTGTGGACTGATTAAACCGGGACATGTCAGTTTATAAATACATTCGTATTACAGAAAAAGACAATCACGTGAATTTAATTTGTCAGACGGCATATATATATAGATGTTGATTGTTTTCTAATGATTGTAATTTTACGAGAGAATATATATTGTGGCGGAGTATTTTCACCTTGTTGTAATAGTATCAAACGAAGTAATAAGAGCAACTTGTTCACTCTAAAGGGACCCAAGCACAAGCTCCCAAATCAAAACATGGATCGATTCAGCATCAAAGTAACGTCTTAATAATCGCCACATGCCCACCATACCCACTTAATAATGTCACTGTTTTAGCTTCTTTTTTTTTAATAAAGTAGAAGTTTTGAAAATTCTCAACCCGTGAACTTAGATTCATGATGACCAATATTAATAATGCATCATATAGATTTGTGAATATTAATAAATTATTAGAGTATAAAACGCCGTATCAAAATGGGTGAGGCTAAAATCATCTTAGGGCATGATTAATGCAGGTCTCTTAACAAGGGGTTCTTATTTTTTAAGAGACCGTATCTTAATTTTAACTAAGAAAACTTAAGAACCGTCTCTTAAATAAGAGACATAAGAGACGTCTCTTATCCAGAAAAATGTAAAAAAAAAAAAAAAAATTAAAAAGAGGACAAAAAAATTAAGAACCCCATCTTAAGAGACCCGGGTTAAAGATGGCCTTACAGCTCATTAATTCCACCGAAATTTCTTATAAATTTTTTGGAGGATAACGTTGCAAAGTTTGAAAAAACAAACCCTAGGTTTTGCTCGACCGATCGAAACAATATAATATTGAAAAAGGAAAATTATTACGTAGAAACCGATCAGTCTACATTATCCAACATGTGTCTGACACGAACTTACTCTTCTAATGCGATAAGACCAAACATATGTGATGAAATGTATCATGTGACTTTACTTTTTATATAGAAAACTTGATCATGGTAAGATCCAAAATGTTGGAAATCAAACTTCCAACCTTATCATGTAATAAAATAAAATTTCAAGATAACTAAATTATGTATTTTGAAAATGAATTAAATTAAAACCATGTAAAAAAAAATATACATGTTACAACATTATGAGATATTTTAATTCCACAATATATATATATTGAACATTAAATACTTTATATATCTACAAGAGATGATATTTTCACATGAATCCCACTCATATATCATAATGAACAATTCTAACCAATATTATATACAAAATTATGATGAACAGTTCTATCTGTAATTAAATATTTGATAATTCTGCATTTACAAATTAAAATTTTGAAAATTTTCGTTCTTAATATTACAATTATATATCTGATGCAAAAACATAGACCTTTTATATATGTGTTATCACGTACAAACTACGTTTTTTTATTTTGAACCTATATATAAACTAAGTTATGATATAGTTATTCTACCACTATGAATGATTATCACTGAATCTTCTTCTTAGAAACAAGGGTTTGCTATAATTATCGTTGATTTCTCAAAGACTGTGTATCAGCTAATATATAAAAATAAATATCTATTTAAGATAACATTTTTTAAGTTTTTCTTTTGAGATTAGGTTATCTGTTTTGTCACAATAATTGTTTCCGAAATATATTAATATTATTTTTTCCTCTCTACCAATATTGTCTTGTCAGGATCATGAATTATTATTTATTACCAATATTTTTTTTGCCGGGGTGGAGCCAAAAACGGGAAAGAAATAAACAAATCTTTATTTTGCCGGGGTGGAGCCAAAAACAGGAAAGAAATATATCTTCTTCGTTTCTCTCAATTTCATATTAAGTGTCTTTTTATAAAAAAATTATTACAAATAATTTTTTTAGTTTTTTATTTTTATGCAAAATTTATTAATTTTAAACTGTAATTCATTTTTCTATTGGTTAAAATATGATTAATTATATTAATAATTATACTTTTATATAAATATTAAAAAATTGAATTATTTAATTTATGTACATAAAATTAAATTGACATTTAAAATTAAACATGAGAGAGTATATATTTATATTTTGTTTAACAAAGAAAGAAATATCTAAAGTGGTGGGGTGGGGGGCATTGAAGACAAAAAAAAGTTGGGTGCACAATGTTATCGCAAAGGAAAAGTAAACACAATGGTCCATTTTTTACTGTATCGATAAATTGATCTGAAAGGACAAACGTACCCCTGCACTTGGGGCCTTCATTACCTAGCATGGCACACCCGATCCACTATATATCTTACACACAATATCTCATCACTCTCACTAAACCAAAACCTCAAACGTTATACTTGGGGATCATCAAAGCTTCTTCATCACCACATGGATCCTTACAAGGTATCTTCATGTTCTTCTCCACCTTTGCGTGTGTGTGTGTGTATCTTATATCAATCATGTTTCATTATGATCCCATGTTTCACTATGATCGTTATTCTCACTCTTTTAAATGAAAAATGAAAGTTGCTCTTAAATCTTACTGTTAAATGCTTTTTTTTTTGCTGAATAATTGGCTTAAGTTAAAAGATTGTTCGAGCTAAAAGGTGGTGATGTTGATTCTCGTGGTTGGCTATCTTTAAAAACGTTTGATCTATAAACCAGTGCAAGCGTAAGAAACACCACATGTGATTGGTTGTTTTATTTCCTTCTAATAGTACTTTTTTTGCTAAATAATAGAACTTATTTTCGTGAATTTTAGTAAACACATGTGTTTTTTTTTAAAAAGGTGTTTAATCGATTTCTCAGATCTACACCCCTGATTAATCAAATCTACACGTTAGATTAATCAATATAATTAAACTAGACCTAAACATATGACTAATCATTTCAATTATTCAATTAATAAGAGTCGGTGGATCAATCAAAATTTTTAAATAATTATTATCGTATGAAAAGAAACACATATATCTCTGATCATGATCAACACGTATATATAATATGCATAGTATATGAGGATTTTACGTAGACATTAGGCTCTTACATTAAAAAAAAAAAAGGTTTACCAAATGTTTTAAGTTTCCAAAAAAGTCAATAACCGACGGCCCGGATCCGAACCGGTAAACCGGGTTTGGTCTTAAAAATTTTGGATTGTGAATTGGAAAAGGAAGACGCGGGTAATTGAGAAAGTGAAACCTCTTTCTAACTGAAATTAGGGTTTCCACGGATCTGAAAAAAATGAATCGAATCCATTCGATTGTTGCTTGATCTGGATTTTCATCTGATGCTTGCAGTATCGTCCCTCGAGCGCGTACAACGCTCCGTTCTACACCACAAACGGTGGTGCTCCCGTCTCTAACAACATCTCCTCCCTCACCATCGGAGAAAGAGGTATATTCGTCTTCTTCTTATCTGAACTCGACGAAGGGGTTTAGTTAGGAGAGAAAGAGTTTAAAGCTCGGATCTTTTGAATAAGAGTGTGATGGGTTTTCTTAAATTTTGTTATGGGCAGGTCCGGTTCTTCTTGAGGACTACCATCTGATCGAGAAGGTTGCTAATTTCACCAGGGAGAGGATTCCTGAGAGAGTGGTTCATGCCAGAGGAATCAGTGCTAAGGGTTTCTTTGAGGTCACCCATGACATCTCCAACCTCACCTGTGCTGATTTCCTCAGAGCCCCCGGTGTTCAAACTCCGGTTATTGTCCGTTTCTCCACCGTCGTTCACGAGCGTGCCAGCCCTGAAACCATGAGGGATATTCGTGGCTTCGCCGTTAAGTTCTACACCAGAGAGGTATAAACAATCAATGTTCAAAAAAAAAACGCTACATGGTGACTAGACGTTTTATAGAGGATGTTCATTCGTTATAACTAACTTACCTATGTGCGTTTAGGAGCCTCCTAGACAGACTAGAATGGGTTATATTAATTTCCATTTTTAAAAATCGCCTATAGCTTCTTTAGAATCAGTACTCATGTGTCTCTTGCTACTAATATCTTGAACTCAGGGGAACTTTGATCTTGTTGGAAACAACACTCCTGTGTTCTTCATCCGTGACGGGATTCAGTTCCCGGATGTTGTCCATGCCCTGAAGCCAAACCCGAAAACAAACATTCAGGAGTACTGGAGGATACTGGACTACATGTCCCACTTACCAGAAAGTTTACTCACATGGTGCTGGATGTTTGATGATGTTGGTATTCCACAAGACTACAGGCACATGGAAGGTTTTGGTGTCCACACCTACACTCTAATTTCCAAATCTGGAAAAGTTCTATTCGTGAAGTTCCATTGGAAACCAACTTGTGGGATCAAGAATCTGACTGATGAAGAGGCTAAGGTAGTTGGAGGAGCCAATCACAGCCACGCAACTAAGGATCTTCATGATGCTATTGCATCTGGTAACTATCCTGAGTGGAAGCTTTTCATCCAGACAATGGATCCTGCGGATGAAGATAAGTTTGATTTCGACCCGCTTGATGTGACCAAGATCTGGCCTGAGGATATCTTGCCTTTGCAACCAGTTGGTCGCTTGGTTCTGAACAGGACCATTGATAACTTCTTTAATGAGACTGAGCAGCTTGCTTTCAACCCTGGTCTTGTGGTTCCTGGGATTTACTACTCAGACGACAAGCTGCTTCAGTGTAGGATCTTTGCGTATGGTGACACTCAGAGACATCGTCTTGGACCAAACTACTTGCAGCTGCCGGTTAATGCTCCCAAGTGCGCTCACCACAACAATCACCATGAAGGTTTTATGAACTTCATGCACAGAGATGAGGAGGTAAAACTAATTAGTACCACTCAGAGTTATGGTTGATGGTTCTTTTTCTATAACTTGGTATCGAAATCTTAATCATGTGTTTGCATTTACAGATCAATTACTACCCATCAAAGTTTGATCCCGTCCGTTGCGCGGAGAAAGCTCCTATCCCTAACAAATCATACACTGGAATCCGAACCAAGGTTGATGATGATTCACGCCATGCCTCCTTCACATCTTCAAAGCCTTTTGTTCGAATTGTATACTGAAACAACCTTTCATTGCTAATGTTTGCAGTGTATCATCAAGAAGGAGAACAACTTCAAACAGCCAGGAGACAGATACAGATCATGGGCACCAGACAGGTAAAGAAAGTCTCATCTCTCTTTGCATAACTCTCACAGAAACTCACTAGACAAAGCTTGATTCCCAATGTTTACTTTTATGGTGGGTAACAGGCAAGACAGGTTTGTTAAGAGATGGGTTGAGATATTGTCAGAGCCACGTCTGACTCATGAGATCCGCAGCATCTGGATCTCTTACTGGTCTCAGGTGTGTACAAAATGAAACAAAACTCATTGCTTCCTACTTGCACCATTTTTCGAAAAAAACTGACATTCTTAACAAATCTATATATGTCTCAGGCTGATCGATCTCTGGGACAGAAACTTGCAAGCCGTCTGAACGTAAGGCCAAGCATCTAGAGACCAATCACTCTCTTGACCTTGGAAAGGTACAAATCATTATGGATACTCTCATCGATCCATCATCACTTAAACTCCCTCAAAAAGATATGTTGTTGTTGTTGTTTCTGTGTCAGTATAATAATAAAATGATGCTTGTAATCCTGTTTCCTTCGTATTTTTTACTTGTCACCTGTCTTTGTAATCATCTCTTCATAATAATAAATATCAATGAAAATAAAGCAGTAATAGTGTTTTATTTTAAAGTTTTAAGGATAATCATGAATTGAAAACAAGGCATGTCTGTTTATAGTGTATAGTATCCAAAGGTGAAGGAAAGACGATATTATCCACACACGTAAGTAATTAGCTGGATGATTAATTCGAGAAAGTAATTATTTGGATAATCTCCCAAAAATAAAACATACTGCTTTTTTTTTTTTTTAAGTTGTAACGTAATCTCAATTTAACGCGGTGGGGTAAAAATAAGATATTTTATTTAATCTTGGGTCACTCTATAAAACGTGGAGCGACACACGCCGATTACGTAGAGAACACAGTCTTCAGGAAGAACAATCCGAATCAAAAATCGTCTTTGCATCCATGGATCCTTACAGGGTACACACCGATCGATTTCTCTTTCGCGATCTGTACTTTTCGTTTTGCGTGATTCTGGATCTGAGTATCAATTTGTTGTAATTTCGATTTGATATACCAAAGTGTATGATTCTGGTTCGCTTTCTCAAGTGTAATCGATTTGTTTAGGGTTTGATTATTGTTAAGGGTCTTAGAAACTTGCATGTGTTTAAGATTAAAAAAGATTTAATTTAGGACTTGGAGATATTTTCTGCGGTTAAGTTTTATTGATTGTTTATTTTTTTTGCACATGCACATTAGTTTAAACGCTGACTTAATCTGTATCCTTGTATAGTTTAAGGTTTCTCTACGATTTTAGAGTTATTTTGTTCGTTATGTAGTCACTGTATTCGATTTTGAGCTACCAAATATCATCGTTGCTTCCTTCTCTAATGTTCATGTTGAATCTTGACCATTTTGTTTTAAAGATTATAATACTTATGTTTCTGTCATGTTTTCAAGTACACTTACATTTTTATTCTTCCTTATTTATTATTATTTGTTGTTGGGTTGGGTGCAGGTTCGTCCTTCAAGCGCTCATGATTCGCCCTTCTTCACGACAAACTCGGGTGCTCCTGTCTGGAACAACAACTCTTCTTTGACTGCTGGAACCAGAGGTAAGTCTTTAACTTCTTTTATCTCTTGAATACCAAAAAAAAATAATGCATGTAGCGAGCAGGTGAATCAGTGGTTGTTCTGAAATATTTTCCTTTGAAGCTAGCGATAAAAGTCTAAGAATTGCAGTCAAGGAGTTTATATGCCAGAGCTAATATAATTCTTCATGTTTATTTTGGAAAACTAGATATGTTAAGCTATGGTTTTTATATGTTTTTGTCAGGTCCGATACTTCTGGAAGACTACCATCTGCTGGAGAAACTCGCCAACTTTGATAGGGAGCGGATTCCTGAGAGGGTTGTTCATGCCAGAGGTGCCAGTGCCAAAGGTTTCTTTGAAGTCACTCATGACATTACCCACCTTACTTGTGCTGATTTTCTCCGAGGACCTGGTGTCCAGACTCCTGTCATTGTTCGTTTCTCTACTGTCATCCACGAGCGTGGCAGCCCCGAGACTCTCAGAGATCCTCGTGGTTTTGCTGTCAAGTTTTACACCAGAGAGGTTAGCTTTTGTCTAAATCCTTACACTGTCTCTCTATATCATTGCATCAACATCCATGTGTTTTAATGAGTCTTATGGTATTTATATGTTTGCAAACTCAGGGGAACTTTGATCTTGTTGGGAACAACTTTCCTGTCTTCTTTGTCCGCGATGGGATGAAGTTCCCTGACATGGTCCATGCCCTGAAACCGAATCCCAAATCCCACATTCAGGAGAACTGGAGGATACTGGACTTCTTCTCACACCACCCAGAGTCTCTTCACATGTTTTCCTTCCTCTTTGATGATCTCGGTATCCCACAGGACTACAGGCACATGGATGGCTTTGGTGTCAACACTTACACTCTAATCAACAAAGCCGGAAAAGCTCACTATGTGAAATTTCACTGGAAACCGGCTTGTGGGGTTAAATGCCTCCTTGATGAGGAAGCTATCAAAGTCGGAGGATCAAATCACAGCCATGCCACTAAGGATCTCTATGACTCCATCGCTGCCGGGAACTATCCAGAGTGGAATCTGTTTGTTCAAGTTATGGATCCTGCTCATGAAGACAAGTTTGATTTCGATCCGCTTGATGTCACAAAGATCTGGCCTGAAGATATCTTGCCTCTGCAACCTGTTGGCCGCTTGGTGTTGAACAAAAACATTGACAACTTCTTTAATGAGAATGAGCAGATTGCTTTTTGCCCTGCTATTGTGGTTCCTGGCGTCCATTATTCAGATGATAAACTTCTCCAGACCAGGATCTTCTCCTACGCCGATAGTCAGAGACACCGTCTGGGACCAAACTATCTGCAACTACCTGTCAATGCCCCCAAATGTGCTCATCACAACAATCACCATGAAGGTTTTATGAACTTCATGCACAGAGATGAGGAGGTAATCAGCTCTTTCAAATGCTTTTTCACAATCATTGTTAAAATAGTTTGATTATATGAACTGGTTGAGTTGCTTTCCAGGTGAACTACTTCCCTTCAAGGTTGAATCCGGTTCGTCATGCGGAAAAATACCCTACAACTCCTATTGTCTGCTCTGGAAATCGTGAGAAGGTCATATTCCTCTCCATGCCTTAGCATATAAATAAAGAAATTGTATGATAAATCTCTAAACATTGTGAGATTAAAATGTTTTTCTACTGTTCTTCTTTATATTGACAGTGCATGATTGAGAAGGAGAACAACTTTCAGCAGCCAGGGGAACGATACCGTTCCTGGGATGCAGACAGGTAAACACTACAAAACTCAGAACCCTCATTGCAAAACTCACAAAGCTTCATAACCTCTAAGTGTTTTTTTTCTCTTCTCTGGGTAAAAGGCAAGAGCGTTTTGTGAAGCGTTTTGTTGAAGCACTTGCTGAGCCTCGTGTAACCCACGAGATACGCAGCATTTGGATATCGTACTGGACTCAGGCAGACAAAACTCTGGGACAGAAACTAGCTACTCGTCTTAACGTGAAGCCGAAGTTCTGAATGGTTTCATCTCAAAAGACTTGACTAAAACTCAATCTGTGCTCTTTGGTAATACTAGATCGTTTAAATAAACCGTGACAATGAAATGTTTTAAAGAAGGGTACTTCTAGTTCATGTTGTTAACGGATATATGTTCTAAGGCACATAATAAAAAGCTATGCGTTATGTAGCTTATAACATTGTAGTAGAATCCATGACTCGAAATGGATTCTATTTGTTATTATATTTTGCTGTGGATTAAGTGTGCTTATTAATTGGTTCAGATTTCCATCTATGACGTGAGCTTATAGTTGGAATTTTATTGTGGTCTAATGTCAAGACGCACGATCGTTGATTAATAAAAAAGGCTTTGTCCATATTGATAAAATTGGTATCGTCATCAAACTTTTAAATGGTCGCTGCTATGATGCAAGATCGCATATATTATTATTCATGTAAGTGGGGGTATTTGATTTATTCAGCTGCTAGTGGAAATGAAAAAGCATAATGAACTTTCTAATTTAAAAACTAATTAATTGGTGATAAGTGATTTGGTTATATTGGTTAATATCTATTAAATTTTCGATTTATGATGCTTTATCTTTAATACTCTTTCTCCAAATGATAGCTTTTATTAATTAGAAATCTCAAAAAATTTAGATATTTGTATTCGGTCGAGTGAGTTAAGTACAATAGTTATATCTAGTCGAAGGATTAAATACGACATTTATATATGGTCGGATAGAATTATTATAATTAGAAGTTTAAAGTATTTAAGATTTGGACTCTAATACTATAAAATCATTTAGTATTGAATAGAATAGTTAATTTGTTTATTATCACAACCCAAGTTTTGTATTTACACATAGATGTTTCTTCTTACGATAAGGACTAAGAAACTAAACATAATTATCCATCTACAACTTAGAGTTATCGTAATATAATTTGTAGTTATCTCAATACATAATAAAAGGTAGAGTTTGAAGTTGTGTTAAATTATTATAAACTCATTGATCAGAAGTGTAATTAGCTAATACAGTCTGACTAGTCTGATGCCTTGGCCAGTAATTTATTTTCTTAAAGAGAAGAACGTCCTCTGCTCAAATGAGAAATTAGGCACATGGAGCCACATAAAACTGAAAAAGCCTTAAGAGATAAGTTTAATCATCCAATGAAAAATTGGTATTGTGTTTGCTAATGGGATTCATATTTTGTATATGTTTACAAGTCGGAACTTTGCAGTTTAAACAAAAATAAATTAACGCGTGTTTAGTTGTCGTTAAACAAGATCTCGGATCCATGTTAATAACAAAAGTCAAAAACTTTACCTTTGATGCATGTGACGGAACTTATGCACTCTCTATAAAATGATTAAATAACATGTAAAAATATTTAAGTTTTGAGATGTATAATGCAAAAAGCATAATCTCGTGGGGGCATTGGTCTGATTAGGTCTACCAACCTAAATAAATATTTCGTTCTCCGTACAAAGAAAATAAAGTTTGGTTTTACACCTAACCAAGACGTTTGTAAAAGATTATCACAACTATTTGAGTCACGTTGTTAGGCCAGTTCTCAAAAAAGAAAAAAAAAAAACTATTTGACGTTGGAGTTGATGATTCGGCCTACCTTATAGTAGTTCTCTCTCGGATAATAATTTAAAATCTGTCATCACTAATCAGAATCTTCTTTTGTATTCAAATATTTAGGATTATTTGGCTCTTTTTTTCAATACGCATTATTGGCTGTTTTATGCAATCAAAACTGTATAATATATGGGACTCAAAAACGATATAATCAACTAATCATGTTGGATGTGGCCACAGTGTTTGTTTCCTCGGCGGATATGGTCATGAATTATTAAAGCTAGTCTTCGTATTATCGAATATTCGAAATTAAAAAGCGTTCCTCTATAGAGAGAAAAAGGAGAAGAAGATAATTTTATCTTTGTCTTCAATTCTTTTTTTTTAACGATAAAAGCGTCTAGGTTATCAGCCCAAATAATTTTTTTTGTATGTGCCCAAATAATTCTCTACAAAATATTTTTTTTAAATTTTTTTTCTTATGCTAAGATATACCAACATCAAAGTCTGTATTTAAACTAACTAATTTACGGTGTCCGGTGATTTTTTTTCCAATTATTCGCAAGGAAAGAATATACTTCCTTTATTTCATAAAGATAAAACTTTTAGGGTTTTTACATATATTAAAAAACGTATCAAATAATCGATTTCTGTAATTTTTAATTTTTAATACTTTTTATCAATAGCAATTTAATAAAATTAATTATTTTTCTTAAGTTTGCAAATATTTTTATAAAAACACAAAAAAAAAATATTTGTATAAAACAATTTTTTTTTTCTAAAATATATATCATGAAGGGAATATTACGTATGAAAGGAGTGTGGCATTTTTGTTTTGAACCATTTTTGTTTCTTCAAAACAAAATTTTAAAAGAATTCTCGGTGCTTACCAATACGAGTGACCTAAGGCAATTAGGAAAGCACTTTAATCCTTACGACTTATCATTCATATATATAAATATATCTTTTGTGTTTGCATACGTACATGACTCTATATAGATATCCAGTCAATTAGAGAACTAATTAAGTTGATCATATTAAAAACGAAAAGAAGATATTTCGATCTTAACCACCTGTCCTATCTGAATTTTCTTTTATCTAATCTGATACACACGAAATGCTGGTCATGACTCACTAGCTGTATCCTGGTGTAACTTGATAAAACAATACTCCCTCCGTTTTTTATTAATTGACGTTCTGGAGGAAATTTTTTGTTTCAAATTATTTGACGTTTTCAATTTTCTATGTAGAATTTATTAGTAATTAATGTTAGATGACCAATGATATTACACTTTCTATTTTATTATTGGTTGAATTGTGGTTAGGTAAACAATTAATGATGTTTTTGTTTAGAAAATGATAAAAAATTTAATGTTTCTTAATCTATGTGCATAATCCTAGAATGTCAAATATAAAAAAACAGAGGGAGTACTTTTTTTCATTTTTCACTGATGGATTTTATTATCTAAGACAAAACATGGAAATTCTAAAAGAAAAAAAAATCTAATAGAATATAAGTAAATAACTCTCAGTAAAAAATAGAATATAAGTAAATAATTTAAAGCACAGAACATACATGTCAAATAGTCATTTTTAAGTTTTTATCACAAAATAACCCTAAAATAATCGAACTAAATTTTTTTATTTTGAAAATTTTAATGTATTTTTTATTTTATTTTAAATTTTAAACTTCATCTCTAAAACTCTACCCCATAACTCTAAACACTAAGTCTAGATTAGTTAACTGACATTTACAACATTTAATAAAATTTATTTTGATCATTTTTTTCTTTAAAGACTATTTGTGACAAAAATTTTAAAATGATTATTATAGAGTATTTTTTATATTTTTGGTAATCCAATAATTAAATAGCTCGGAAACATGTACAAGTATATTTCATATTAGCTCCAAGACACTTGGTATTATTGACATAAAAATGGAGAAAAATAATTTGATTGAAATTTAGAAGTATAATTTATATTATGTGGAGTGTACCTATTTGGGAGTATGTGAGCGAAACCCCAAGTGGAGGAAAGCTTAAGTCATGCACCACTTCTTTTGCCTTTTTGGCTTCCGCTATCATCTTTGTATTGTTTTGTGACAGAAAGTAGAAGCAGTACGCGTATATACGTATATCTTTTTATATATAACTTGGGCAAATACGTATTTCTAACTAGAACCACTGGCGAATGTAGGATTATATTGTGGTCGGGGCAAATCCTATATGAACTTTAAAATATAGCTAGAAAATGTTATTTACTAAAAGAAAATAACTACATTTTAGGCATATTTAACAAATTTTGAAAAAATTATGGTGGCATTTGCCACTTTCTTGGGCAACCTAGGTTTGCCGATAATAGAACCGTATAGTGGAAGCTTCTTAGTCCAATAATTTGATTTAATAGTAGTTCATTAAAGTTTTTTTACCAAGAATTTGAGTTTTGAATCTCAAAGAATGCATAATTACCCAAATTAACGAAAAACACTTACAAAAAATGTACTCCCTCTGTTTCTAAATAATCCATACTTTGATTTTTTCACACATATTAAAAAAAAATTAATATTTAACAATTAATGTGTTAATTTGTTAAAATATAACAATTTTCCATAAAATTTAACCAATAACAATTCAATAAATCAAAAATTGTCAATTAATATTTCTTGGAAACTTAAAAATCATTAATAAAAATACATAGAAAATTGAAAATATTGATCTTTTAGAAACAAGGAAAAATGCTAGAATATACATTATTTAGAAACAGAGGAAGTATAACATAGCGCAAAAAAAGTTCAAAAAAAAAAACATAGCGCAAAAAGCACTGTCAAACGTGTATTCCATAAGACAGCTCAATTGATTCAATCAGAGGTGAATCTTCACAAGTTACGTATAATTATCGGATGTAAAATTTAATATTTTTTGTAGTTTATTATAACATAACTATTCAGATTTTTTTTTTAAATAGAACCGTGTATATCGAATAATTGATGCAGAAAACTATATACATTCTTTTCCAAAAGAAAAGAACGTAACTTAACACGATGACAACGAGCATCATGCATTAGTAGTGTTTTTCCATTAGAGCTCCGGTTCGAACTCTCTCGGAAAATTCATAAGAAAAAGTTAGTCATTTTCTATTATATTTCAGAGGTGGCATCTATATATTCACGACTCACGACGCAAAACGGAATTGGGTAATGGTTACACAATACTCTCCCACCATATTATAAACTTTTGCTCTACTGAATTAGTACTTTATATTGTGAGTATCAATGTTTAAGAAATAGATACTCGCAACTAAGCGTTTTATAGAAAAATAACGACTAGATAGATTATTTGGGATCTAAGTATTAATAACTATTAATTTATTTTATATAGATATTTATATAAAATATTTTAGTTTTTAAATATAAATATAAAATTATTGTGAAAAATTATCAAAATTAAATATGTAAAACAAGAAAATATTAGACAAATTTTTGGATCTATACTAATATTATTGTTTAAATTAGCATAGTTAGACTATTTTAGATAGATTTTAATTGATTTTAACCAATTTCAAATAGTAAAAATCGATTTTTAAAAAAATTGTTTCAGATAAAAACGAGTTGCCACCTAGGTCTAGACCGAACCTTGAAGGATATATTGTAACACTGATATGAAAATTGTATTTTTTTAACCAAGTTGAGGAATGAACCTTCTCCCACACTGGTTTCTTTTCATTTACTTTATGTATTAGTTCGCCATATAAGCCTAAAAATAAAACAGTATAACAAATGCCTTTTGGATTGTCTATATAGTTACACAACAGGAGTTATCGCAACATGTAACACAGTAAACAATTTATAATTGTTGACTTGTCTACAATTAGCAACAAGGTTCGCTTCGGTCATCACCACCATAAAAAAACTGGCGAAGAATCATTCCCAATATATATAAACTTATGAATAATTCATATACGTTATAAGATTAAAGATACTTATAACCACTA
The DNA here is from genome assembly GCA_905132885.1 of Moricandia moricandioides. Classification (NCBI taxonomy): domain Eukaryota; kingdom Viridiplantae; phylum Streptophyta; class Magnoliopsida; order Brassicales; family Brassicaceae; genus Moricandia; species Moricandia moricandioides. Next base: position 16,304 of record CAJHQQ010000044.1, read on the forward strand.
TATTTGATTATTTCAAAAGAAATGTAGGATCTTATTCTACCACTAATTGAACTAAACATATCATAAAACATTGTATTTTTAATCTTTAGTCAGCGGATTAAAAAATATTTAAGAAAATAAAACGCTTTTACTATTTCACTCATAGTCTTAAATTTTAAATTCATTTCTTGTTATTGTTGTCAAATCAAAATGAATAAGTACATATTCGAAATAAAATCCTATTTTTTCTTCTTAATATTATATGATTACTGGCAATATTCTCTGATTCTAAAAGAATTTTTTACATAAATATAAATTCACTACATAAACTGGGAGAATCTTAAGCAGCCTGGAACAGAGAGAGAGAGAGAGTGAGAAGTTGTGTTAATATTAAACCAAAACAAAACAAGTTTCTCAGACAAAATGTTTACATAATTGCAAAGAAACTTCAGTTTATAAAAAGGGACTTTTGAAACAACTCACTTCAAGAATCTCTGTCCTGTGAGTTTCCTTTTCTTCTAAAGCTATAAAGGTTTGACTTTTTCGTTAAAAACGAAGTTGTTGAACAAAGCAGAGTACATACATATCCATGGAAGATAGTTATCTCCAAACTGAGAACCCAGTTATGGACACTGAGTTCATGGATGGTCTGCTACTAGATGGTTGCTGGTTAGAGACAACAGATGGATCTGACTTTCTTAACTTAACACCTTTTGATCCATCTTCCTTCATGTTCTCTCCAACTCAAGATACATCAGCACTAGTATCTCACATGAACGGTCAAGATTGTGCAGAAAGATCACCAAGTCTTGACGAGTTTCGATGGTGGATTGGACCAGGAACTGGTGGTTCTTCTGTTACCGAGAGATTGGTTCAAGCAGTTGAACACATTAGAGATTACACAACAGAGAGAGGCTCACTTATACAGTTATGGGTTCCTGTTAACAGAGGCGGTAAGCGAGTTTTAACCACAAAGGAACAACCTTTTAGCCACGATCCGTTGTGTCAGAGACTAGCTAACTACAGAGAGATCTCTGTGAACTATCACTTCTCTGCTGAGCATGATGATTCCAGGGCCTTGGCTGGTTTGCCTGGAAGGGTTTTCTTGGGGAAGCTTCCTGAATGGACTCCTGATGTTAGGTTTTTCAGGAGTGAGGAGTATCCTAGAGTCCAGCATGCTCAGGACTGTGGTGTCCGTGGAACGCTGGCTATACCGGTGTTTGAGCAAGGAAGTAAGATTTGTTTAGGTGTTATTGAGGTTGTAATGACTACTGAGATGGTTAAGTTAAAACCTGAGCTTGAAAGCATTTGCAGAGCGCTTCAGGTTTGTGTCCTTCTCTCTAGAAGCTTGTCTGTTTATGATATTGAAATGGATTTACTGAGAGGGAAGAATGTATTTTTCCACAGGCAGTTGATCTTAGGAGCAGTGATGTTCCTATTCAGCCTTCTCTAAAGGTAATCAAGGAAAGCAGGCATGCGGGTTCGGTTAGTTCAGGTTATTCGGTTTGGGTAGTTTGGTTTTTGTTTAGTTCGTTTTGGCATAAATCTTACCGAATTAACCCGAAATAAGTTCTGCTTAATTTGGTTTTTGAAAATTTGACTGAATTATTGATTTTAGTTAGATTTTGTTTTAAGTTTGTTATAATTTTAGATGAGTTCTGTTAATTTTGGTTAAATTCAGTTATTTCGGTTGAAAATTTGGTTAGTTTGGTTTGAATTTTTGGTATGTTTGGTTATAATTTTTTTTGATAAAGAAAATCAAAGTAACCAATTGTCAAACCGAATTGTACTGTTTTTTTTTAAAGAAAAAAATTACCAAATCGAACCAAACTCCTAACTGAACTAACCGATCTAACCAAAAATTTTGGTCCGGTTCAGCGGGTTCGGTTCGGGAGGCCCAAAAGAAACACTTCACAAGGTCTTTAAAGTTCTGCTTTTGATATAAACTAGATTGGTTCTCCTTTATTACAGGGATGTGACTTATCTTACAAAGCTGCATTACCTGAAATCCAAAACCTATTAAGATGTGCTTGTGAGACTCATAAACTACCTTTAGCTCAGACATGGGTCTCTTGTCTCCACCAAACCAAAAGCGGCTGCCGTCACAACGACGAGAACTACATCCACTGCATCTCAACCATCGATGATGCTTGCTATGTTGGTGATCCAACAGTCCGTGAGTTCCATGAAGCTTGCTCTGAGCATCACCTCTTGAAAGGCCAAGGAGTTGCAGGACAAGCCTTCTTGACCAATGGACCTTGCTTTTCTCCTGATGTCTCTAACTACAAGAAGTCCGAGTACCCTCTCTCTCACCATGCTAGCATGTTCGGTTTACGTGGCGCCGTTGCGGTACGCCTACGCTGCATCCATACAGGGTCTGCTGATTTCATCTTGGAGTTCTTTTTGCCTAAAGACTGTGATGATGTAGAGGATCAGAGGAAGATCTTAAATGCTCTTTCGACTATTATGGCTCATGTGCCTAGAAGCTTAAGGACTGTTACGGATAAGGAACTAGAAGAAGAGAGTGAAGTGATAGTAACGCCAAAGATGGAGAACACATGTAATCCTCAGAGTCTTGGATTGGTATTTGATGGAGGAGACAAGCCAAATGATGTGTTTGGCTTGAAGAGAGGTTTTGACTACAACAGAGATTGTAATGTCAATGAGACCAGCATGTTCACTAGTGGTGGGTTCAGTACAATGGCTGAGAAAAAGCGTTCAAAAGCAGATAGAAGCATCACTTTGGATGTTCTTAGACAGTACTTTGCAGGGAGTCTGAAAGATGCAGCCAAGAGTATCGGTGGTAAGCAGCATTGCTTTCTACTGTTTTCGATTCAGTTTAGTCATAAAGTCTTTAAGATTAGTCTCTTGTTTTGCCTCTTTCTTTCAGTTTGTCCAACGACCTTGAAGAGAATATGCAGGCAACATGGTATACAGAGATGGCCTTCAAGAAAGATCAAGAAAGTGGGACATTCTCTTCAGAAGATCCAACGAGTGATTGATTCTGTTGAATGTGTTTCAGGTCCTCTCCCCATAAGCTCCTTCTACGCGAGTTTCACTAACTTAGCTTCACAGGAACCATCTCAACAAGCCAAGACCTCGCCTCCTCCGCAGCCATTGCAGCTTTCGAAGTCCCCTGTTTCCACATACAGTTCAAGCTCCAGCCAATGCTGTTCCAGTGAAACCCAACTAAACAGTGGTGCAACAACAGATCCTCCTCAGGCTGATGTAAGAACTGCAAGCAGCGAAGTCAATCTTCAAAGTTCAAGTCTTGAAGAGACAGTATTGACTCTCTCTAGTTTAGAAAACATCCCTTATGGCACCAACTTGTTGTCATCATCTCAAGATGATGACTCTCTGAGGATTAAAGTTAGCTATGGAGAAGAGAAGATCAGGTTTAGGATGCGGGATTCACGCAGGCTAACTGACCTATTGTGGGAGATTGGGAAGCGGTTTAGCATAGATGATATGAGCAGGTATGATCTAAAGTACTTAGACGAAGACAATGAATCGGTTTTGTTGACATGTGATGAAGATGTAGAAGAGTGTGTAGATGTTTGCAGAACCACACCTAGTCATACCATTAAGCTTCTGCTTCATGTTTCTTCTCATCATTTTCCTGAACGTTCTTCAGCTGCAGGTTACAGTTTATGGCACTGACCTCAAATCAGAGAAAGACAAGAAACAGAACAGTTTATAGGACATGGTACATAAGCTTGTACCACTGTGTTCTGTTATAATTGTTCATCATTTTAATTGATTTCTTTCTCATTTTCAAATGTAGATATACATATAAAAGAACTCAATTGTTACCATAATTTTCATATTTATATACATCATAGGAAAGAAAAAAAAAAAGCATTTACCAAACTATATATTGTACTCCTTCTGTTTCATTATAAGTGTCACTTTAGGTTTTTGCACACGGATTAAGAAAACAATTAATTTTGTATATTTCCTATATAAAAATCCAATTACCTATACACCTAACCATATTTCAACCAATAGAAAAATAATCTGCAACATAAAATTAATAAATTTTCCATCGAAAGTCGAAAACGACACTTATTTTGTAACAAACAAAACTTATATAAAATGACACTGATTTTGAAACGGAGTATGCTTTCTTCTAGGAAACATAAAAAACATTTTCTTACAAAACACCAAACTGACTTTTACAAAGCTCAAAGTTGTTTTTGTTGTGTTTCCTACATTGTGATGATCGCAATCGGATAGTTTAAACATCGTCTTGGGTATTATTTTCCTCTCAGTGAAGGATCCACTAAATTGTCAAACTTCTTCTGGTCCTTAAGGTATGGACGTGACTGCACTCACGCTTATACAGTTAAATAATAAGGTTAAAACGGCCGTTAAAAATTCCGGTTTAATCCGGTTATTCAAGTTTACTTATTACCTAAGCAACAAGATTCTGCTTGCCTTGCTTTTGATGCAAGTCAATAGCTTTCCTTCCAGTAACCAGCTCGAGCAAGACTACACCGAAGCAGTAGATATCGGATTTAACGGTTGGTTTCCCACTCATTGACTACTAGGGAGCACAGTAACCGTAAGTTCCCATGACTCGTGTGGAGACATGAGTCCTATATATCTCCTACAAGACCTAGTTTAGCCAGTCCAAAATCCGAGAGCTTAGGGCTAAACTCTTTGTCTAACAATATGTTTGCGGATTTCAAATCGCGGTAAATCGCTGCCGGGTTTGCTGTGCGGTGAAGATACTCTAACCCCCTAGCCGCACCTACCGCGATTTTCATTCGTGTGGTCTTAAAGGTTCTTGATTTGATTCAAGATGTGCAAAATCAAACAAAAGAAGTCAACATTTTGAAACTGAAATAACCAAAAAGAGGATGGAGAGTACCAGAGAGGTGATCTTCTAAGCTGCCCATTGGCATGTATTCATAGACTAGAAGTCTTTTGATCACCAGAAAGAAACTCCGAGCTCCACCACCAGGTTTGGGACTATTCACTTTCCCGTGTACTGTTCCAAATTCCGCATAGACTCTCATACGTTAATAATTGAGTTTACATTTCAAACAATAGCATATAGGTGAAGATACAAATTAATAGTTTCATCAGAAAAATATGGAAAATTCCTTAAAATTAATTTGACTAATTTTCATTTGCTAATAAAATTCTCAAATTTAGTACACGAACGAATTTTCATTGCCTATTAAATACATAAATTTTTAAAATTCGCAGATTTTACAAATCGTTTTATACGGCGTCAGCTACGTTTAACAAAAGTGATGACGGTGTTATTTTTTTTTAACTAAACAAGTGTTTAAATTGTATAAAGAAAATTTCTTAAAAATACATGAACTAATTTTCATTTGCTAATAAAATACACTAATCATTTTGGATTCACATTAAATACACGAACTAATTTTTGTTTCCCATTAAAACATAAACTTTTAAAATTGAAGATTTTACACATCAATTTAAACGACGTCAACTATGTTTAACATAGTTTAGACAGTATCAACTATGTTTAATAGAAGTGGAAACGATGTTAGTGTTTAATTAAACATGTGGTCGTGAAGAAAAAATTCCTTAAAAATCCTCATGATAGCTTATATTGTTAGTTTTTTTTTCATTACGCTTCCATAGTTTAAATTAAAGTTGACTGAATCATTATCACTGCAATCAAAACAAATAATATTAATCAAAAATACATAACACTAAATTAATTCCAAAATCAGGAACTCAATTACCTATTTTTTCCGTCTTACGACATGAAAATCAATTTTACTTCGTAATGATATAAAGAGAAATTAAAGCAAAGAAGAAGAAAATAAACAAAGTTTGGAGAATAAAAGAGGTTAGAATATATTATGATGTCAAACTCAAATTGAAACTAACTTGAATTAGGGTTCAATCGATTTGAGAAGTTTTGGATGAGCGTGTTTTCACAGTTTAATCACATCATCTTTTTAAATAATGTGTAAAATCTGCAAATTTTAAAAGTTTATGTATTTAATGTGAATCAAAAATTAGTTCATGTATTAAACGGAAATCCAAAATAGTTAATGTATTTTATTAGCAAATAAAAATTAGTTCATGTATTTTTAAAAATGTTTCTTTATACAAGTTAAACACATGTTTAATTTAACAATAACACCATTTAAAATGATACGTAAAATCTGTAAATTTTAAAAAATTGTATATCTTAATAAACAAAAATAATAATTTGTATAATAAACGAGAATTCAAAATAGCAAATATATTTTATTAACAAATGGAAACTAGTATTTGTATTTTTAACGAATTTTCCCAAATAAATATCACGACTTTGCAGACCAAACAAACAAGCAAAACGTTCATGCAAGTCCCGTGATGGGTAAAAGCCCCTCTCCATAAAATTTAAAATTCGACTATATTCTAACTTCTTGAGAGACGCCTGATTTTTTTTTTTAATCATTCTCTTCTTTTTTTTTCTGTTCACCATTCATTTTCCCTTAATACCCCTAACAATACGGATGTTGCAGCAATCTGTACAATAGAGAGAATGGTCCCACATATATTTTCATGTAAAAACAAATAGGCCATGACCTCTCACAGGTGACTTTCGTACCAGAAAACATATGGTTGAGATAGCCAATGGAAAATGCCTCTTCCAAAAGCACCATTCATTCCATCTTCAGAGCTGTAATGCCAGATCTGGATGCTGCGACGAGGACGAACCAGACTGGTGATTTGAGCCGGGAGAGTTTGGTGATACAAGCCTAGCGTTTAGGTCCAGTGGAAACCGGTGGAACTCCTGTTTGTTATAAGGAAACAACAACCCTTGTTGTTGCCACCCCGGTTTGGCCTCGTTGCTTAAGTTTGGTAGTTGCTGTCTCGTGATTCCGATCAACGGACTTGAACTTTGGCTGAATCCACTAAAACCACGGATTAGACCGTTGCTGCTCTCCGGCTTGATCAGCTGTCCTGACTGGCGAGAAGAGGAGGATGATGGGAACTCGGTTTCTCGCTTCAAGACACGAGCAGGTGCAGTCTCTTTGACTCCTTTAGAAGAAGAATGTCTGTTTCCTGTAAAAGCGCTTGAGACTGAAGCGGTTGGAGACATGATCCTGTCTGAATGATCATCAGAACACTTCTGTTTTCCCAACGACCACACTAATACCGTTTGTTTTGGAGGATCATCCTCTCCAACCCAACCTAGACCAAACTTGATTCCAGCGGGCAAAGCGGTTTCGATTCTCCTTGATACAATTTTCCAGGCAAGAGGACTGAGATTCGCACCATATCGTGCGAGGCTCCTCGTGTAACCGTACTCAGTGTTAAGCCCAACCTGAGGTATAAGGAAAAACAAATGGTTAGACTTTTGTTACTCAATACAAAAGGATACAATAGAATTGGTAAGAGCGTACTGGAATCAACTGTTTTAACTCGTCTTCAAGCGTTGTCAAAACCCACGGCTCTTGAGCAGATGTTGAGAGGTGGTTGTAGGTATCGCGTCTGTTATCATCGACATCAAAATGTTTCAAACCATACTTGTTAACCGCCTTCAAAACCGAAGCTGCAGAGAAACCGAAAAGATGATTTATATGGGCAAAGAAAGAGAAGTGGTAAAGCAAAGGAAGAGAGTGCTTTTTACGTGGAAACTCGTTCTCCCAATCTCCACTTTGGGTTTCACTGTCATGATTGATCCTAACCGATGTCTTCCTGAGATTGTAAGCACCAGAAAACTTGTTAGAGCTGTCTCCTTCAGGATTGAGCGCATCAGCTGTAATTTCAGAAGCAGTACGGTCTAAGCAAGATGGTTCAGGCTGTTTCATTGGCGGACTGCCTCTTTCAGCAACTTTTAACTGCTGCTGCCGTTGTTGTTGTTGTGTTTGTGGTTCTTCATCATCACCGTTTTGCCTCAAATTTTCGAAGTGCTTTTTCGCGAGTTCTTGTATAGCCCGTGCCTACAATCAATACCATAGAGTGTATCAATTCAGCTTTTAATTTGTACAAAATGCGATAGAAAACAAATAAGCTTTCTATTTCAACTAGATCCCTTGAAGGTGTAACATTTAAGCGCATTCGAGATGTCATACAACGCAAGTTTCTCCATTTCATTGTTCTTGTCGATAATATGCATCAAAAGAGACAAAGAAAAGGAGATAAAGTTTAAGATATACCTGTCGATAATATACAGTGTCTGCTGAATTGTATTCCATCGCATTTGAACATATTAAAAACACATCTCCCTACAAAAATTACAGACAGAGAAGCAAGGTTTATTATCGACGAAAAAAAGATCTGTTCCAACACCAATCTCCACACGAGTTTCACATGTACTCAGACTGGGAGACAAACTGAATCTAAACAGACCAGTAGTTACTTCGAGTTAAACACAACTTTTGAAACATCCTTAGGTCTACACCCTAAACAAAATATAACATGCACACAAACACCTTCAAGTACACAAAACTTTCTGTAGCTACCGGAGAAACTTTATCATAGGGCCAAACAAGAGAGGAGCCAACTCAAACGCATCAAAACAATCAAGGATTTAACCTGTACAGAAAGTTAAGCATCGAGGAGTAAAAGTACAAGACGTACTTCAATTTCTTCCAAACTGGAATAAGCTCCAGAGTCTAACTTCTTCCGGAGTGTGCTAAAATCCATAGGATTCTCGATAATGTCATGATAATCAGGAAGCTGTAACACATACCAAACAGAGATAAGACAAACACAACATGTAACGAGCTTAAAACATCAACAAAACGGACAGACAGCCACCTCCTCAGGATCAACTGGATCTGAATAAACGCCATAAGTATCTTTCCTACAAGTGTTTTGTAAAACACCATCAATCAAACAAAAGCATCAAAAACCCAGTTGGGAATGAAACAGAGAGCAAGGAAATGAAGATTACTTTTGAAGTCTATCGAGGATGAACAACAACAACTTTTTGTCTGGCAAAGGTGTAGTGGGGCCAGACTCAAGGGGAGACCCTGCCAACATGGAAATGACAAGCAAGTTTATTGTCTTTTCAAGATTTAAATAAATGAAATATATATTGTTAAACATATATATGTACCTTGAAGAATGCCTGAAGGCTTTTCTCGCTGCAGGGGATTATCAAACTAATCATCACCAAAGAATCCATTAAAAAGCCAAGCTTTATAGCAAATCATATAATATACAGTACAAGTCTACAACCTAAAAGTAACTAGGGTTTCAAATACCATAAAACCAGAGAATTTAAATGTATATAATATTTCATAATAACCGAGAATAGAAACTGATAAACATATATCCAATAATAGAAACTGATAAACGCTCGAAATCACATTGAACCCTAATTTAAACCCTAAGTTAACTTAGCATCAAGAGCAATTCGAATAGCTACCATGTATCCAGATCCATTAGCGCGATCAGATTGCGAATTAAGAGAATGTCGACGGGAGTGAGAGTTCAATCCGCGTAAGAGTCTGTGTTTCTTCTCACGCCGCTCGTCGTCGTCGTCTTCCTCTTCTCCGTCGTCATCGGAAGAGACTCGGTTTCGATTAGGGTTCCGGCGCTTGGATCGGCTGCCGTGATTGAGAGAATTAGGGTTTTTGGGAGAGGATCTATGGTCATCGTGGAGATTTCGTAACTGTTGCTGTTTGATAGCTCGCTTCTGAAGGTCTAGAAGAGATGGTCTACCTTTCTTCTTCTTCGTCATTGTTGTTTCTGCTACCTCACCCATTTTCTCTCACTCTCTCTCTCTCCTCTTTCTCTCACTCTCTCTCTCTCCTCTTTCCTTTTTCTCTTTCTCCTCCTAGAGAGGCGTTTGATTTTGTTTTTTTTTTTACGTTTTAAAAGCAAAAAACAAAAAACAAAAAAGAAACTAAAAATTATTTGGCAAATAAGTATAAAACTAAAAAGACAAATCTGTTAAATAGATTTTTTTTTAAGTTTGTCTTAAAAATAAACTTCAAAAAAAATTAACCAAAATATATTTTTTACTTTGAAAATTTTAGTATTTTTTACTTTTTAATTTCCCAAAATTTTCATAACTCTAAATCTCAAATTTATATAGTTAATCCGAATGTATATATTTTTATCTTTTAATAAAATTTACTTTTATTATTTCTTTAAAATCTACTTTGTTGATAATTTTTTATTAAATCTATTTTGAAGTATTCCTCAAACTAAAACTATACATGTGTGAACGCGCACGTGCATAAAGGGTAGTAACTCGTGCTTTTCCCTAAGAGCTTAATGGGCATAAGTGGGCTGTGATGATGGTCTAAGCTATTCAGGCCCGATGACTGTTTTTTTTAAGGTTACGTATCCGGAAGCGACGTCGTGTTAGTTGATGATTCGTAGGGCTGAACGTAAATTTCGGGACCCGAGATTCAAACCAAAAAACCGACCCGGTATCCTATGAAATGTAAAAATATCCAAATGTATATTGTAAGATACTACAAAACATATCTTATCCTAAAGTTGTATTAATTGAATCCAAACGAATAAATCAAAATTTAAAATTAATAATTAATATAAATTATTTAAAATATACATATAGATAAATATTTCAAATACTCAATTCAATGTTTTATGTGATATTGTGTATTAAAATAATTACTAAAATTCAATAAATACCTTAAATATCTAATTAGTTATAAATAAGTATTTCATAATTTACACATTATAATAAAAATGTATATTCTATATATAAGATAATACATATTGTTTAGGAGGTTTTATTCGTTGATGGATTTGAATAAAGTTAAAATATAAAGACAATCTATTGTTATTCACTAGTTGATTTTAATTTCTATTTATAAAATCTAGTGTTGTTGTTTTTGTAGAAGCCGGAAAACCGAATTGATATAAACGATAAAAATAAAGCGATGTTAAGGAAATATACGATTGAAAAGACGAGATAAAACCCGAGATGAAAAACGATTAGAATTATAGACCATAGAGTCGAGACGAATCTCTTTCCTTAACTCTTAATATTCGCTCTGTAGTGAGACGGACTTGTACGAATTAGAGCCCATGATACAACCATGATAGACGATTCACGCTTCACTCGTGAACGTCCCTAACGAACTAATAAATCTACGAACACTCTCTAAAACTTACGGTAGGGATTTGCTGGTTTTCGTTGAGAAAAAACGTTAAGAAATGAGGAAGGAGGAGACGAGTTTATAAAGAAGAGTAGTGGAGAGGTTTTTTCGAAACGGTAGCGAAAATCTCGGGAGTAGTGCGTTGAGAAACTTTCTCCGCAAGATCTCGTCGTTCCTATCCAGTTTCGAACAGATAAACTGCTTGTCGTTTTTGGACGAACTACGCGTCGTTTAAACACAAACGTCATGCTGTTTTATGGACAAAACGTTGGGCTTAACTGGGCCCAAAAAAAATATCTTTTACCCAAACTCAAACTCAAACCAAAACCAAACCAAACCAAACCCAAGCCCAAGCCCACGCCCTCACCGAGCCGGCCGGACGGCGGCGGCGGCGCGCGCGTGGGGTGCCTCCTCTCTCTGAGCTGTTTACACTATGCTATCAAAGAGTCATATATATACAACTCAAAATCCTCTTTTCTAACCAATATGGGACAAACTCAACTTGTGAGTTTCATGTGTTCAAGATCACAACTTCATCACATCATTTCTCATTCAATTTAAATTAGTTTTTGATGTTTCAATATATCAGATTGTAGTACTCATTACAAGCTTTACAATGATATATTAACATGATCAAGACGACCACCGGTTTGGCCGGAAAAGCCACCGGAAAAATCGAAAAAAATCACTGTGCAAAAAACAGTTTACAACAATCTCCCACATGAATAGAAATGACTCTAAACATATGCAGACTAAATGTATACTCGATAGAATCTAAAATTTTTATAAACTTTACTGACTAGACTTATACTAATGACTAGACAGATAGACTAATCGAGAGTGTTTGCGAAAAATTCACTGTGTTTGAGTTGGTGGCATTTTTAAGCTTTGAACCACTCATAGTTAATATCTGTCGAGTTTACTTTACCAGAAGGTGAACATGATGTCTTGAACCAACCGGTGTTTTATGTAAGCCAAGACAACAAGTATAACACAGCTTCATTTTCTCGTAGAACTTAGTTCTTTATTGTGTTCATTGTGGCCCTGAACTATTCCTGGTTTTCATGAGTGAACTTAGAGAATATAGTCTTGCATTCATTCTCCTAGAAACGGCCTCATTTCACACTCATTAGGTGATTGACCATGAAAAGTATTGAGTAATACTTCGCTTTAGAAGCTATGGAATCATTAAAAGTCTATGCTTATCCTTCTCACATTAGCACTTTTATCATCTTAGGAGTTGGGTAGAGATCATAGTCTCAAAGTGCTTTTGGTAGATTTTGATTTTGTTTTCCCTTTGAACCTACGTCTTGGGATCTCCAGTCATGATAAGTAGGGTTGCAATCAAGCATCATCATTTGTTATAGGCTTTAGACCCATTCCTTTTGATGATTTAGCAACTATATCTCGTGGCAAACCTTTAGTGAATGGATATGCTAGGTTGTCAGCCGATTTGATATAATCTATTGTGATTACACCATTTGAGATAAGTTGTCTAATGGTTTTATGTCGTCTTCTAATATAACGAGATTTACCGTTGTAGAGATTGTTTTGAGCCCGAGCTATAGCTGATTGACTATCGCAATGTATTCGTATAGCTGGCACATGTTTCTCCCACATAGGAATATCTTCCAAAAAAATTCTAAGCCATTCAGCTTCTTCTGTTGCTTTGTCTAAGGCTATAAACTCAGATTCCATGGTGGATCTGGCTAACACTGTTTGTTTGGTAGATTTCCATGATATTGCTGCCCCTCCTAGTGTAAAGACGTATCCACTTGTGGATTTTGAGTTTTTAGAATCTGATATTCAGTTAGCATCACTGTATCCTGCTAAAACTGCTGGTTTTTTACCATAGTGAAGCCCAAAATCTTTGGTGTAGCGCAAGTAATTAAGTACTCTTGTTATACCTTTCCAGTGTGTATGACCTGGATTACTTGTATATCGACTAAGTACATTTACTGCATGCGCTAGATCTGGTCTAGTGCAATTGGTCAAGTACATGAGACATCCAATCACTCGTGCATACTCGTTTTGTGAAACCGCTTCACCTGAATTCTTTGTCAAGTGCATTTGGGGATCTAACGGAGTTTTTGCCATACTATTAGAGTAGTTTTTAAATCTCTCTAATATTGTTTGAGCATAATGAGATTGAGTTAAGGTAATTCCATTTGAATTTCTTGTAATTTTTACCCCGAGAATAACATCTGCTAATCTCATATCTTTCATCTCAAATTTTCCTTTGAGCATATTTTTTTGTGATTGATAATATCTTTATTGCTTCCAATAATGAGCATATCATCTACATATAAACATAGCAAAACATACGCCGTTTTGGTAGTTTTGTAGTATATGCATTTATCACATTCGTTAATTTTGAAACCATTTGACATCATTACATTATCAAATTTTTCATGCCATTGTTTAGGAGCTTGTTTAAGTCCATAAAGTGACTTTACAAGTCGACATACTTTGTTTTCCTGTCCAGGAATAACAAAGCCTTCAGGCTGTTTTATGTAAATTTCCTCTTCTAGATCACCATTTAGGAATGCGGTTTTTACATCCATTTGATGGATTTCTAGGTCTCTTAAAGCTGCGATTGCTATCATCAGCCTTATTGAGGTTATTCTCGTTACTGGAGAATAAGTGTCAAAATAGTCAAGGCCTTCTTTTTGTCGGAATCCTTGAACTACAAGCCTTGCTTTGTGTAAACCAGGTGTTCCATCAGGGTTTAGCTTTCGTTTCATTATCCATCTATTCCCTAATGCTTTGCAGCCTGGTGGTAAATATGTTATATACCATGTATAATTTTGCATGATAGAATCAAATTCACTTTTGACGGCTTCGTTCCAAAACGGAGCGTCTGGTGAGGACATGGCTTCTGCCAAGGTTTTTGGATCATTTTCTACTAAAAATGCCATTAAGAAATCTTCACCAAAAGATTTTTCCTTTCGAGCTCTTTTGCTCCTTATAAGTTCATCTTTTTCATTTTCTGAAATATCATTAACAGACATTTCTACATTTGACTCAGTTTCTGAAATATTATGCTCGTCTCTTTCTTTTCGAGTTCGTTTTGAACCTTGTTTTTCCTTGCAAGGAAAAATATTTTCGAAGAATGATGCATTTCTTGATTCCATTACTGTATTTTCATGAATATCTGATATTTCAGATTTATGTACCAGAAATCGATATGCACTACTATTATGAGCATACCCGATGAAAATGCAATCCACTGTTTTAGGTTCAATAGTAACCTTCTTTGCTAGCGGTACTGCAACTTTTGCCAAGCACCCCCACACTTTGAGGTATTTATACGAAGGTAAATTACCTTTCCATAGTTCATATGGAGTTTTGCCAGTTACTTTGTGTGGAATTTTGTTGATGATATAATTAGTGGTAAGCAACGCTTCCCCCCACATGTTCTGGGGTAACCCAAATTCCTGCAACATTGCATTCATCATCTCTTTTAGAGTTCGATTTTTACGTTCAGCAACTCCATTAGATTCTGGTGAATAAGGAGCTGTAGTTTGATAATTTATTCCACATTCTTTACAAAATGCATTAAATGGACCATCATACTCGCCTCCTCTGTCGCTTCTAACTATTTTAATAATTATTTTAAGCTGATTTTCAACCTCGAGTTTAAATTATTTGAATTTTTCTAAGGTTTCATTTTTGTTATGTAATAAATATACATAACAATATTTTGTGCAGTCGTCTATGAAGGTCACAAAGTACTTTTTCCAACCTTTAGTTTGTATATATTATAAGTCACATAAATCTTTGTGAATTAAATCTAGAGGTTTGTTAGTTCTTTCAACACGAGGTGATGGTGTTTTTGTGAGCTGCCTGTACGCATACTTCACATTTTTGTTTACTTGTTTTGCATTTTGGGATTAAGTTTTGATTCATTAATCTTTGTATCAATTTGTAGTTTACATGGCCTAATCTTTCATGCCATATATTAAAAGACTCAACCAAATAAGCAACTGGCTCTTTCTTATTCATTGAAATTTTTTTGGAGCTACAATTTTCGAAAGGACTCTCATTACATTCATCTTGACCAGTCCATCCTTAACATACTTTTTTCCCATATACATCCCATTCTTCCTAATCACGAGCTTATCCGCCTCAAGAGTTGTGGCGAATCCATTCTTGCTGAGCAAGGTTCCCGAGACCAAGTTCTTCCTCATGTCAGGCACATGCTTCACATTCTGCAGAGTGACTTCACGTCCAAATGTCATCTTCAAAACCACTTTGCCGCGGCCTTCAATCTTGGAGACTGCAGTGTTCCCCATGAACAGCTTCTCCTGAGTCTTGCTTTTCTGGTAGGTGCTGAACATCGCCCTATCAGTGCAAATGTGGGTAGTGGCACCAGTGTCATACCACCATTCCTTAGGGTTGTTGCTTTCAACCATGTTGACTTCAGTCACCACTGCAACGAGATCTTCTTCAGTGAGATTCGCCTGAGCCTTCTCATCTCTGATCTTGCTGCGACACTCAATAGTCTTGTGACCAACTTTGTGGCAGTAGTGACATTTTCCCTTGAATTTCTCCACATTTGCTTTGATCTCAATGTCTTTCTTCTTGAAGTTTGGACCAGAAGCCTTCAAATTTGCAGCTGTTTTGAAAGGTTTTGCAGGAGATCGGGCAATTGCCTTTCCTTTACCTTTCATGTCAGCCACATTGACACTATGCTCTTTAGCTTGGAGCAGCTTGTCATCATTTCGGTTCCTGGCTTCCATCTGAAGCCTCTGAATGAGATCTTCGAGTCCCATCTTCTTCTTTTTGTGCTTCAGGTAATTCTTGAATTCTGCATAGCTTGGAGGAAGCTTTTGGATGAAGCTGAGAGTTGTGAATGTCTCACATATGGACATTCCTTCAGCAGCAATTTCATGGCAAATGAGCTGAAACGCTTCCACCTGATCCATTATGGGTTTTTAATCCACCATTTTGAAGTCATGGAATTTTGCAACACATACTTCTGACATCCAGCGTCCTCACCTCTGTACTTCTTGTCCAGTGATCTCCATAGATCTTTTGACGTGGGTAGGGCTGGGCAAATAAACCGAACCTGAAAATCCGAACTGAATCCGACCCGATTAAAATGTATCCGAACCGATCCGAACCCGACATAAGTACCGAATGGATCTTGTTTTGCGGTATTTCGGGTTATGGGTTTTACCCGAACCGAACCCGAATTTAAATGGATATCCGAAAGAACCCGAAAGTTCAAAATTCCAAAACAAACTTGTACTATCCCAATATGAATTTCTAAGATGTATCCAAAACATAATAAGATATTATTAAATACCTACAATAAATTAATTATTACATAAATAATTAACTAAAATACTTAGTCTAATATATATTTTATTGGTTAATATTAATGTTTTATGCTTGACATTGCATTTGAAGTTTAGTTATAAATACATTTGTTTAGAAGTTTAAACAATGTTGTTGTTTTAAAAATTTAAATAGTATTCTTAGGAATTTATATAATTGTTAGTTATGAACTTTAATTTTTTATGTTTCATTATGTGTGATTTTCTTTCTTACAAAGTTTTGGTTTGTCTTGAATCATGATATGTTTAATATTTTCACGTATAGTTTGATGACAAGTTTTGTAAGTTGATGGACGAGTTTCAAAAAAAATATTTTGAATGATAATAATATGGTTTGAATAAGCTTAATACACAAATTTATTGAAATAATTGAAGATATAGTAAATTTAATCAAGTAGAAATTAGTAATTTTAGAACCAATAACCCGATTAGTATCCGAAATCGAAACTATTTCGGGTTCAACCGGATCTTGGACATGTAACTAAACCCGAACCGAACCCGACTAAACCCGAACCGAACCCGACCCGATTTTTTAAAATATCCGAATGGGGCTGAAACTCATGAACCCGAAAACCCGAAACCCGAATGAACCTGAACCGAAACCCGATTGGGACCCCGATTGCCCACGCCTAGACATGGGAATCTCACAGTAGACTTGATACAATGGGTCAATAAGGCGACCCAAAATGTAGCCTTTGCAGATGTAGTCGGAATGCAACCAACTTTCAACACTTGCAAGAGTGTACACATCATCAATCCCGTAAGGGACAAGGGGCTTGTCCTCTTGGGTGAGTTTATCCAGCTTCATTGTTGTGAGGAAGAACATCATCTTTTTTTACCACGTTTTGAATCCTTTGCCATCAAACTTTTCTGGCATTAATCCTTGAGTGACCAAGCTTGGTACAGTCGGAGGAGTTGGAACTACAACCGGAGCACTTGTGTTTCCTTGAATAGGACCCGTTTGATAGAGACCAACACCGAACAGGCTTCGGCGTGTGGTTTCATCAACAACATTTCCCACTGGAAGGGTAGGTGTCGTTGTTGCAGCGGTTGTTGCTGTTGCATCAACGGTTGCATCACTTTGAGCAGCGTTGAGTGGAGTCTGCGTATCAATGGTGGTGTCAATGGGGGTGTTGTTAAGATCCGTCATTTTTCTGTTAAGAAAACATGAAAGCAGGTTAGACTCCAATTAACAAATAACATATTATTTCAAATAAATAATAGTTTAAAATCGATTGTCATTTTTGGTGTTTTTATTAGATCGCTTAAAGCGTTACAAACCACCAAATCATATCGATATAAGTCTGAAAAACGTTTTGCAAACTCGCTTAAAAGCGTTCGCAGAAATCGTTTGTGTAGACTTGTAGATTGTTTCACAAACGTGCTTTGGAAAGCTATTGTGAAAACGAATCGTTTTTATAACATTTTTTTTATGATTCATGTAACAAAAAACGTTTCACGATAGAGCTACGAAGCAAAACGCAAACCATTTTCAGATAAACAAGAAACGTTTCGCGATAGAGCTAGGAAGCAAAACACAAACCGTTTTGAGATAATTAAGAAACGTTTCGCGATAGAGCTAGGAAGCAAAACGTAATCCGTTTTCAGATAATTAAGAAACGTTTCGCGGAAGTGCGTAAAGCAAATCGCAAACACCTTTTCGACATAAAAAAATGTTTTAGAAATCCTTGAAATCGTTTTATAAAAACGTATTAAGATCAATCCGATTAAAGCTTATATGTAATAGAAGCGATTAAGAGTTAAGACTGTAGAAGCCGGAAAACCGAATCGATATAAACGATAAAAATAAAGCGATGTTAAGGAAATATACGATTGAAAAGACGAGATAAAACCCGAGATGAAAAACGATTAGAATTATAGACCATGGAGTCGAGACGAATCTCTTTCCTTAACTCTTAATATTCGCTCCGTAGTGAGACGGACTTGTACGAATTAGAGCCCAGGATACAACCATGATAGACAATTTACGCTTCACTCGTGAACGTCCCTAACGAACTAATAAATCTACGAACACTCTCTAAAACTTACGCTAGGGATTTGCTGGTTTTCGTTGAGAAAAAACGTTAAGAAATGAGGAAGGAGGAGACGAGTTTATAAAGAAGAGTAGTGTAGAGGTTTTTTCGAAACGGTAGCGAAAATCTCGGGAGTAGTGCGTTGAGAAACTTTCTCCGCAAGATCTCGTCGTTCCTATCCAGTTTCGAACAGATAAACTGCTTGTCGTTTTTGGACGAACTACGCGTCGTTTAAACACAAACGTCATGTTGTTTTATGGACAAAACGTTGGGCTTAAGTGGACCCAAAAAAAACATCTTTTAGTGGCCCTAGGGTCACATTTACCCAAACCCAAACCCAAGCCTAAGCCCAAGCCCAAGCTCAAGCCCAAGCCCACGCCCAAATTATCGTTAAAGATATGTCAAAACGTTATTGTTAATAGTTATGTGAGAAACCACCATTATCATCAGTGATATCTTTAAAGTTGTTATTGCAACGATGATAAATTAGTTTAAAAAAATCTTGTAACAAAAAAAATATTTTAAAATCCACAAATTCAACGATGATTTTTTTTTTTTGAACTTTGTGATTTTTCTTTAATTTTCTCAATTTTCATTTATTTTTTTGTAATTTAATTTAATATAATTTATTTTGAAATTTTATTTTCTAATTTTTGTTTTATTTTCTGAATTTTATTTAATTTTCTGAATGTTTATTTTAGTTTTCTGATTTTATATTTAATTTTCTGAAATTTTATTTATTTTTGATTTATTTTATTAATTAAATTATTATTATTTTTCGAAAAAAACCTACACATCATCACTTTTACCTGTTGGACATGTCAACTTTTTACTTGATGAACAAGTAAGTCAAATTGAAGGTTTTTTATGATACAAATGTCACTTTCAAGGTTTAAAGTGATAGTCGAAAAAGTTCAAGATTTAAACTGTTAATGTGTGTCACTTTCAAAAATTTTTATGCAATTTTCCGTCAAATAAATGATGAAACTAAAGAATATGTACATTTTCCGTTGCAGGAAGAAAACTACTCAAGAGACAGACAGACAGTAAGGGAATTCTGATAAATAGAGAACTTGAAAATTTACAACACTATGAGAATACTCAAGACTGTTTTTAGAGGAATAAGAAAATGTGAAAAAGGTAATATCAAAGTATGGATAAAGAAAACACACATAAATGGCGAGTTGATTATTATGAAAGTTGATTTTTCAACTGAAAACTTTGGGTAAAGTTAGGATTTTGATTGCCAAAATTTACTCACAAAAGTAATATAAAAATCATTCATCATTTTTACGACTCATTTCACAAAGAAATTCAATCCATATATCAATAACACTAGATTTTAATTTTTCAATTCAAATCTTACTTTGAATAACAATAGATTTAAACTCTATCAATAATAATATTTTATATATAAAAACCAATAACACTAGATTAAATTCTTAGAATCAAAATATTTTAAATACAAGAATCAATAATACTAGATGTATAAAAATAAATTAAAATCAACTAATGAATAACACTAGATTTTCGTTAGATTTAAACTCTATTCAAACCTATCAATGAATAACACCTCCTTAAGGATGGTGGGCTCGGACCATCAATGAGTAGTGGCTCATCTTGAGAATAAAGTACCAAGAAGATGGGGATAGTTTCGGTTTGACAAACGATGGCTTGGACATGAAGGTTTTTGGAATCAATAGCGAGAGGCTGAGGTGACTCAATAGCGGAGAATTCAGAGAAACACAATATGCATACCAAATGAATAACTAGACCAATCTAAATTCTTTTATCTAAAATAAATTT
The DNA here is from genome assembly GCA_905132885.1 of Moricandia moricandioides. Taxonomy (NCBI): domain Eukaryota; kingdom Viridiplantae; phylum Streptophyta; class Magnoliopsida; order Brassicales; family Brassicaceae; genus Moricandia; species Moricandia moricandioides. Next base: position 36,530 of record CAJHQQ010000044.1, read on the forward strand.
TTTTAACTAAAACAATAATATATCATTACATACAGTGATATTATTTATACATTATAACATAGTACGACTCAATATATTATTAAACAAGTATGAAATTCTGAAATAATATTATACTGATATTAACCAATCAGTTCATTTTAAAATCTTTTGTATAAATTATATATAAAATTTCAAAAGACTATCGTTGTTACATTCATTTATGTAATTTTGAATCGATCAATATTTTAGTTTATTTTTAATTTTATTTCTCAAAAAAACATATATTAAGTTATACATAATATGACTAAATTATATTTACCAATCTAAGTAGATAATGCAAATAAAAATTAATCAAATAGAAAAAATCAAATAATTTGTAGAAAAAAATATTATGGTTAAATAGAAAAGTAGATGTTATAGAGTATATTCAAATAATAACCAAACAAACGAGATATTATATATTCAAAGTCATGCGTATAATCGAAATAACATAACATTAAAATAAATCATATATATTAATAAAAATATAAATTAAAAAAACTATCTAAAATTAACGTAAAATAATGACAAATTATTATAATGTATTTATTTTATATAAAAATTATCTACTATACATATATATATTACAAAACGTTTTTGAAAACAATTAAAAACAATTTCAGAACATAAAACAAGAAAAAATAATTAACAATTTATAAATGATTAATCCAAAAGTCTTTGTAAATATATACATATATATTAAAAATATATTTTAAAACACATAAAAATGATAACAATGATAGTTGAAACATTTTGATTTCAAGAGCAGAAACCTAAACAATCACATTCATATATATATATATATATATATATATATATATATAAATCTTTCAAAACATGAACCTAAATAATCAGACACAAACGAAGCATAACCTAATTCTATAGATCTAAATATAAACTACATCAAACACAAAAGCTTTCATTACAAAACCTAAACTCGGGACAGAGGCGACGAGGGCGAAGCAAGCCACCAAACAAAAAAGGTAGAAAGCTTACATATCTTCGACAAACAAAGAGATGATCGGGGAGAGAGAGAGAGAGAGAGAGAGAGTTGGCTAGAGCTATTTGACGGGGAGAGACATGGGAGAGAGAAGAGCGTTGGTCGGCGCATCTATTATTAGAGGGATGGAAACATTAGGGTAAAGAATTTCCGATTGAAAATTGATTGAAAAACAATTAGAATATTCCGACCATAAACTGGTTGGAAGTCGGTTGGAATTTATGTTAACAATAGAAAAAAAGTTCTTTTGTCTGCCCCTCATATTGAGAAGAGTATTCAAGATATTGTCTAAAAAATATTTTCAATGTGCATCACATCAAAATTATGCATAACTAGATGGTCCTTTAAATATACTAAATTTCAAAATACTTTTTTTATGTGAGTTGTGATGTTTTTCATATCCATAAGCTTGATTATGCCCATTTCCACTATATTTATATGTCGCTTCCGCACGAAATCTCTGATTAGAGTAAGAATATAATCTATATATATAAAGGAGAATGCTCTCTTCTCCTATGCTGCCACGTCATCAAGAACTATAACCAAAAGAGGACACGTGTCCTATCTTTAAAAAAATTGTTGTTCTCAACTTGGGTCATTTTCAATGTTGGATTTTATAATAGATTATTTGATTTTTCACAGTTGGGCTTGAATTAAGTTATCTAGACTGAAAAAAATTAAAAGGTAAGTCATATTGTCAAGTTCTCATTCTTCAAGAACAACGATTTTAAGATTTCTAGGGTTCATATAATCGTCGTTTTGTTTCTGTAATTCGAGTGCATCATTAATCATTTTCTTTGTACAAGTTTTTGTGGTGAGCAAGTCTTCTCCACTCTTCCTCTTTATGATTTTTCTCCTCTTCCTTCAATTATTGATCATCCAAACACAATAACACCTCCTGCCAAACCTTGCTTCAGATTCTCTGGCTTTTGCTATAATTTGAGTAGAAGCCATGGCTCGAGTTGATTTATAGGTTGTAGAGGAAAAGCCTAAGCGATAGTATAATCCTCTCTTCTGCAAATATAATCACAAACACACAAGAAATAGTTAAACTTTAAGAGTGAAACTGATAACTCCATTCCCTCATAAGAATTGACTGACGCCGACCTCATCACAACACACAAGAATGAGTCAAACTTTATAAACGGGGTGTAAAACTGAGAACACAATTTGAAAATCTAGAAACTACCAAAAACCAAGCAGAACCCAGAAGGTAAAACAACAATCAAACGTCTACCAGTTAAGAAATACAGTTGATTTGGTTCCACATATTCTTTGAGATCTCTTCCATTTTAAGGGTTTGTTAGATGTAGTCGCTTCAATGTAGTTTCCGAGCTGTAACTTCGTTTTGACTAAGTTGTTGTTACCAGTTTAAGTTGATGAACATCAGTAAGTGGATTGTTGAAATTTTTATAGTTTAAAGTTTATTAGATTCAGCTCTTTCCATAATTCCAATTTTTTATGTTGTAGAGAATTGTAAGGATATGTATGTATGCTACTTGGTTTGGTAGACAGGGATGAGAATAAGCATAGGTATTCAGTCTTAGAAGATTAATATTTCTCATTACACTTTCAGGTCATTTGTTTTCTATTCATTTTTGGTTTCAAACTGTGAATAGTTTTTGTCAACTATACCACGCTCAGGTTCATAGTTGCATGTTTCTCGCATTATTAGAAAATGTATTTTCCTGCAGGTTGGAGTTAATTCAGAATGGAGGTTTTGTTTTTTAATCCCTAAAGAAGCTAGAGAGCTTGAAAAGCAACTCAGAGAATTCATTAAGGAGAAAAATGAAGTTGTGTGAGGCCAGACTTTGAGAATGTATGGTCTTCAAGTTTGTCTTACTGTCTATAAAACCATATATTAGTGTTTTCAATTGATGAGTTCTTCTCCAACAAGTTGGTTCTCACTATGACCAGAAAATAGAACTTAGGGATGAGATAGCTGCTGTTTTAGCCAAAGGTAAAGAAGTGAGCAACGCTGAGACGGAAGCTGCGAAGGAGGACTCACTCAATGAATTCGACATCCAACACATTGTCTCCACATGGACAGGAATCCCGGTAGAAAAAGTACCGTGTGATGAATCTAGACGTCTTTCCAAGATGCAGCAGTGCCTTCACACAAGAGTTATTAGTCAATACAAAGTTGTAAAAGCTATTGCCCGGGCGATCCGACGTGAATGTGTGGGTCTCAAGAACCCAGTCGCAAGTTTCATCTTCATTGTTATGATTTTTCTTATAAGTATTTTATGTAGTTTATATTTTGTGTAGTAATTCTTTCATGTTGTTTGATTCTACATCTAAAAGTCTTTGAGTTGTGTTTGCTGAGAACAGATTTTCAAACTATGCATTTTCAAAATGTATTTATCAATTCTCATATTATTCTTTTCTTTTTGTGATTGTTATTACTACACCATAATGCATTTACATAATTTGTATTAGCTTTTATCACAACAAAAGTAAGTAGGTTGACAAAAGCTGAACATGATAATGTTAATATCCCAAAAAACGTTGGCAAGTGTTTCACATACTACTTAAGCCATAGCGTGAGTACGGTCAGCCTACGCAAGGCATATCGAGGTGAAAACAACTTATTCATACAAATCAGGATTAACTAAAATAATTAAGAACATCAGAAACATTCAACTTTTAGAACTAAATATTAATGTCTAAGATTACCATCAATGACAACATTATGCAAATTAATGAAACAAGAAGTCGAACTACAGCCCGCGCGAAGCGCGGGAACACCCCTAGTTTTATTATATTTTTGGTGGTGGACAATCAAACATCTTTTTTTCTTAGTAATTAATATGATGCTTTTACAATACATATGATTAGGCGTTAAACCAACATGTATTCTTTCAATTCTTCAGTTGAAATGCATGCATCATAAAATTCTGTCAGTAATAAAAAATTGTTCTTATAATTATTGTGTTTCTAAGGATTTGACTGTCACCGCTAATTTATTAGAAAAAACCTAGGAAATTAGAAATCAAAACGCATTCCAAACCGAACTGAATCGAGCCGAGTTTGTTATATTGGATAAACCGGATGATCAACATAGTAAACCGAACCGAACCATAGAGGGAAAAATTAAATTATTATGAGTGGAATAAAAGAAGGGCAATGCGTCATATCACTTACCACGCTGAGAAGAAGCACATGAGAAAACACATAAGCGAGGCCAATGATTAAACCTTAGATGAAATGACAACCAACGACGAGAAGTCACACAGATTGATGACGTGGCCAAATATATTCGAAATCCCGCCTAAACCCCTAAGCTTTTCACATTTCGTGCGAAATTCAATTTTTTGACCAAAAGATATTTTACAACCCTCCTCCACTAGTCCCCCCCTTCTAATCTCTTCGCCTCTTACTTCGAATCTGCGTACAAATCACGAACACGTACACCTCCTTTTGCTCTCCTTCTCTCTCTCTCAAACCCTACGATCTTCATCAAGGTAATTTTCATCCGATCTTATCAGTTTTCTCGTTTGATGATTCGTTCCTGCTTCGATATGTTTGGCGTTTTCGTTTTGGTGATTATACATGTTGATTTGTGTGGTGGTTTGATCCGAATCTGTAATTAGACTTTTCGAATACCTCTCGATATTGTGAATCGATCTCGCGATAGTTGTTTAGCTTCTTCGCTGATCCCTTTGAGACGTTTGCAGATTCGATTATGAAAGGAGGTAAATCGAAGACTGAAACCAGGAGCTCCAAGTAAGTTTTCAGCCACATCGATTTGTGATTTTTGTTGACTCTGTTTTAGTTCATAGATCTATTGGATTCTGATGCGTTTGTTACTTATGGTGATAGGCTCTCTGTGACAAAGAAGCCTGCGAAGGCATCAAGCCGTAGCAAAGCGGCGGCTAAGGATCCAAACAAACCAAAGAGGCCTGCCAGTGCCTTCTTCGTTTTCATGTAAACCGATTCTTCAATTTTTCTGTGTTCAGTAGTTTCCATGGATTAAACTTTTTGCCGTTCAAAAGTTTTTTCATCTGGCTACTACGAATTCTTTTTCAAGGTGAGATGAGTAGAATCATCTGTTTGCTATTGTGAAGTCAAAAGTATCTGATAATATCAGTTATTGTGATTATTTGTTTCTATCTGAACTCTCTGTATGTTAATACTGGCGTTGACTTTTTGTGATCTGAAGGGAGGATTTTCGTCAGACTTTCAAGAAAGAACACCCCAAGAACAAATCTGTCGCTGCTGTGAGTGATTTGTGTTCTCACCTTAGTCTCTTTGATGGTTTACTGAATGTTGAATTTGAATGGGATATACAGGTTGGAAAAGCTGCGGGAGACAAGTGGAAGTCCCTGTCCGATGCTGTACGTTCTCATTCAACACTTGTCCAAAATTATGTTATGATCTTGTCATGTTCTTAAGGCTAATACTTTGTGTTTAACAATATTTCAGGAGAAAGCACCTTACGTTGCTAAGGCTGAACAGCGCAAGGTTGACTATGAGAAGAACATGAAGGCCTACAACAAGAAACTGGTAAATTGAATTGTTAACCGAGTGTGTTAGTTTATAGATTGGTTTATAGATTTGTTGTGATATTTAGGAGGAAGGTCCAAAGGAAGATGAGGAATCTGATAAGCCAGTGTCAGAGGTTAGTGATGAAGATGATGCTGATGATGGTAGTGAAGAGGTTAGTGGTTGATTCTTTTATGAATTGTTTTAAAGAGCTTTGTTTTAAATTATGTTTCTTTGGTGTTGGTGTATAATAATATGCAGGAAGAGGACGATGACTAAGAAGTTTGTAGCATTAGTATGTATGGCTGCAAAGATCTCTCTGTTTTTTTTCTTTTTCTGTTCTTAATATGTTTATGGTACTTCCACAATCTCTGACTGTTTCTACGGACCCAAGCCCTTTTGGATGGAGATAGTGAATTGTAAAATGTTTAGATGGTGAAGAAGAGACTTGCAGCTATGTACTCTTATGCTCTATAAAATGATTTACCTTTTTCTCTATTTATTAATTGTGTTTGGTGATGTTGGTTTAAATCTCTCGTTACTGTTGCAAGTAAATGTTAGTCTCATCATGTTGTATTGCTTACTCTCTCTAGGTTCATAATCCATAAAGGGTTTTATTAGTAATAATAATTATATGTTTCATTTTTCTCATCTTGCGTAATTAAAAGAGATTTTAACTAACTTGGTTTTAAATTGAAGATTTGAGTATTATTCTGTCAATAAAACCAAGTAATGATAGTCCAGTGATCTCGAGAGAGCTTTAGCCTCAGTGTGTATTCGGGTTCAAATCCCTCTGATCACACTACAACCTAAGTTTTTACAGACACTTACGCTTGTCAAGATCCGACACTCATCGGTAATCTAGACCCACCTTGGTGAGGGCTAGAATACACAGGATTAAGAAGAAAAAAAATTATTCGATCAATAAGCTTCACTTTCGTATTGATTTAACAAATCTATTTAATACCATACATAAATAACGTTTTCCTATAAAAAGTATCATAAATATCTTTGGCGTTTATTTTCTACAAGCAAGCACACAACTAGGAATATCCCTCATGCATTGTCATCGATCAAAGGATGGAGCGAATGAATTACAAATCACTCGGATCGTTGACGTGGCAAAATATATTTGAAATCCCGCCAAAACCCCCTCAGATATTTGTTAGATTTCGCGCGAAGTTCGTTTTCACAAACCGTATAACAAACACGTCGTATTCGTTTTTGCTCCTCTCCCTCTCTCCAAATTCAAACCCTACGAGATCTTCCTCAAGGTGATTTCCTCTGACCTTCTTTCTCAATTTCCTCTCGATTGTGTGCATATTGATCTTTGTTGGTTAGCGATAACTATTTCTCCAATCGAATAGCATCTCCCCTTACTTTGTTCTCTGTTTAATCTCCTTTACTATTCTTCTACTCTGTTCGTTGATGGAGTGATATACCTGCAGATTCGATCATGAAGGTTGCTAAATCAAACACCGAAACAAGGAGATCCAAGTAAGTCTCAGCTCAAATCGATCGATTCTTCCTTCTTTTAGTTCTTCTAGTAAGTTCCTAGATCTCAGTGTTGCAGATCGTTTCCTAACTTGACTCTCGTTGTTGATAGGCTCTCTGTGAACAAGATAGGCAAATCTGCTGCTAAGGATCCAAACAAACCGAAGAGGCCAGCCAGTGCCTTCTTCGTTTTCATGTAAACTTCGCCTCTGATTCTTCATATTTCTTCGTTCAGTAGCTTCCATGGATAGTGTATTTTCCAGATCGATCCGTCAATGTTGTGAGATTAGTTTCAACCTTAGTTTAGTTGTTCATATTATTTTAGGTTGTAGTTGTTGATAGTTTGTTCTGGATGTGATCCTTTGTTAGTACTTGCCTTGACTCTATGAATCCTATTAGTAATCCTTAAATCGATTTGATCTTAGTTATGTGTGCTAAATACTGTTTTTGGTTTTGTTATCTGAAGGGAGGATTTTCGTCAGACTTACAAGAAGGATCACCCCAATAACAAATCTGTTGCTGCTGTGAGCGTTATCTGTTTGATATGCTTGGTATCTGAATCTTATACTGATGATGCACACTTCAATGGATAACAGGTTGGGAAAGCTGGTGGAGCAAAGTGGAAATCCTTGTCTGAATCTGTGCGTTCTCTAATCTATAGCTATCTTAAGTGTGACTGTATCTTAATCTATTTGAGTTGTACAAATATTGTAGGAGAAGGCTCCCTATGTGGCTAAGGCTGAGAAGCGCAAGGTTGAATATGAGACGAACATGAAAGCCTACAACAAGGAGCTGGTAAGCGAGTTGATAACATGATTATTGAACAATGTTGGTGGTAATGTGTTGGTGTTTTCAGGAGGAAGGTACAAAGGAAGACGTGGAGTCTGACAAGTCAGTGTCTGAGGTTAATGATGAGGATGATGCTTCCGAGGTTGGGTGTCAAGAGGTTAGTGTGGTTGATCTTTTTTTTTATTTGATGTGTATGCAACTCTGTAAATGGTTGCCTCTGGCATCATTATTATTTAAAAGCTCTGTACCAACTCTGTTTTATATGTAGGACTAAGCTGTTGAATAAGAAGTTAGCAGAACATAGGAGGCTGCAACGATCCATCAGATGTTATCTCTCTTTCTCTTTTTTTTTTTAAATGTTAACGAGACTGGTTAAAATAGAACTCACTGATTCCACGGATAATGCAAAAAAGTGAATGTAGTATTTGTTTATATGATGAATGAGATATTTGGAGCTATATATTAAAAACATTGGTTTTTATCCCTTTACGTTTGTTATTATCATCTTAATGCTCTGCTTGTAGACTTGTAGTTTTGTAGTGGGGTGTTGATTGTGGCTTATAAGTGTTAGATTGATAACCATGGATTATACTAGTGTTAGATCCCTATCTGTTTGTTAATACTCTCATGTTAGTGGCCCTTTAACATGCTCTTAATCAAGGTGTTCCTAAAGGTGTAATCTGCATTTACTTTCGGAGTGTAAATATTCGAGTTTTAATCACTTTTACTCCTATAAAAATCAAAAGCTAGCACACAAGAAAATATGGGTGAGAATTTCGATTTAATTATGGTTTGGTTTAGTTTATTTGGGTATAAGAAAACTTTAATTAAAGTCAACTCAAATGAGCATGGTTTGTGTTTGGTTTGGTTTTAATTTGATTTGGTTTGGGTACGGTTTTGTTCAGTTTAATTTAATTTTGTTTATTTATTCAGTTCAATTGAATTATTTTTTTAGTTATAAAAATATAATTTATAAAAACATAATAAATAATTATTTTCCTTATATTTAAGTGTAAAAAAAAATAGCACAAGAAAAATGTAAAAAATCTATTTCAATAATTGAATATTATTATCTCTAAATCAAATATAAATAGTATAAGTTATTTTTTTTGGTTTTCATCATACATATTGTATGAGATTTATATTCTTTTATTTTATTTTTTAGTTATGTTTATTCATTTTATATAAAATTAAAATATTTAAAATTAGGGTAAATCTCTCAAATAGTTCATTTTAAAGTTTTTGTCACAAAAATAGACCTTGAAATAAATAATGACAAAAATAGACCTTTTTAATTTTGAAAATTTTAATATTTTTTATTTTTTTTAGTTTTTAAACCTCAACTCCAAAACCTTCACCCCATAACTCTAAACCTTAAGTTTAGATTAGTTAACCTAAATGTATAAATATATATTTACATTTTTTAATAAAGTATATTTCGGTCATTTTTCTCTTTGAGTGCTATTTTGGGGACAAAAACTTTTTTAGTTCTATTTTGGTCTTTATCTCTTAAAATTATGCTTAGTTGTTTAGGTTAAATAGTTAAATATATTAAATTTTCATATTATAATACATTTAATTAATCTAATTAAAACTACTTCAATTTTTCGGTTTGGTTCAGTTTAAAACCAAACTAAATCATTTGGACTGATAAAATATTGATCCAAATTGTTTAAACATATATTTGGATTTAATTTGGGTTGGTTGGATTGGTTTGGTTCGGTTCGGTTCAATTTGTCTTTTTTTACCCACCCCTAAAAATAACAAAAGGTTGGCAAATTTTACAGACACGAACGAGGACTACAAATCACTCGGATAGATGACGTGGCAGTATATATTAGAAATCCCGCCTAAACCCCTCGGATATTAATTTTATTTAGATTTCGTGCGAAATTGAATTTCAATTAATATAATTTTTGGGCAGAAGATATTTACAACACCCACTAACCCTTCTCTTCTCTTATTATTAGCCTCCCACTCGAATCGTAGTACAAATCGCAAAACACGTATTGTATTCCTCCTCTCTCTCGCTACTTTCAAACCCTAGGTGATCTTCGTCAAGGTAATTTCCTCTGATTTTCCCGTTTCCATCTCGATTCCCTCTCGATTTTGTGCATATCGATCTCCGTTGATGATAATCGCTAGGTCTTGATTGCGTTTCATATTCGTTCACCTGCAGAATCGATCATGAAAGGAGGTAATTCGAAGTCTGACTCCAGAAACTCCAAGTAAGTCTCAAGCTAGAGATATCGATTCCTCCTTATTTTGTCGTCTAGCTAACTAGCTCCTCCTGGATCTGAGGGGTTTTAGATCGTATTCTTATTTCCTTGTTGTTCTTCGTTGTTGTTAGGCTCTCTGTGAACAAGAAGCCTACGAAGGCAAGCAAAGCTGCTGGTAAAGATCCTAACAAACCTAAGAGGCCGGCCAGTGCCTTCTTCGTTTTCATGTAAATCATCCTCTCCGTTCCCTCACATGTGTATAGTAGTTAGCCTTTGCTTCTATGGAATGAGAGATTTTAAGCAACCTTAGTTTTCTATCTTCGAGTCAGAATCATATTAATTAAATGTTCATTGTGATAAAGAATTGATTTGATCTAAGATATTTATGCTAATACTGTTTCTGGATTTGTTTTCTGGAAGGGAGGACTTCCGTCAGACTTACAAGAAGGAACACCCCAACAACAAATCTGTTGCTGCTGTGAGTGTTATCTTCTTTGCTTTGGATTTTGATTTGTTGTGTTGTGTTGTACCATAGGCTTGGTCTTTGAAGCTATATACTGACTATCAACTTCAATGGTTAAACAGGTTGGAAAAGCTGGCGGAGAGAAGTGGAAATCATTGTCAGACTCTGTGCGTTCTCTAATCTATAGCTGATTATAGTTGTCTATTATCTAGTGTTTTAACATGCTTGAGTATTTATTGACCTTTTGAGTTATACAATATTGTAGGAGAAGGCTCCCTATGTAGCTAAGGCTGATAAGCGCAAGGTTGAGTATGAGAAGACCATGAAAGCCTACAACAAGAAGCTGGTAAAATTTGTGTTTAGTATACAACATAGACTAGTCTTTTAATCAGCAGAGCGTGTTCTTTGATATTCAAGAGTGGTTCTGATTAACACTATGTTAATGTGTTGGTGTTTTCAGGAGGAAGGTCCAAAAGAGGAAGAGGAATCTGATGACAAGTCCGTTTCTGAGGTTAGTGAAGAGGAGGATGCGGATGATAAGAGTGATGAGGTTCGTTCTTTGATTCTTTAAAGTTGTTTTACATTATTATCTGTATGATTTGGTTGCTTCTTAGCATCACCTATCATATAAAAGACCTCTATCAACTTTGTTTTATGTGTAGGAGGAAGACGATTGACTAAGCAGTTGAAGTTGGCAGCATTATATAAAGGACGCTGCAAGGATCTCTCTGATGCTTTTTTTTTCTCTGAAAATGTTAACGAGGGCTGGTTAAAATGGTTTCTTCTGTTTTTATTTTTACTCTATTTAGTAAGTTACCACTATCTCCCACTGATTCTGATTCTACGGGTAATGGAAAAAATGTTTTAGATGGTGAACTTGATATTTGAAGCTCTCTCTATATAGCTATTTTTTATGGCTCGACGTTATGATCTTAGATTCTTAATGCTCTTTTTTAATCTCTGCTTCTACCTCTAATTAAATGTTGACATGGTTGCTTATTAGAGTTTGATTTATAGAGATTTCTAGTGTTAGTCTAATGAATTATCAAATACAATCCATACTTCATATGCTACACCAGTAAATATGCTTTCGTAATGTCTCCACGCTCTTAATAATGAAGGTGTTCAAAAAGGTGTAATAAAATGTGTTTACTTGCAGTTTCCTTGTTAAATTAGTTACAAGTTACAACGGTTTATAAACTGGTCTGAATGCCTTTTCTCAAAGACCACGCCATGATGAGCGCCTGTGGTCTCATATATTACTTCATCCTATTTAACCAATAGGAATACTCAATATACTTAAAAATGTTTTTATCATCAAAATAGATATAAAAAAAAAATTAAAATAAATTTTAGTAAATTGTGTAAATATATATATTTATATTTTTTGGATTAATTAATTTAAATTTAGAGTTTAGAGATATGGGGTGGAGTTTTTGAGATGAAGTTTAAAATTATTAAAAAATATTAAAATTTTTAAAATAAAAAATCTCTTTTGATTGTTTTATTTGAGATTTATTTTTATTACAAAAATTTAAAAATGTCTATTTGAAAAATTTACATTAATATTTGATTGATATATTAACCTGTAAAACTCGATGAAAGTATAGAAATTCTAACACTAAACTGTCAAGACAGCTGACCCAAACCGATCCCTAGTTATTATGATCTGTCTTTAACATTTTAGCATCTATAGTATAAACTAGAATGGGATCGATGTTATATGATCATGTAATTTGAATTTAATATTATGATCAATTATAATCCAATTATATCTCGGAATCACCTCTACTAAACTCTTAACTGAGATCAATCAAATAGGACTAATTGATCTCTAGTCTAGAGCTCTTTCCTAAAACGTGTTTACTTTTAACGATAGTAAATACATTAAAGATTTATTTGATAAATTTAAAAGGATATATAAAACAATTTGTTTTCTCATACTCCCTCCGTTTCATATTAAGTGTCGTTTTAGAAAAGTTTTTTTGTTACAAAATAAGTGTCGTTTTCCACTTTCGATGCAAAATTTATTAATTTTATGCTGCAATTTATTTTTCTATTGGTTGAAATATGGTTAGCTGTATAGGTAATTGTGTTTTTATATAGAAAATATATAAAATTAATTTTTTTTTAATCCGTGTATAAAAATCTAAAGTGACACTTATAATGAAACAGAGGGAATATTATCTTTCTTCGTATAAAAAAAATCATATGTATTGTGAAAAAAAGGAAGAGGGGAAAGCAAAGTGGTGAAAGAGAGATGGAGAGTGGGAGCCAAAAGGGTGAGTATGATGATAGAGTTATGACGGAGGAGCAAATGGAGATTCTCCGTAAGCAGATCGCCATTTACGCCGTCATTTGTGGCCAGCTCGTTTCCCTCCACCACTCTCTCTCTTCTAAACTCCCTTTCTCATCAGGTACTACGTTTTCAAACAACTGTGACGACCAAACTTGCAGATTAGTTTCGTTTAAGAATGTGAAAAACTGCGTCTGCGTTTGTAATACGTTTATTACGACACACGATATCAAACGCTTTTCTCAATGTTCACTGCATAACCTTAACTCAAGAAGGTACATATCATTTAGTTTAAACAATTTAACGACTTAATACTGTTTTAAAAAATGTTTCTCTAAGTTACAGTATATTATTTGAGATTCAACTATTCCCGAAGCAAATATGGAGTTTTATATGAAAATATTTCTATAAGTTACTGTATATTATTTAAAATGTTTCTGTAAGTTACAGTATAAACGTCCGGTTAGGATAATACGTATATATTTGTATCCCGAAGAATCTTAGGATATCACGATCCCTAGAACCCTAAATTGGGGTTCTTGTTTTTTTTTTTTCTGATTTAAAGAAAAAGTTAAAAATAATTAAAAGTGAATCAATCGCGGGCTGCCACGTGTCAGTGGGATCCGTAAATAGTGTAAGAAACTCTCTAAAACCGGTTCTTATTTAGTAGTTTTAAGAAGCGATTCTTACACTGTTCATGGGCTCCACGTGTCAGTGGGGCCCGCGAACAGTGCATGAACTCCTCTAAGAGCCTGAGATAATTATGGTCTTAAAGCATGATTAACCTTAGTTTCTTAATTGGGGTTCTTAATTTTTTTTTTGTTTTTTTGACCTTTTTTTTTCATTTTTCCAATAAGAGTCGACTATGAGAACTCTTATTTAAGAGTTGGTTCTTAACATTTTTCTGGGGTTAATGATGGTCTTATAGCTCACGGAACTGTATTTGTATGATAATGATTTGAGTAAACACACTAGGAATGAATCGAACCGGAGGTGGATACTTTGATCCGATGGTGGCATCATCGTCAAGCACTTATAAAATATCTCATCGACATCGTTGGACACCAACATCGATGCAACTTCAGATTCTTGAAAGCATTTACGAGGAAGGAAGCGGAACACCAAAACCACATAGGGTTAAAGAGATCACGTTGGAGCTGTCTCAACACGGACATGTCATGGAGAAAAATGTTTATAACTGGTTTCAAAACCGACGAGCTCGGTCCAAACGAAAGCAGTCTCAGGCTACGACAACGACTGTTCAGGCCATTGATGCGGTGGCGACAAATGAGGAGAAGAGTTATGGAGATTCTGGAGGGTTTGAGTCTTATGATCATATCCTCTTTCCGAGTCCTGACTTTGGTAATATCTTAAAACATAATATGAGCTTTTCCCTTATGATTTTACGTTATGCATTTTTGACTTTATTATCAACATAATATATTAATTAAAGATGTTTTTTTTTTTGGTTTCAGGGATTGAGGATTTGCTAGATGGAGGAAAATTTCGCGAGAGATAAATTCGTATTAGAAATATATAAAAAATGAAGAGCTTCGAGTCTCTTCACTTTGTTTTCATCAAACTAAAGCAAGATTTGGTTGTGTTAATAAAGGATGTTTACGTGTGTGAGACCTTTAACAAGTCTATTCATGGTAGACTAAAAGTGATGATTGGTTGGATTTTAATTTAGGACTTTAACTTTATCATTTTTAAAACATTAATCTTGATTGATTATGATGTAGTTTTATTTTTAAAGCTAAAACCTTGTTATACATCTTAATTTTTTGTTTATTCATATTTTTTTAAAACAACAATTAAGTTGCTTTAAAAATATAATATTTTTCTATAGTAAAATAACATAAAACTAAGTCAATAAAAATTATAGACTAAATTTTACAGCTACATTTCTATCTCTACAGTTCAACCAATCATCATCTTTGTCTTTTTGAATACATGTTTTCATATGATTTGGATTTATTTAGTAAAATATGCAGAGTTGTACATAAAGTATGTATTCTCATAGTGGAGTAGTTTAAGATAATTTGAGTTTTTATTCGTGTTTGCGGTTTGTTTTTTTTGGCTAGGATATTAGGACTGGGCATATATAAAAGGAAGGTAACGAGATGCGTGGACATGTGATGTTCTACTCAAGCATGGTGCACAACTATCTTAAAACATAATGTTTTTTTTAATCAAAACACTTGCGTCTAGATAGACAAAGATCGGAAACTTTAAAAATATGAACTTAGATCCTGAACGAAAATTTTTTTTGGGCATTAAAATATCTTATTAATTATATAAAGCTTATAACCTAAGTTTAGGGTCCTGTTCCAAGTCCCATTGTTGCTTCACCCAAGTACTAGTTCATATCTTCACATAGCAACTCCAAACGGCACAATGGACCCAAACCAGTCCATAATACAGCTTTCGACAAAACCATGACCACAAGGTAAGATCACGAGTCTTTCTCCGTTTTAAAACTCATCCAAACAAATCGTGCACATCATCATGGAGTCAGAGCTAAGCACCTTATCCTTGGTATTGTATACTTTCCTTAACAAAGAGCCTACCACAATCTTCTTGGCGTAGTAGGTTCATCAAAGCTGCCGGGGATTGGGATGGTTACATAGACTTTGATTGTTCCAACATCTTCAGGTTTAGGATCCCGTACGATTTGGAGTAGGTCGTATGCTTCGGCTTCTATTGCTATGTGAATATAAGGATATCCACAGATTTTCTGCAACCTTGTGTTGATGAATTACTTGTATACATGAAGCTCTTTGATTGTATAAGGAGATTCTTTTTTTTTTTTTGAGCAACATGAGCATATTGAGATTTATGAATTTTATTTATGTGGTTACCTTCCATATAGTTGATGGTTCGATTGATTTTAAAAATATTTGTTTCCTTTTTAAGAGATACTCAAAATAATAGAGATATATATATTTTGTTCACAAAAACCCATAATATATTATAACTTTTATATATTTTATTAAGTAATTTAGCATCTATCTTATTAGAATTGAAATATCTTTTAAACTAACCCTTACTTTATCCTAAAATTATAATATATGCCATTATAATTTTAAATATTCATAGATTTCAGCATTTTTGATCATTTAAAATAAACACTAAAAAAGTACCTAATTAGTTTACTCTAAACCAAATATATTTGAACTTTACATAAAGGCAAATCTCTCAAATAGTTTTTTTTTCGAAGTTTTTGTCACAAAAATAGAACTTGAGATAAAAAATAACCAAAATAAATCCTTTTTATTTTAAAATTTTAAATATTTTTAAATTTTTTTTATTTTTGAACCTTAATTCCAAAACTCTTACCCCATAACTCTAAACCCTAAATTTAAATTAGTTAACTCAAATGTATAAATATATAATTACATTCTTTAATAAAGTTTATTCTGTTTATTTTTCTTTTTAAATGCTATTTTTTGGACAATTTTTTTTTAGATCTATTTTGGTCTTTATCTCTTTACATAATTAAAAGAAACTCTGTTAAATGTCCTTAGACATGTATAATTCCAATATCCCTCGACAACGCAGAATAAATACATTTTAATCGGTTAGCATAACATTTATATAATAGACCAACAAAACTATGAATTTTACAACCATGTCTCTAACCAAACTTTATTCAAATAACCATATTATGAGTTTTGTCTTTCTGGAATGGTTTATAAAATAACAGTGTTGTTGTTTATTTTTCCATATTTTAAATCAACACTATCAATCACTGCATACATGTCGTCATACACAAAATTGTACCAAACAATAGACTTTGTGTTTTCATACGTAAAATACCACTAAGAATTTTGAAATAAAAGTTATGTTTAGCATATTTCGTGTTAACATTTGTTTTCGGCTACCACATAAACAAGAAAAACTAAAATCATATATCATAAAAATACTTTTGACATTTAATAAATGCTCTTTCTGAATTTTCCCCACTTACTAAATGTAGAAAAAAATATATTTTTTTTTTCTAAAATAATTCTCATTATCTTTAAATATGTAAAATAGATTAAAAATATTAATTTCATTTTAAAGATTTGAAAAATGTTACTAATAACTCAAAATTTAAAAGCTACATGTAAATAGTTAATTTATATACATATGGATTAAATATAATGTAATCTTTAAATATATTACTTTACACATATATTGAATGCAAATCTAACAAGAAAAATATATAATGAAAATGATTAATATAAATGACAATTTGAAACAACAAATAAAACTATTTTATATAAACTATAAAATTATTATACATTGAAATGGAATATTAAACATTGATTTAATATGAGTGAATATTAACAATATATACTACTAATCATATAAAATAAATATTAATTTATACAAAATAAAATCAAATATCGGGTTAGTTTAAAAAAAATAGAATAACTATTGACAAGTGGCTAGAGAATTTTTTATCTCTCTTTATATTTTTTAATATTTAGTTTGGACTGGATATTTTTTTAGCTTCTCTTTCAAGAAAAAAATAATAATATATTTTAAAAAGAATATATTTTTACATTATCTTTCAAATATTTACATATAAATCTCGTAAAGTTAGTGTAATGGAAACTTTAATAATGTGTTTGAAAAAAAAGAGGAAACTTTAAACTTTAACAATGGCAAAACAAATAGTTTTTCATCGTGACAATGGAGCTTAGGTGGGCTTACATAAAGCCCATTTACCAGCAGAGCTAATAAAACAAAACCTTTTTTTTTTTCTTGGACATAGCGAAGACAATTTCGATCTATTTTGTTGTATCACTCTCAATTTCCGTTTTTTTTTTCTTATTTTAATGCCTTATTATTTTTGTTGCATCTGCTCGAATCGGGAATGAACCTCTGGACAAGGAGAATTCTTCTGGGGATTTGGAAGCTCTGATCTAAAGTATTTGGGGGCAGAATCCAAACATGGATCAATTCGAGGCCTACTTCAAGAGAGCTGATTTGGACGGTGATGGTCGGATCAGTGGAGCCGAAGCTGTTGGTTTTTTTCAAGGATCTGGTTTGCCTAAGCAGGTTCTCGCCCAGGTATAATTCTCTTCTCTGATTGAGATTTTTCCAGAGAAAGATCTGATTAGGGTATAATACTCTTAGATTCTGATTAGCCTATGAAGTGAATTAGAAGTTAAAGTGGGCAGGATTTGTGTGGTGCTGTGTATCTGTTTTCTCCTTTAGGATCTTGCTTCATAAGAGCTTTGCTTTGCTAGGATCTTTTGTGAAGAAGCTATAAGTGTAAGGCAGTGAGAGTCATGGCTGCATTGCAATTACTGAGAAAACTTAGTGGCATCTATTCTTTGGTGGGATGGTTGTTTTAGAATAGTCACTGGTAGATGCGGAACTGGTTTTGGTTTTGCTACATGAGATGAAGATGTCATTTTTTTGCATAGCGTAACGAAGTTTTAAAGTTGATTTATCGAAATGTCTGTTACTCTCTGGCTATGTTTTTGGTCTTTTTGTCGGGCAATTTTATGAGTATTCTATAGGAATGCAGTTTCTTGTCAATTGATCAATTCACGTTATGGTAAATGTGTGTGGATATAAGCTGTTTCCCCTTCTTCGGTTTATCGGTAATTATGTATTGAATCTGGAAACTTTCTTGCATATAATTTTCCTTCTTTTGTTTACCAGTAATTATGTATTTGAATCTGGAAACTTTCTTGCATAGAATTGTCCTTCTTTGGTTTACCAGTGATTATCTTTTTGAATCTGTAAATTTTCTTGCATAGAATTGTTCTTCTTTGGTTTACCAGTGATTATCTTTTTGAATCTGTAAACTTTCTTGCATAGAATTTTCCTTGGACGGATTCTATTAGATGACGTTTGCTATATATTTTTTTTTTTCAAGTTATCTGTTGTGTTCTGCATTTGTAGATATGGTCGCTATCTGATCGGTCACGCAGCGGTTTCCTTGGTCGGCAAGACTTTTATAATTCTCTGAGACTTGTAACAGTAGCACAGAGCAAGAGAGACCTCACACCTGAGATTGTTAATGCAGCACTTAATACTCCTGCCGCTGCCAAAATACCACCGCCCAAAATTAATTTTTCTGCTATTCCTGCACCCCAACCTAGTCCTGCTCCTACCACAGGTCATCAAAATGTGGGGCTTAGAGGACCAGGGGCTCCAAATGCTAATGTCAACCAGAATTATTTTCCACCTCAACAAAACCAGCAAGTGAGACCAAATCAAGGAGTATCTGGGGTGACTTCACTCAGACCAACTGCTGGTCCAGAATATAGACCAAGTGCTGTGCCAGGTCAATTTCAGCCAGTTCCTGGTGGTAGTGTTACTCGTCCTCCTCAGGCTGTTCCCACTAGTGCATCTGGTCCTGGTAGTTCAACGTTCAATCTTAATAATTTGTATGCTGGAAACACCAGCGGTTACTCGTCAGGCTTTGGAGGGGGCAGCTTAGCAGCACCTTCTCCTGGCTTAAAACCAGATTCACAAGTTGGTCCAAAAGCGCTGGTTGTATCTGGCAATGGAGGTGACATGTTTTCCTCCTTTCAGCAAAAACCAGAAACCACTCTGAGTAATTCTTCAATGAGTTCAGCTATTGTTCCTGCGGGAACCCAACCTACACCGAAGCCTAATGCTCTCGATTCCCTACAGAATACTTTCTCAATGCTGCCTGCAGGAAACCAGCCTCAGCCGCCTAGGCCAGCAGCAAGCTCACAGCCGCCTGCAGTGTCTTCACAAGGTCCATCCTCCGGTTTGCCACATGGAAGTGTAGTTGGGTCTGCCCATTCAACTCCTGCTGGAGGTAATCAGCCTCCGTGGCCAAAAATGAAACCATCCGATGTCCAAAAATACACAAAGGTATTTATGAGTGTTGATAGTGACAAGGATGGGAAGATCACTGGTGAGCAGGCAAAAAATCTATTCTTAAGCTGGAGGCTACCCAGGGGTAAGGATCTTCGATGTTTCATTCCACTTAACATGAAGAATATAATTAGCTTAACATGTTCTTTTGCTCGCTTCCAGAGGTATTGAAGCATGTGTGGGAATTATCTGATCAGGATAATGATACTATGCTTTCTCTGAGGGAGTTCTGCATTTCATTGTATTTGATGGAGCGGTATAGAGAAGGCCGTCCTCTCCCAACATCACTTCCTAGCAGCATCATGTTTGATGAAACACTATTATCTATCTCAGGTGCACCTAATCAGGGTTATGCAAATGCTGGATGGGGACCTGGTCAAGGTATTGCTCATATTTCATGCGTTTTAGTGATCTTCTCCTTTTTCCTGATACTTCGCTATAAGTCAAATTTTTCTATTGCAAGGTTTCGGACAGCAGCCAGTGATGGGTGCACGGCCAATTACTCCACCGAATGGCATGAGACCACCAGCTCCTACGCCTGTCCCTCACCCTAGCAGTGGTATAGCACCTAATCAGCCAAGGAATCAAGCGCCAGCTCTGGATGATCCTTTTGCCAGTCACCTAGGTAACGGACATTCAGCGAGCTCAAATCTTCAAGAGACAGCAACTGATGGGGAAAAGGTAATTATTTGCATTTTCACTCCAATTACGAAGAAAAAAATAATCCTTTCAAAGCTTTAGATAAGGTACTATTCCATGTGCATTTTCTTGGATGGTTGTGAAACAAATGTTTCTAATCTCTGTAGGTTGATGAAAAGAAGAATTTATATATGGATTCCAGGGAGAAACTTGAATACTACCGAACGAAAATGCAGGATATTGTGAGTACTCCACTGTAAATTACTCTTGATATTTGTTTAGAAGTACTGGTGATTATCTGTCTGACGATACCTTTATTTAGAGTAAGGTTCTTGTGAGATCCAGTTCTTATGATGCCATTTTCGCTTATATTTTTTCCTCTCTCCGCCAGGTCTTGTACAAAAGCAGGTGTGACAATAGATTAAATGAGATCTCTGAGAGGGCTTCCGCTGACAAGCGTGAGGTGCTTTTCACGTAAATATTTACTTTTCTCAACTTAGAGGCTATCTTTGTCGTATTCCAAAATAATTTCTACTACAGGCTGAAACGTTGGCAAAGAAGTACGAGGAGAAGTATAAGCAGGTTGCAGAACTAGGGTCAAAATTAACTATTGAAGAGGCCAGGTTCCGCGAGATTGAGGTATGGCAAATTCCTGTGGCTGGCACATAAAGTGGCAACACCTAATGTACCTTAGAGACTTCATCTCTTCTATGTGCTTTCTTTCCTACGATATTAAAATTAGGCTTCTCGTTTTTTACAGTCTTTATCATTGTTCCTTATTTTCTCTTTCTCTGGGTCTTGTCCTATCCCCTTATTCTATTGCCCAGTTCTCCCTTCTTCCACATGTGCTGGTCATAAGGCTTTGATTAATTTTATTATAGATATCTCGCGGAATTTTGTTACTTATGAAGTTTTGCTAACCCATTCCAGGGGCGGAAGATGGAATTGAGTCAAGCAATAGTGAACATGGAGCAAGGTGGGAGTGCTGATGGTCTACTTCAGGTAAATGCTCTCTATGGTTATGTATGCACAAACTATTGATTATCTGTTGTACATTCCTTATTTGATCCCTTACTGGAAATATATAGGTCCGGGCCGATAGGATACAATCAGATCTGGAGGAGCTGATGAAGGCGTTAACTGAACGTTGCAAGAAACATGGGTTGGAGGTTAAGTCGAAGGCCCTTGTAGACCTTCCAGCTGGTACTATAATGATCATCCCGCCTTGTGACTTCTTGCTTTCTCTGTAGATAAATGCAAATTACATGTATTTGGAAACAAACAAATCATTTGGAAGCTTTTTATGTTGTGACTTTACAGGCTGGCAACCTGGAATTCAAGAAGGGGCAGCTCTTTGGGATGAAGAATGGGATAAGTTTGAAGATGAAGGTACATTGATATTCTTATTTTCTGTACTTAAACATTTAGATGTCTATAGTTAAGCACATAAGAAGACATTGACTGATAAGTGATAATCCTCCACTGTTAGGATTTGGAAATGAGATTACTTTTGACAAATCAAAAGAGCAAAACTCGTCTGGTGAGAAGGAAAACAGTACGGTGGACGATGGTAGTGTACCACCTGATTCTCCGACTCATTTAGATGAGAATTATGGACCATTTTCAGAAACCTCAGACCGCCACCATGAGAGTGAATATGGGACAACTCACAGTGATGATGAATCAGGCAGAAGTCCTAGAGACAGTCCTGTCTCAAGGACTGCTACTGAGGTTCCCTCTCCAGATTACTCTGGTGGAAAGGGTTCTGAATTCTTCGATGACTCGAATTGGGCAAGTGCGTTTGACACTAATGATGATGTGGATTCAGTCTGGGGATTTGATGCTTCAAAAAGCCAGGTTAACACAAAATCCATGGTATCCGTTGATATACTATACTTCAATAGTGAAATCCATCTTTCAGTTGTTATTACTGAATAGACTTCGACCTCAAGATTTGGAATGCTAAAGTGTGCTTTCTATATGCCACAGTCTTCCAAGCTTACCATTATAATATTGGCATTTGCAGGATGGAGATTATTTTGGATCTGGTGGGGAATTTGGTGGAAACTCACCAAGAGTAGATTCTCCAAGTTCAAGAAGCTTCGGCGGTCAGAGAAAGAGTCCATTTGCATTTGATGATTCAGTCCCCAGCACTCCACTCACGAGATTCGGGAACTCTCCTCCTCGGTTCAGCGACGCATCAACCAGAGACAACAACTTTGACAGCTTCTCCAGATTCGACTCCTTCAACACAAGTGAAGCTGGCGCAGGTTTCTCCTCCTCACAGCCCGAGAGACTGTCTCGGTTTGATTCCATAAACAGCTCCAAAGACTTTGGTGGAGCTGCCTTCTCCAGGTTCGATTCAATCAACAGTAGCAGAGGCTTTGGTGGTCCCTCGCTTTCAAGATTCGACTCAATGAATAGTACAAAGGATCATGGATACTCGTTTGATGATGCAGACCCGTTTGGTTCCACAGGTCCATTCAAAGTCTCCTCGGATGATCAAAGCCCCAAGAAAAAGTCAGATAACTGGAACTCCTTCTAGTCACAGTATGATTATAAATCCATTTCTTCATTTATCGTCGCTTGATGAATTTGTGCTTGTTTCATAAAAAAATCTTATATTTTTTCCCCCCAAAGTCTGGTTTTGGATGAGAGAGACGATAGCTTTAGACTATTTGTAAAGTTTGTCTTTGTATGAATTTTCTACTATCTCTTTTATGTTCTTATGAATTCATTTGCTTTATATTTGGTTGTTTTTGGAGAAGAGACTCAGAAAAATGGAGAAAGAAAATCTTGGACACGTTCAAAACATATACTCGTCTTTAAGGTCGACACCATTGAGCAGATTTTTCAGGGTCAGTCTTTAGTTCTTTGTGATCCGCTCAAAGGCAGCTAGCATGGAAGATCGAGTGTTGGCTATATCCACAAGAGTTTCAAGAGCTGTCCCAAAGCAAAAGAAAAATATAATACAATTTCAGTTGAAACGTGGAACTTTTATATGTGAGTTCACTTGTGGTATGATGAATGTTACCTGTTTCAAATGATAGTTGAGCGCCACGCAGCTTAGGCGAGACTAGACCTCCGAATACCGATAGAGACTTGGCTCGTTCTCTCTTAATCTGGAGATTAGAACATCCGAATAAGTAAAACCCCATGTTGTGTCTTTCTAAGAATAAATGATTGTCCCACCTCTTCATCAGCTGCTAATACGGTTTCACCCATGGCTGATGGTTTCTCCTCTATTATATTACATAAGCAAGAGATGAGACACAGACAAAACAAAAGGCACAGAACAACAACCAAAACAGACAATTCTTAATTTTACCAGAAACGCCTCGATGCCGTAGCTGTGGGCTACGAGGTGATCCCATCTCCGAATCTGCATCAGAAGAAAAGTCTTTGCCTTTCCCACTACCTCCTTTGGAAGCCCACTTGGATAAAGCAAAACGGGGTACTGATCCCAAAGATTCAACTACAAGATTACCTTCATTAGCATACAAGTGTGAACCATTGAGAGGAGAGTTTATTTGAAGCCAAACTTACCCTCCTCTTGTTCAGTCACTTGCAATGTCGAAGCAGCGGGATGATACTTGAGATCTAAAAGAGTGCTGTTGATACGTAGAGTTCCCATAGAATGCCGAGCACTAGCTAAATCAAACCATCCCTACACAAAAAACAAAACACATTCAGCAACTTGCTTAAGGCAGAGTCTCTCATCATATCAGTGAAGCAGATTCATGCAACCAAACGTTTCCTAGATTCACTCTTATATGTTAAACGAGAAATCACAAACATTTTAGAAGAGGAACTGTAGCCTAACTAAGCCAACTAAGCTTACAAGCTTAGATAGAGATCAGCATCTATTATTCCATTGATTAGCTTAAGCTAATCTAACGTCATGATCTACAAGTAAGCGATGGGATATACAGAAAGATTCAAAATTTAAGATACCCATTACCTCTCGAAGCTTTGAATGAAGAGAATCCATAAGCGTCAAATACCCATCCAACGAATCTAAGAAGTGCAACAACACCTTCTCATCTCCTCCTCCTCCACCATTTTCGAGCTCTGCTTCGTTACACACATCCATGGAGTCCTCTCCTTCCTCGTAAATCTCAGTTCTTCCTTCTCCCGCCATCACAAATTTAGCTCAACAATGAACAGATCAGAGAGAGAGAGAGTAAACGGGGTTATTTTCGTAATATTGAGTTATAAGATAGGCCATTAATTTTATAAAAGCCCATTAGCCCAATTGAAAAGGTTCACTCCCGGTTTGCTTATTATGGGTGGATAATAACCGGGCCCGGTAGGGAATATAGGCCGGCTAGTGTGAACAGAGCCAGGCTGTAATGTGAAGTTGGCGTTTGGTGGCTCCACGTCTCCCTTCTGTGATGACTTTTCGAAATTAAGTCAGCGTCTCTCCTCCTTTCTTTTTCCTCCAAACCCTTCTCTCTTCTTCATTCCTCTCTCTCTCTCTACGCACGAGGAGGCTGTTGAGTTCAAGCTACGAGGATTTAGCTCGACTGCTTTAAAATTGGATCCATGTAACACGAGGAAGAGATTATTAACATCAACTGTTCATCTTCTATACCTTCTCTGTAGCTCTGAGCCGCTTCTCCGCTAGGAATTACTTGGTATGCTTCTTTTTTTTCTTTTCAAAATGAAACATTGCTAAATTTGGTAACCTTGCTATAATTAGGTTGATTCGGATGATGAATTTTGGAATACTCTTGCCTTTCGTAACCTAGTATCCTATTTACAATTAAAATTATTGCTTAAAATCATGATAGCCTAAACGGTCGGTTCCTTTGTTATGTTCTGGACCGGCCCTGCTCTTGCGTTTAAGTTTTCATTTTCTTGATTTTAGCTGTCTTCTATAATGATCCTCTGCTTGAGCAATGGTTAAAGATATGTATTGTAGTGAGTGTGCAGGAGGAGTAGCTAAAGATGGTTGGAAGCTGGGACGGAAGCCAATCAGATGACAGCTCTCATTTCGAGCGAGGCGTTGATCACATCTACGAAGCATTCATCTGCCCTTTGACTAAACAAGTCATGCACGATCCCGTCACTTTAGAGAACGGTCGAACATTCGAGCGTGAAGCTATTGAAAAATGGTTCAAAGATTGTTCGGACAGTGGTAAACCTCCTTCTTGCCCGTTAACTTCTCAGACGCTGAGTAGCGCTGATGTGAGTCCCAGTATTGCTCTGCGTAACACTATCCAAGAGTGGAGGTCCAGGAACGACGCTGCCAAGCTTGACATTGCTCGTCAGGCGCTGTTTATAGGAAACGATGAGAGTGATGTCTTGCAAGCTTTGATGCATGTGAGGCAGATTTGCAGGAGTATACGGTCGAATAGGCAGGGTGTGCGTAACTCTCAGCTTATTCGTATGATCATTGACATGTTGAAAAGTAATAGCCATAAAGTGAGGTATAAGGCTTTGCAGACTCTTCAAGTTGTTGTTGAAGGAGATGAGGAGAGCAAGGTTTGTTTTCATCTTAATCTTCTGCTATTGTTTGTTGCTCATTGTAATGGTAAAACTCAAGTGTTAGTAATCTTGCAGGAGATGTTAACTGAAGGGGACACCGTGCGTACACTTGTTAAGTTCTTATCCCACGAGCCATCAAAGGGGAAGGAGGCAGCTGTTTCTTTGTTGTTTGAGCTCTCCAAGTCTGAAGCTTTGTGCGAGAAGATTGGTTCGGTTAATGGAGCGCTTATTTTATTAGTTGGTCTGACAAGCAGCAACTCAGTAAACGTCTCTATTGTTGAGAAAGCTGATAGAACATTGGAGAACATGGAGAAGTCTGAGGAGATTGTTAGGCAGATGGCTTCCTATGGTAGACTCCAGCCTCTTCTTGGAAAAATCCTTGAAGGTGACTGCTTGATCATTCATTCCCTACTTTCTTTATTGACTCAAGTCTTGATTATGAAATGAGAATCTGAAACATGATGTGCAGGTTCGCTTGAAACAAAACTTTCCATGGCTAACTTTCTTGGGGAGCTTTCCTTAAATAATGATATGAAGGTTCTTGTGGCTCAGACTGTGGGTTCTTCTCTAGTTGATCTTATGAGAAGTGGTGACATGCCCCAACGGGAAGCTGCCTTGAAAGCTCTCAACAACATCTCATCGTTCGAAGGGAGTGCTAAGGTTTTGATCGGCATAGGGATTCTCCCTCCACTGATCAAAGATCTGTTCTATATAGGGCCAAACAACCTTCCCATCCGGTTGAAAGAAGTCTCGGCCACTATTCTCGCTAACATAGTGAACATTGGATATGACTTTGACAAAGCCACTCTTGTTTCAGAGAACAGAGTGGAGAAGCTACTGTATCTGATAAGCAACACTGGTCCAGCAATCCAGTGCAAGCTGTTGGAGGTTCTTGTTGGTCTTACTAGCTGCCCGAAAGCAGTCATACATGTTGTCTCTGCTATTAAAAGCTCAGGTGCCATCATCAGTTTGGTTCAGTTTGTGGAAGTCCGAGAGAATGATGATCTGCGTTTGGCTTCCATAAAGCTTCTCCATAACCTCTCCCCATTCATGAGTGAAGAGCTAGCCGGCGCCTTACGTGGCACTGCTGGACAACTTGGGAGCCTTGTTGCCATCATTTCAGAAAAGACACCAATCTCTGAAGAACAGGCTGCAGCCGCTGGGCTCTTAGCTGAGTTGCCAGAGAGGGATTTGGGTCTTACTCGAGAACTGTTAGGAGTTGGTGCCTTTGAGAAAATCATCTCCAAAGTGAATGGAATCCGCCAAGGGGAAATCAAAGGGATGAGGTTTACAATGAATTTTCTTGAAGGACTTGTGCGTATACTCTCCAGGATTACTTTTGCATTCAACAATGAGCCTAGAGCCGTCACCTTTTGCCGTGACTACAATGTTGCTTCACTCTTCATTCATCTAGTTCAGACCAACGGTCAAGACAACATCCAGATGGTTTCAGCCATGGCTTTAGAGAATCTTTCACTAGAGTCTGTAAACCTCTCACAGATGCCTGAGCTGCCTCCTCCAAACTACTGTGGCTCCATCTTTTCATGTATGAGCAAACCACCCGTTGTAACCGGTCTCTGCAAGATCCACCAGGGAGTATGTTCTTTAAGAGAAACATTTTGCCTCGTTGAAGGAGAAGCTGTGGAGAAACTAGTGGCTTTGTTGGATCATGAGAATGATAAAGTGGTCGAGGCCTCACTTGCAGCTCTTTCGAGCTTATTAGAAGACGGGTTAGAAGTACAGAAAGGAGTCAAGATACTTGATGAAGCGGACGGGATAAGACACATACTAACCGTTCTGACAGAGAACCGAACAGAGAGGCTTACAAGGAGAGCGGTTTGGGTGGTGGAAAGGATCTTGAGGATTGAAGAAATAGCAAAAGAGGTCGCAGAAGAACCTAACGTGAGCGCTGCGCTTGTGGACGCTTTCCAAAACGGTGACTTCAGGACAAGACAGATCGCTGAGAACGCGTTGAAACACATTGATAAGATCCCAAACTTCTCAGGTATATTCCCAAACATGGCATAGAGGGAGATATGTCCTATAATTATGTCCAGTGAGTTTTTAGTGATTTTATAAACTTTTGTGGGCTTTTGAGGGGATTATTTGTTAATAGCATCCAGTTTTTTTTTCTGGTTATATATTGTAAATTTCGATTCTTGTTTGCGTGTGCTGTAAGGTATTTGATTTGAATCGTTGCTCAGATTACAAAGGCTTTATGTGGAGGAAACCTTTTCTATTTGTCCCGTTAAATTATGTAATTTAGAGTAAACCAAAGTGTAGAAAGTTTAGTATTAGGTCCTCAACCCAACAACTATCCATCTGTTAGTGCAAAATATTACTAAGAAAATAAAAGTTAGGAAAGTGTTTAAAAAGAAGAATCTCTCCCATGAGAACTATCAACATAGTTTGCAAAACTCTTGATATGTTTCATGTTTTCATTGGTATATTAATTCCTAAATATTAAAATTAAATTGCATAGATAAAATTTTGAAAAGTATTTATAATATTAATATTGAAAAACTCATTTTGAGAAACTATCCATTAATGATGCTCTTAAGCTCTCATGTTGTAGGTTTGAAGAACTCTCTCAATATTCACTACTAGACATTGTGGTAATTATGATTTAAAAGCACTAAAGAAAATTTAAACTAGGTCCAAAACCAGAATAAACTTAAGTATCCATGGTTTTCCGAATTTTAGGTCACACCTGACTAACTCGACTGAATCTCTAACTATAAGCAATATAATCTCATTAATATTAGGAAAAAGGTCTATGAGGCAAAGTTTAATAGGTTGACGAGAAAAAGGTTAAATTTAACAAATTGTATTATTTAAATCGGGATTGGCAACAAAGTTAAATAATTTGTTTCAAAAAAAAATACAGATCTCTCAAATAATCATTTTTAAGTTTTGACATAAAAATAGTTTTAAACGTCACCTACGAAATCATGTCCCATAATTCTAAATTCTAAACTTTTTTAAGTTTATCTTAAGATATTTCTCTTCGAAATAATTTATTTTTGTAGTATGTCATGCTATGAGACCAAACTAAAACGACTAGGAAATGTATGGCCTCGGACAGGTTGTATTATAAGAGAGAGGTTAGGATCGATGCGCTGCAGCGCCAGCTGGGTCCCACGGGGAGTGCTGTTACAAATGTTTCATTCAAAGAATCAAAAATACGTAAAAGTAATAAAAGAAGGTTCATTGTGTATTAGTTTGTGGGCTTTTGATTTGTGGTTGGGTATGATGTTAAGAAAATTGCACAACGTTGGCAATGATTGTGTAAAAGTTTTAGAACAAACTATCTAACAAGTCTTTCCCAAAAGAAAAGAAAAATTATCTAGTAAGTCTTAACTATATTCATATGTTCATTAAGAAAACTATATGTATATCCAGCTATGATACATACCAAACAAACCAATTGAAAGCAAAATAAATCAATAAGCCACTTTCTTTTGTACCTACTAGAGATGATTAAAATACCAGACTGTATAAATACGATTTTTTTTAAAGAACTTTAAATTTATTTGAAAAAAAAACATTTGAACAAATAATGTAATTGTTTTAAAAACGAGTAAAAATGTTAAAAATTTCTTAGAGCACCTCCATCGGAGGTATCAAGATGGAGTTCTCTAACACAAAAAAAATAAAAAAGATAAACTGAAAAAAAATCACAAACAATGAACTGCAAGAACCGTACGTATAACAGTAAATCCACATGTTTTATCAGTCAATGGTCAATTGTTATTTTACAACTAAAATTTAAATACATAACTAATTGAAATTAAATTTACTAATATTTTATTAATAAAAACTTCAAATTAGCATCTCTACGGTTGGAGGTGCTTTTAGTTGTAGCACAATAATCAGATGGCTCCAAAGAAACCTAGATCTTCACTCCGGTTATCTCTTAGAGATGCTATAGTTCGGTTTGAATCTTGTTTTGGTTGACTTCAAGATCGCTGGCTATATAAT
Source organism: Moricandia moricandioides (assembly GCA_905132885.1). NCBI lineage: Eukaryota > Viridiplantae > Streptophyta > Magnoliopsida > Brassicales > Brassicaceae > Moricandia > Moricandia moricandioides. The sequence goes on from CAJHQQ010000044.1 coordinate 66,256, forward strand.
AAGCTCTGAACATCACCTTCACCGTTAGTATCAGATCGACAACAAAGTCCCACACACATAGGTGAAGAAGAACTAGATCTTTTAAGATTTGCTTCTGATGATCATATTAATCAAAAACCATGTATAAAATAACAAACAACCACGAGGACCATGAATCAAAAATCATGTTTTTCAATATCAATAACAGTATACGTACATCAAATCATGCTTTCACTTAAACTCCCACGTGAATATATGCATGTTAAGTCCTGAGCAACGGTTTACTTCCAACATAGTCGGGTCTATTAGTCTGAAAAGTTGAAATACTCGAGACCATTTTGAAAAGTTGAATGCATTAGACGTGGGAAATTGCCAAAGTCATTGTCATAAACCGAAGATGTGGCATAGAGCAATCTCGTGCCCACTATAGATTCAATTTGGTCAATTTCAATGCATTATTTTTTAAACTCGCAATTGATTCATTAGTGGAGGAACGAAGTTTCCTCCTCGCTTTGACTATGTACAAGTAATGGGAGACTAACCCATAATCCTTTAAATATGGTATGGGAAAAGGGTTTGTATAGTGACATGTTTAAATGTGATCTTACTTCCTATATATTAATTATCCAAAACTTAATAAAATTTAACAAAAGAAAGATAGAGCATGTGTGGAGAAAGAAGAAATGGGCGGTGAGAAATTCAGGAAGTGGAGTGTGCACTGAGAAGAGAAAGAGTCAACCAGAAATATAATACCAATTTTATTTTTTTCCTGGTTTGACTATATTTAGAAACTTCTAATTTCACACGTTTCTTTAAATGCAGTATGTATTAGTGTCCTTTTCTGGGGAAGGTTATATATAATCTGTTTTTTTTGGTATATATGTATATATAGATATATAATCTGTTTATTAGCCTGTGTTGTTTTAATCATTACCAATATTCATGTTATCAGATAATTATACGGTAGCTTCACATGTATCTAATCTATTAAAAGAGAAGTACAAATAGGAAATAATCCTTACTTTTACCTAATATTTACAATGAATGCCACTGATATTATCCCTACATCCAAACACTAATTCTTAATAAGGAAAAAATAAATTTGGGCTAAGCCCATTAACAACTTTTGTCATTAGAATTGAATATTTTACAAAAAGTGTATATGTGTTTTCAAATTTTTATAATAAAAACATAATTACATATATATATAGCATTAATTTAATTTTACTTTTATTCATATTCATATAAGCTACCCAACTATATTTGAACTATAAAAAAAATGTTAATAATTTTTTATTATAATCTGAACTTATTCATTTATAATAACAAAATTATGTATCTTTCCATAACAAGTTACTGACTAAAATACATATTAATATTTATTATAAATGGTTATATATACAAACAAATACAATGTATTATTTATTTGTATGATATATATCTAATAAGAATAACTTATGTAAAATTTTCAATCACCATATAATACATATGCACAATTAGGTCTAGGACGGATCGAATATCTGAGGTATTTTAAGATATACGGGTTCGGATATGCATTCGTCGGATTCGTAAAATTGTTATCTGGATCCGGATATTCGGAGTTAGGATATTCGGACTATAATCCGAATACACGCGGATATCCAGACATGTTTTTTAATTAAAAACAACTATTAACCATCTTTTTAGTCTATTTAAAATTATTATTTAAAAAATTAAAAATCATTAAAATTTAATAAAATTGAAATTTTAGTTATTTTATATAAGAGTATATATATTATACATAGATAAATATAATTAAATTTTAAATATTTATATTCGGATCCGGATATCCAGACCTAAATTTTACTATCTGAATTTGTACCTAGATTAGTCGAATCCGTAAAATCACTATCAGGATCCCCAAATATTCGTTTTTCGAAACAGATGGGATCCCGGATCAGATAACGGATATCGAATATTAAGTTTCAGTTATATATACAATTATATCAAACAAATTGATTAAAATATTTGACATTTATAAAAATAACATCCGTGCGGGCGCACGGATCAAAGGCTAGTATTGTATTAAAAGTGTTTCCCTTTTCTACAAGATTTTTTTTAGAAACTACTATGTTGTAACTTGTAAACAATGACAAATACATACATACACCTTCTTTTAACAAAATCTAAACTAAAAATCTTCAGTTCAAAAAAAAAAAAACTTTTTAATGAAAATTTGACAAGTGTCTCTCCACTTTCTTCCCCAATTCGTCGAGTGTTACACCTGTTATTTGGAAGTTAGTTATATGTATCATCATCGTTGAGACAAAGTTTTATAACACCACTGAATAGTGATAAGTAACACGAGGACGACCATATATTTGGCCGATTCTGGTTAGGATTCTTCACATACATTTTTATTATTTTCAAAAATATCTCTATAATATATATTTCAGCTCAAATCAGTTTCAAAAAAAAGAATATCATCATCATACAAACCTTGTAATAAATTCGGTAGTACATATATTCATATTTAGCGAATATATGGAGTATGTACTTAAAATATGTCACATGTATAAATAAGAGAAATTTACATACAAAGGCACAATTTATCTTTTCAAATACAAAATAAGACATATCTTACTTGTGAGACACAATTTTAAAGTGGTTTGTCTAATCTACCCTTTAACTAAATGAATATTATCTAAAAACTAAATCTAAACGTGACAAAAAAAATCATAACCACTTTTCATCTCTCTTCTATCACTTTGTTTCTCAGCAAAGAATTTATCTTTTGTTGACTTTCTAACCCTTAATCTTTTATCTGGTATAGAACACTTCTTCATATTCTTCTTCCATCATTTGTCTCTTTTTTGTTGAGTTTGAAATCGTAATTTTTTTGTCGCTATAAGAATCAAAGTGTATTTTCAGATTTCAACAGAGATTTTTAGTTAACAAAGACATTCAATATAAAAGGTTTGATTTTCACTTTTCAGAACAACTTTGTAATTCCAGTTTTAATTCTCACATGGAAAATGTAAATTCATGTTTTCCAATCCACTGATCTAATTTAATATCTTTCTTTTGTTTATCTTTTATGTATGCACAAATCACAAACAATTGTTTTTATAAAACGGAAAACACATGAATGCCTTCTAGGTATTCGACAAAATGCTCTACAAAAATATGTATGTCCACAAAATAGCGTCCACGAAATTATATCCACAATTTTTTTATTTATGGTTGTTACTATATTTTGTCCATGATAGCTTATTTGCCAAAATCTTTGTATGTCCATATATATTTTAGTATGTACACAAATCTTCTACCACAACTGAAATTTACAATTTGGCATCCACAACTCGCATATCCACAAATCAAGTGTCCACAACTATTTCATTCATAAACTCGCCCACACAAACCTTATTATGGTGTTCACAGTTCATACACTCTTAATATTAGCTCATGTCCTCTATATCCACAACATTCATAACATCTATTATCCTAAATTCAATGTAAATAATTCCTTCATTCCAATTTTATATGTCCACAAGTCCTCCATCCATAATTCATATATATAAACTTCGTCCACTTTTGATATGAACATATCTTGTTATCCACACCTTATCTAATGTATTGTCCATCGTATTTAAATTTTTCACATTATTAATTCATATTTTTAGAATATGAAAATAGATATCAAAATAAGAAAAAAAATATGATTCATTATACAGTCAGATAAATGTTTTTAGTATATGGTTAGTTCTAAATTGAGCTGACAAAATATTGGAGAAAAAAATAAAAATATAATAAACTAAATTTTCTCCAACAAATCTATTGATGGACTATAAAGCCAACAAAACAATAAACTAACCTCATTTTACCATCATTTAAATGTCCAACGTAAAAGTAAACTAGTGTTTACTTTCTAACTTCTCTCACTTTACATTCTAAATACTATTCACCTTACTCAGGGGTTTTTAGATCTACAAAATCTCGATTGCATACAAAAAATATCTTGAAAACTGTGATTGTGCTCTTCAAGCAGAAAGTGCCTCTGAGTACAACAAAAAGATAAAAAGTGTCTTATAATGTAAAACACTCTATAAATAAACTACATAATATAGTAGCAAGAAAATAGTGGTATAGTAGGATGCTATCACCATTTTTATGTACGCCCTTATAATTTCATATGATCATATCACTTCTATGTGTATAGTCATCTCTAATCACTAATTTATATCATGAAAAAGTTCAATAGGGTTTTGTGTTATACTTGATTATCGACATTTGTAGTGTGTGCTTGCCCACCGTATTAATGTTTCCTCTCCATACTTTTTTTTTTGCTTTATTTTTGTATAATTGGCTATCAAAGATAAGATAGCAGAGATATGCTAAGACATCTCTCTGGAAACTTAGGATTAAAATAAAGTAATTAACTATATTGATTTTTTTATTAAAGAGGCTAAGATATTTTTCGTAACGAAAATATCTATATTTAGGGGGTTTGCAAACATTGATCATCTAGCATTAACGATTAAAATTCAATTCGATTCGTCCACTTAAAAGGAGAGTCGTCATTAAGTTTTCCACTACCAAAATCATCAATTGGGCATATGCTTAAACTATCGAATAACTAGTTTAACCTAACTAAAGTCCATATTAAGAAAATGATTAAAGTATAAACCAAAGTTTCTTGAGTGCAGATTGTAGGATCTTACTATGGACGGTTTGAGTTTATTTGGCATCTAATAACACATTGCAATGCTCTTTCTTTACTTAGGGCATCTTTGATCTTCACACAGACTCAACCTTTTTATAATTTTTTTTGTTAATTTTGCATAGACATTGCATTTTACAACCATCCATTGATTTTTATTTATTTTACTTTCCTGTCAAGAGAACATTCGCTTTTGTACTTTGAGTCAGACCATGTGACCAACAAAAATCCAAATTTGGTGTATAATAATAAAATAACATATATGATTTCGTCTGTTATAGCGAAACTAAACTAGTTAATTTGTTTAATAACAATCTGATTACCGAATGTAACGAAAATTCACTTGTTCAATTGAATCAAACAATTAACAATTACTTTGCCATGTTTTTGTGTCCATGTGAGTGATCTTTACAAGTCAAAGGCAGACAATTATTGAGAAAGTGATCAAAGAATCTTCGGTTATTGGTCCAATTGTCCAACAAAAGAAAAACACACTCCCACTTTTGTTACAATAAACATGGTCACACTCACACTACTAGTTATACAATCTCTTACATGTATACTAAATATGTCTAAGATTTTTTAGACTGAATAAACGATCTAAAGATGATATACTTGTGTCATAATATTTCCTTTCCCATTCTACAGAACTATTAATCTAGACTTGTTTTTTTGTTAAGAAAGTTTAAAATGAATATTGACCATTTGTTCAAATTAAAAAATTAGAGTTTGATTCATTAATAATTTTAAAGATAACAACCGATCGTAAATGACTAATTTATTATTATTCGTACGTAGATTCTGAAATTACATTCAAATTCAAGCTTTATGTAGTATTGTTTTTATAAGCTCTATGGCCTAATCCAATCAGTTTTGGGAAAAACACACTTAATGCTACATAATAGATTAGTCTAAAAGTGTATCATATTGATTGACATGAGTTTAAAATACTTTCTACTCTTCTGTTTTATATTAAGTGTATTTTAGCTTTGTACATACGAATTAAAAAAACAATTAATTTTATATATTTTCTATATAAAACACATAATTACCTATACACCTAACCACCAATAGAAAAATAAATTGAAGTAAAAAATTAAGAAATTTTGCATCGAAAGTAAAAAAAACACTTATTTTATAACAAAAAAATTTCTCTAGAACGACAATTAATATGAAACGAAAAAAAAATAAAGATAGACCGATCATCTGTCATGACCTATTATGTAAAACAACTCGATTAAAATATAAATTTGAACGAATTAAATAGTGATAATTTAGTTTATACGAAGAATCGAAACGAGGATCGATGCGAGTATATATCAAATCCAGTATGTAGTTGGTTGTGTAAAACATAAAAATGAAAATTTGATCCGAAACTGTTACTGATGTTCTCAAATTCTTATACAAACTTTAGTGTCTAAAAACCGTGTGAGTTTTACTTCTGAACCACCGATAAAGACATTAATGCTAAAATAAATAAATACTATCTTCATGTGTAAATGACCAAAACAACCTTAACCGACAGAGATATATTATTAAGACCAGGAGAGAAGTCTGTGCTCTATAAAGCTCAGCTCCTCTTTGCCTCTCCAAAACCCCCTCTCACACTCAAATCAAAGTCCTCCATTTTTCTCAAAATTCTCAAACGAACCCAAAACTCTTCCCTCTCGCTCAAAAATGGCGCGCCTTCTTTTCCGTCTTCTCGGCGAGTCTAACTCTCCGTCGCCGGTGCCGGATCCCTCCACCGCCGCCGTGAATTCCGATCTCGTCGTCGTCCTCGCTGCTCTCCTCTGCGCCTTGATTTGCGTCCTCGGTCTAGTAGCCGTTTCACGATGCGTCTCGCTCCGTCGTATCGCCGCCGGTAACAGAACCGCCTCCGGATCTCAAGGCGGTTCCGGTCAATCTCCTACACCGCCTGTTGCAGCGGCGAACAAAGGACTGAAGAAGAAAGTAGTAGAGTCTCTCCCGAAGCTGACTTTCTCGCCGGAATCACCTTCGTCGGAGAAATTCGCCGAGTGCGCGATCTGTCTGACGGAGTTCTCTAACGGCGACGAGGTCCGGGTGTTACCGCAGTGTGGTCACGGATTCCACGTGTCTTGCATTGACACGTGGCTCGGTTCTCATTCATCTTGCCCTTCTTGCCGTCAGATCTTGGTGGTTGCCAGGTGTCATAAGTGTGGAGGTTTGCCCGGTAGCTCTAGCTCCGGACCAGAATCCGTACCCGAAATTGGGATCCGAATCAAACAAGGCGAAGATGATCCCAATTCCTACTTGCCTTGATTTTCTTTTTTTATTTCGTATTTTAGATGTCACTGTGATTATAAAAAACAGATTATTTTTAGAGGACAATGTTTTTATTCTCTTAATGTACATGAATGTACATGTTTATTGTATTTGTAATTTGTAAATGTTATATGACAATGGTCTTTTCCTCTTTATCAACTTCTATTCACAGAAAGCCATCGAAAATATTTTACGCAATATTTTTTTAGGCTTGAAAGTTTTTACTTCTTTTTTTAACAAACTAAAATTTCATTTAACTATATCAAAAATATCATACTGATCATACGATCCAGATAACACAAATAATTACATAAACAACTATTTGCATCATGTTTAAAACGGTTTAAATTTTATAACGCTTCCTATTAAAACCTCTACTTTTCTTTTTGAACGAATTTTCAAAACCTTTACTCATTAAAGAAAATTAGTTAGTCACTAGTAGCTTGGTTAAAAATATTATGCCCATTAATAACTCAAATATACGAAGCTGGAGAGTACAGTGGATTTTCAATACTAAATCATTTGAATACGCCGGCAACAAAAAACCCATTTGAATACAATCTCTATTTAAAAATAAAATAGAGCACCAAAAGACTATTTAGTCAGTTGATCACTTGATTTTATAATTTCATGCTAACTATATAGAATATTCCCTAATAAATGGGAAAAGAAATGGCCAGTGTGCGTGCTACAAATGGCATGTTATGTATAGGCTGAGTTATATTATACCTTTCCATATTATTTTATTTATAAAGCAGTTATCGTGTTTCTTCAACTTCTTTTAGGGGTTATTTGGTATCACGACGAGCCTGTGATCCACTAAATCAAATGAATTTCATAATTTTTCTAATACATACTGTAGTGAATCATATTTAAGCACAAGTCAAACTGACTGTTGGAATATATTAAAAAAATTGAATATATAGTAGTATAATTGAAAGAGTCAAGATGACCGCAACAAATTATTTTTGTGCTCCTCTACCTTTTTGAGCTTTGACCTAACAAATATATTACGGTATCCTGTATTTTATATATATATATATAAATTAGAGCTTAGGTTAATGTATAAAGAAGTAACTGTACATATTTATAATTTGATGGTTAGTTTCATTTTTTTGTGTTAACAATTGAGTGATTATTTAGAATGAATATTATTCGTTTATCAGGAGAGCCATTGAATTAAAATACGGCGGCTGGTCCACCATATAATCACAAACATTTCCACTACGGAAAGTGCGTCCTTGTGCTTAGTGCTACTAATTATATTATATACATATTGATATTTTAATTCGACAGAAAACTACGACCATTAACCTGATGTTCAACGAAAACTTATGAGCATTAATCTAAAGTTCAATTTAGTGGAAACATCCTTGTACATGCGAATATTCAAATTTTACTGAAATGATTATTTATCACAAAGGATAAAAATAAGTCAATACAAGAAACATAATATATATTGTTGGTAATGGTAACTGATAGGACCAGTTTTATAGGGTTTAGAAATTGCACTATCTATTCTATTAAAATAGAAGTCACAACTCACTTCATGTGTGATTTTTTAGGTTAGACCATCTCCTACATAATTATTTTACTAATTTTTATTATTTACATAACAATATTATTTTATTCTTTCTTTCTCTAAACAAATAAATAAAAGTATCTTTAATGGAATCTTTTTTCTGATTTCATTCCTAAATATATGTTTCTTAATTTTAATATGTGATATTATTATTTATATAATCTATTCTATTAAAATAGAAGTCACAACTCACTTCATGTGTGATTTTTTTAGGTTAGACCATCTCCTACATAATTATTTTACTAATTTTTGTTATTTACATAACAATATTATTTTATTCTTTCTTTCTCTAAACAAATAAATAAGAGTATCTTTAATGGAATCTTTTTTCTGATTTCATTCCTAAATATATGTTTCTTAATTTTAATATGTGATATTATTATTTATATAATTCAAGATAAAATATAATCATATTTTTTAATTAAAAATATCATTATAATGTATCTTTTCATCTAGATTTCAAGAGCAATATATAAATATTATTTATATAGTTTTTAGATCATATGATAATAACAAAATTTAAAAAAATTAAAATATAGATCAAATAAGGAGGTAAATATGCATTAACATAGTTTATAATGCTTTTATATTTTAAACATTCACTATGAATTGATATATCTTTAATAATAATTTATGCTGCTCTTATACATTGTAAACTTAATTAATCGGCATATACACATTGATATATAAACTTAAATAATTTATTCTACTTTTATATTTGTATAACATTATACAAATAATTTATAATATAAATATACCAATTGTTTCATAGCTATCTGATCATATATTTGGTATATAGAAAAATTTCTTCATATAACTTTGAAACAAATACCATATTATTTAACTATAAACTAATTTTTAAATAAATAGGTGTATAAATGTAATCAAAGATATTAAATAATCATATTTAAAAATAAATAAATAAAAAATTGATTCATGTAATAAACATGATCAGATGACAAATAATATATGTAACATATTATTGTAGTTGACATAAAATCTTAAAATAAAATAGTTTTACCAAAATAAAATCTTAAAATAATATGAATAATCAAATTGAAACATTAAAATGTCGTTCATATATAATATTACATTTTAAGATAAAAGAACACCCGCGCGGTTGCGCGGATCGAAATCTAGTTCAAGATAAAATATAATCATATTTTTTAATTAAAAATATCATTATAATGTATCTTTTCATCTAGATTTCAAGAGCAATATATAAATATTATTTATATAGTTTTTAGATCATATGATAATAACAAAATTTAAAAAAAATAAAATATAGATCAAATAAGGAGGTAAATATGCATTAACATAGTTTATAATGCTTTTATATTTTAAACATTCACTATGGATTGATATATCTTTAATAATAATTTATGCTGCTCTTATACATTGTAAACTTAATTAATCGGCATATACACATTGATATATAAACTTAAATAATTTATTCTACTTTTATATTTGTATAACATTATACAAATAATTTATAATATAAATATACCAATTGTTTCATAGCTATCTGATCATATATTTGGTATATAGAAAAATTTCTTCATATAACTTTGAAACAAATACCATATTATTTAATTATAAACTAATTTTTAAATAAATAGGTGTATAAATGTAATCAAAGATATTAAATAATCATATTTAAAAATAAATAAATAAAAAATTGATTCATGTAATAAACATGATCAGATGACAAATAATATATGTAATATATTATTGTAGTTGACATAAAATCTTAAAATAAAATAGTTTTACCAAAATAAAATCTTAAAATAATATGAATAATCAAATTGAAACATTAAAATGTCGTTCATATATAATATTATATTTTAAGATAAAAGAACACCCGCGCGGTTGCGCGGGTCGAAATCTAGTTATTATTATAACTAACGATAACATTAGAAAGTATAACTAATTGCACTATCATCGTTTGAGTAGCAACAAAAATTAATGATCTCATTCTCATGACCATCAAAGAGAAGTACGTAGAAACATAAAGTGAAGAGGAGATGCTGTTTTTTTTATTGACTATAAATTTGCAGACTAAAATGATGAGAGAGGTAAAGTTTACCAATAGACTGGAGATTCCCACCCACATATATGTTCTGCACGATGATGTGCATTGCTGAATATAATACAGCTTTTTAAATCTTTGCTCAAAATAAAACAGTATTTCATGTCTAGCTAATATTCTCACACCAATGTTTGTTGCTTAGATGACCTTAGGCGTCTAAATTTGCTACATAAAATAACATGTTATAAAGAGTTTAAAATTGATTTCCAAGTGATTTATATGCACATGTTGAATTTTAAACAAAGCTTTAGTGTTTACATCAAACATAAAAAGAGACATGCATATAAAAATAGATATAAAATCCAAATTAGCAATCCACCAAAATATTAAGTGATGGTAGTCTAGTGGTAATCTTTTGGGACTTGATGTTTATCCAAATCAATCATATGTTTGATTCTATTTGAAAAATAAATTATTATTATTTGACCAGTATTGGCTTGGGCTTCGGCCCAAGTGATTTATATGGTGATCATAACAGATGATTGTTCACCCTTACCATTAATCGGAAGATATTCCAAATTCGGATCAGACATTATAGTAGCCAGTTCAATTTATAGTATTAGTGCATTCCTTTCAGGACCGACCGGATCAGCCGATAAGATTTATACAAAAAAAAATCCACCAAAATCTTGCAGTTTGTACTGAATGTCGACCTTTTTGCACAATTAGAATGTTTCATTACTAGTGTGTGGTTCGAGGATTTCGCCTTATACAATATAAATACTATAAATTTATATTTGATAAATTATTAAATACGATAAACAACTAACTTTTGTTAATTCCTAATTGAATCAATTCAAAATATGACTCAAATCGATAAGATAATAATTTTTAGAAGATCATAAATAAATATATTGTTATATTTAAAATAATAAATCAATAATTATATATATAATTTATTTTAAGTATAAACAATACATTGTATGCTTGTTTTATATTCACAATAAAGTTTATTTCTATTTTTTTAAAGATTTCATAATCTTTTGATGATATTTAATAAGAGTATATCCAAAATACATTTATATGATACATACTCTTATATGTTAAAGAAAATTGTAAAAACTATATGAAAGTTGAATTTATAAAATTTAATGAATATATAAATAGTGAAATCAATTATTTTCTTATTTTACAAAAAAATATTCTTAGATATAGAAATCTGTAAAAAGAAATTTATTGTAAATTAATAATTATATAAATTAATAAAATATTTTAAGTGTATATATACAGTTTGATTGATCGCTTATGAATGAATTATAAAAGTTATTGCGATAAGTGGTGTGAAGAAAAAGAATCAGTGAGAATTGTTTTTGTGTCAGAGCGTTTTGACTGAGGAATAAATAAAAATTTTGGGTCTTTCTTGGATTCGTGTAACGACCCAACTTCGCGACCAAATGACCCACTTTCCTTTGTATAATTGGATTCTCCTTAACGGCCGTTGACATAAAAAAAGAAGAAGCAGACAGTGCAAAAATTTGGGGATTTCCGAATATTTTCGGGATTTTGAACCCGACGTGAATCGAACACGCAACCTTCTGATCTGGAGTCAGACGCGCTACCATTGCGCCACGGATCCCCTTGTTTTATAGGTGCATTGAAAGATATATATATTGTAAACTAGATAGGTTGTGACAGAGGTTCGCAGGGAAAGCTTCTGAGTGGTGTGGGTTGTCATCAAAATAAATTTAAGTTTTTAGGTATTAAAACCTGATCCTCCTGATTGACAGGTTAAACTTTGTTCTAACAGGAATACAGAAATAATTCTTACAAAAAGACGAGACAAACACTTCACTGTAATGTAATCTCATGTTTTATGAATTTGAGATAGCATCAGAAAATAGGGTTTAGCGATTGTGGGCCGCAAGATCCAAATTAACAACCTCCAAATATGTAGGCCTAGTATGGGTTTGACTAGGAGCATGACCAGTTATCATTCTAGAGCCCTCTCTTAAGATGGGAACATAGGTTTTGGTCCTGCAGGAATTTACCAAAAGAAACATATACAATTATTACTTGGAGTCAAAGTAACCTCAGGGAAGACAAAACTAAGCTTTAAGATTCAGACAACTTTAAAGCAAAGAGACCAACGTCTATCCAAAAACTTTAGCCTATTTAAACTAAACCTTTCTCTTCCAATGACTCTATCAACTAACAAAAGTAGTAACTTTGAATCACCCAAATGGCTCTCTCTTCGCCCACAAGAATCCTCTGTTTTGTTCTTACCATAACCGTTGCATCTCTATCCCTCTCCATCGCTGCTTCCCACGAGTTCTCCATCGTTGGATATGCCCCTGAGGATTTGGAGTCTCATGACAAACTCATCGAACTCTTCGAAAACTGGCTCTCCAACTTCGAGAAAGCTTACGAAACCGTTGAAGAGAAGTTGCGTAGGTTCGAAGTTTTCAAGGATAATCTGAAACACATCGATGAGACTAACAAGAAAGCCAAAAGCTACTGGCTTGGTCTCAACGAGTTTGCAGATTTGAGCCACGAAGAGTTCAAGAGTAAGTACTTGGGACTCAAGACTGATATAGTGAGACGCGATGATGATGAAAGATCTTACCAAGAGTTCGCTTATAAGGACGTCCAGGCTTTGCCTAAATCTGTTGACTGGAGAAAGAAAGGAGCCGTGAGCTATATCAAGAACCAAGGCTCTTGCGGTAATCTCAAAACCCACATCACAACATGTAATGTTATTTTTGTTCTAGGGGTCACTCTTTGACTCAATGATTAGAGTCATTTTCAGTTGAGCTAATAACCTATGGTATAATGTCTCGGTTTTTCATTTCATTTTTTTTAATGTTTTGTAGGAAGTTGTTGGGCGTTTTCGACAGTAGCTGCAGTGGAAGGTATAAACAAGATTGTGACAGGGAACTTGACAACATTGTCTGAACAAGAACTCATAGACTGTGACACAACCTACAACAATGGCTGCAACGGTGGTCTCATGGACTATGCTTTTGACTACATTGTCAAGAACGGTGGTCTTCGCAAGGAAGAAGACTATCCTTACTCTATGGAAGAAGGAACTTGCGAGACACAAAAGGATGAATCTGAAACGGTGACTATCAATGGGCACCAAGATGTACCTACCAACGACGAGAAGAGTCTCTTGAAGGCATTGGCTCATCAGCCTCTCAGTGTGGCTATTGATGCTTCTGGTAGAGAGTTCCAGTTCTATAGCGGTGTAAGTACATTACTAAACCCATCAACAAGAAAATGATTGAACAATAGATTCTTGACTGTGTTTTGGTATATGAAGGGTGTCTTTGATGGGCGGTGTGGGGTGGATTTGGACCATGGTGTGGCTGCGGTTGGGTATGGATCAAGCAAGGGTTCGGATTACATCATTGTGAAGAATTCTTGGGGACCAAAATGGGGAGAGAAAGGTTACATTAGGATGAAGAGGAACACTGGTAAACCAGAGGGTCTCTGTGGAATCAACAAGATGGCTTCTTTCCCCACCAAAACTAAGTGATGAGAACATTCCATCTTATCTGTATAATGATCATTATCTATATGAATGTTATATCATGAAACTGTAATTTCAATTGTTTTCGCTTTTGATTATTGAATAGAACTGTTGTAACAACTACTGGGCAATAATGACTTTTCCAAGAATGACAAACATTAGCTGTCATGTCTGAAGCAACTCTGGATCTTCCAGCATCATCCTTAGCCATTTGGTTTGGTTTTCTTCACAGGTTAAGAGTGACTAGTAACAACGCTAGTGCTTCGGTGAGAGTAACATGAAATCATTGTTGGATCAATAGTGGGAAGAGGGCTAGTTAGCAAATCAAGCAAAAGCAACAGCTTCATGTCCAAAAAATTGAGAGAGATATGTCAGTAGATGCTGTTTGATTGAGGCCTAGCTTCTATATCCCATTAACAAAAGATTTACAGAGAACCTAGTGTTACTTAGCTTGAAGGAACCTCTGGTTTAGGTAGAGTTCTTCTGTCTGATGACAACAGCCTCGAAGATACCATCTGATCGGAAGTTAGGAGAGACTAGCCGCGGATCAACTGGTCCTGGGAGGTTAAAGGAGAGCTTGAATGGTCCAGGCGGACACAGCTGCCGGATGTTCATCTTGAAAACACGAGAGTGCCTCTCTATCGTCTTCTGTCCTGTCTTAGTTGATCCCTCCAGTATAACCTTTCCATCTGATGCAATCTCACAGCTGAATTCACCTGCACAAAGACACCAAACCATTTCCATGCACAATGAGACCCATGGAAAGGGTTAGATGGGTAGCAGAGTTAAATATAATACCGTAATCTTTGCTGACACCGGGCAAAGCAACCTGGAAAAAGTAAGCAACTTTGTTGACACCAATGTCTACAACACCAATAGATGTTCCTGGAGATCCTATACTGGCTGTTCCTGTAGTTACAACCGCCGGTTCTGCCTTTATCTCAGGAGAAACAGTGACTAGTGGCAGACTGGTGGGTTGATCTGTTTTGTCTCTTTCCATAATAGTTTGACCATTCTTCTTCTTTGCTTTTGTTGATGAGTTCCTGAACCTTCTTCTCTTATAAGTCTCCCGAAATCTTTCTGGGGTCTTACTGATGATTCCACAAGAAGCATGAGTGGCACCTGCTTCTTCTTCATCTTTCTTTCTCTTGCATGTTTCTCGAGGCTCTGCAGATGAGTTACAGTCTTGGTTAGTGACAAGTCCATTGGACATCGCTTCCTCTTTTATTGAACACTCTTGCTCCTTTTCCTTTCTTTGTGGTATGTCTCCTGGAACTCCTTCTGCAGATGAGTTACAGTTTTGGTTAGTGACAAATCCATTGAACATCGCCTCCTCTTTTCTTGAACACTCTTGCTTCTTCCCCTTTCTCTGTGGTATGTCTTCTGAAAATGCTTCTGCGGGTTTTTCACTGATTACACAAACATCATCACCAGCACCTGCTTCCTCCTCTTGCTTTCTTTTACTCGTGTCTTCAACTTCTCCACATGAACTGACCACTTGGTCGCTGACAAGCCCATTAGATGTCACTTCCCCATTTCTTAAACAATCCTGCTCAGTTCCTCGGCTTTCATCCATCAGCTTCACAGGTGGAGGAGATAAAGACACGACCCTATCTATCTTCAAGTCATCCAAACGTGACAAGCATCTGAATCTCTGAATCTCTCCCTTGCTTACAAACGCTAGAGCAGGATCATCAATAACAACAATACCCTTGACAATCTCCAGACTCGGGGAATACCTTTTCTGCGGGTGGAGATTCGTAGGGAAATAATATGTGAACTGATGAAGCTCCCCACTTGGTTCCATAGGTAGATAACCCTTGAGATACATAAGAACCATATCCGGATGAAGAAGGAGAGTGGAGCTGGCGTTTCTGAGTACATAATAGTACAAGTTCTGTAGCTGAGCAACAGTTAGAGAGGAAGATCCAATGTGCTTTGGTGTGTAAGGAGGTAAGCCTTTGGATAATCTTTGAGAAGCAGAGCATCTTGGGTTATCAGAAAACACATCAGGACCTAGATAATGGCTCATGATGAAATTAACCAGGAAATACGGGTCGCTGGATAATCCATCATCACTACACAGACCCATGTTTTCTTCCAGCAAAATGACTATATAAATGAACCTGCAACATTGCAAAATGAATGTAGCTGCATAAGGGAAGCATAAAGACATGCCAAATGTGAAGTTACAGGGAAAATTAAAAAAAAAAAAAAAATGAAATTCTCAATTTTGCTAGATTGAATCAGTCCTCCTGAGCTACACCATTTGGGTCCCTATGTTTTGAACAATCTCTAATTATGTTTTGAATGACAGAAAACATAACTGAACCCTAAAAAAAATTTGAATCATTAACAAGATGTAAGAAACTGAAATTCTGGGAAAGATAATACATTTTAAGACATTGTGTTGTGAACATTACAAAACCATCCGGTTCTACCAAGAAAATATTTATAAAGCACACAAAGTCATGCATGAATGAAAACAGTTACCCAACTGTTTCACAAAGTGTTAGTCCAAGGATTCAGCATCATCAATCACCCTTTTGTTTTTTGCAATTTGAACCTTAAAAATTCAGAAATTAAAGCAACATTGCAACTGAAAATGAGAAGAGATCGAAATTATCTACGAGTAAAGGAGGATTGTTTTACCTTTGTGTAAGGAGGAGAAGAGAGTTGTATAGGTGCAAAGCAAAGACGGGACCCTTTGGTAGGGGAAGGCAAAATGCGAAGAGGATGATTGGGGCCGCCTCCTTTGCTTTCTTACACGTGTTTTCCACGTGGGGCCCAGGTAACAGCCCCAATTGGAACCATCACCTGTCACCTGAGTCTCCACGTGCCTGCGTTTTTTTTGTAACATTTTTGGGCTTTTTAACGAGGCCCAAATGTTTTATTTGTCAAATGATTTAAATTAGTAACGTTAGAGAGTATATAGTTGAACTATTTTAAAATTATATACATAAGAAAAATAGTGTTAAAATGTACTAATAATTTGTTATATATTTTTATTTATTAAAAGCACTCATTTTTTTAATAAATATCTATGCCAATCATTCTAAACAAATGATGAATGGTTTCTTTAAAATATAGTATATAGCAAGGAATTAAAGTTTGAGATAAATAAAGTACTAAATTCCAATCTCACCGCATCACAATTCATAATAACAAAAATCTCTCTATATATATTATTTATGTATTTTTATTATTATTAGGATCGCACCGTCTTTTCAGATTTTAAGATCTTCAACCACTTTTACACTTATTTTTATATTTTTCAATTAATTTGTTCCAATAAATTTTTTTATAATAATTTTTTTAAAAATATAAAGATAAGAGTAATATTTCTTTATATTTTCTTTTAAAAATAGAAAAATTCTATTCTAAACGTAATAATCTCATCTATAATAAATTTATCTATATTATGAAAACATATAAAGATGTACATTAAAGATGTTCTAACTCTGAAATATTAACTCATTTTCTTATGGGTGTTTTTCCTCCAAAAGCCAAAAAGTGTTTGCAAACGAAGGACAAAATTTGATGTTTATAAAAGCCTGGGGTGAAAAACAAGAAACAGAAAAAAAAAAAAAGAGGAAGTGGTAGGAAAATGGGAACATAAAATACTACCACGATGATCCAGATTATTCAGTTTCTTCGGGAATAAAAACATCATTACTTTCCCATTACCTTGATCCAGATTATTCATTTACATTTAAATATTCCCACGGTCGCAATATTTATCTAAACCCGTTATCGGTTATATAAACCTATACGGTAAAATTCCAAATGATATGGAAGTTAATTTTGTGTTGATTCTTTGTATAGAAAACAAACTACTTGATGGGTCCAAGGAGGAAGTTAATACGTTGACATAGCAAAAAAAAAAAAAAAAAATCAACTCAACAAAAGGTTTCTTGTAACGTTACTACATTTCTATATCTTTAGAAATGGTTTGTATGATGATGGGTTTAACTAACTCGAATCTTTCATTGCTAAAACAATTATACATGTAGTAAACCAAGAGACTCGATCAAGAAAAAAAATGGAGGAGATAAAAACAGAGGAAATTAACTCAAGAGGACATAGAAAGCTACACTAAAAATCTTCTTATTAACACTCCTATCCCTTGAGAATGTGTCTAGTAATTTCTTTCAAAAAAAGAATGTGTCTAGTAACAAGACTACTTAAAAACTACCACATGAATCAGATTTTGATTCCACCATTCTATATGCAGCTGTATGTGTTTCTAATATGTTTTTTTTCTTTGTACATCAAGCTTTTTACAACCAGTTAACAGTGAGAACTCTTGTTTTCCTGTTGAAACCATTCTTATATAGTGATGAGAGAGGGTTAAGATAACAACCCTAAAATTTCCCTTCTCCTTTACCTTAAAATTCACTTTTTGACGTCTTCAGTGAGCAAATACTACTTTACTTACTACCTGCAACAAGAGTAATGTGGTGAGATTAGCAGCAGTAAATACTGTGAGATCGAAAAACATTTGTAAGTAATGAAACAAAAAAGAAGCATTTGTAGGCAACTGACTATGGTGATTGAATATGACTTCCTGGAACTGAATAGCCCTGTACCGTTGCATAACCGTGACCAACTGGAATGTTTTGACTCAATTGCCCGTATTGGTAGCCCGGTGAGTTAACTGCCCCAGGTACTCCATAAACCTGAAGGTACTGTTGCCCTGTGTAAGGACCATACAATCCCTATAACACCATGAAGAGAAGACATGAGTTAATATAACCAAAGGAAAAAAAACTTTTAATGCATAAGTAAACCGATAAGAGACTGTAACAATTTCATTAGGCTACCTGAGACTGTGAGCACAGGTACTCAGGTCCATATGGTGTAACCCTGAGAGAACAACTAAAATTAGAAACGGTGAGCAAAGTCTTTGATAGACACTCAAAATAGAATATAAAAGAACTAAGAGTAGCAATTTTACAACCATGGCTAAAATACAGTATACTAGGAAAACAATCTACTACACTAAGAGAAAATAGCCTAAATATCAATCCCATAATGTTCACCCCTAAACATCAGATCATTTTGGTCATATCTTTGTCCAAATACATTCCATGACCTATGAGGCAGAAGCTAACTCTCAACCTACTATAGCCTGTTAGAATCTCTTAAGTGATATCCCATGCTGTGATTAGTAAATCCCACTTGATCAAACTACTTCCACCTTTGAGAAATGGACTAGCAAGTAGACATTACAACTCACTAGCCACTTTGAATTACATAACTCACCCATAATGGTACATCAGTCCTTGCTGGTAGCTATAAGCAGGTGGTTGTTGATACGGATGGCTTCCAAAAAGTGAACCGCGAGGACCCTGCACACTTCCAACATATGGGGAAGCAGGTCTTATCCGTCCTAACAAAAAAAAAAGAACAATGTGTTACGCAAGAAAAAGGAACAAATGAATCTTGAAGCAAGACTGACCAGGAATATTGGGTATCACAGCATATTGCATGGGAAGCCGAGGTCTCCCAAGGGAAGCGAGATTACAATTCGCACGTCTGCCATCTATAATAGGTGTTGGATCGACACATGCTCTTCTAGCAGCCTCTGGATCTCGGAAAGTCACCTAAAAATCCTCCATACAAATCAATAACAGAGCGTTGAGTCATTCAACAAATAATACACAACCAGAGAGGTTCTGTTTGTTCCTAAGATGGCAGTTACCAAAACTGTCATATTAATGATAAAAACTCTATAAAAAAAAAGAGAGAAGACTCACAAAGCCGTAACCTTTGGATCGACCAGTGTTGTTATCGTAAATAACGACGGCCTCAAGGATGTGACCATAGGGTTGGAAATGACGAAGAAGTGTGTAGCTTTGAGTCTCCCAGGCAAGGCCACCAACAAAGACCTTGGTGAAGGTTGTATCACCAAAAGGTGAGTACGAGTAATGAATACCAGACCTAGGAACCGAATGATACGCCATGATTAGAGCCAAGTAAAACAAAAAAACAAGGGAGCGATTGTAAGTGATAACTAAAACTAGAACATAGCTTTGAGTGATTAAAGGTTAGTTAAAGATGAAGAAGATACAGAACATGAAAGAGGAGATTCTAGAGTTTACTTCAGTCTAGGGAGAGAAAAAAGTAAAAAAAAAAAAAAAGAGATCGGCCCCAACGAAACCTAACAAGTAATGATCATGACAGAGAACCAAAAAAAAGAGAGAAATAAATTTCCCTGGAAAAAAGTAACAGAAAATTAGAAAGAAGTTAGGGGAAAAGGGGGTTTAAAACTTTGAAAGATGGGGCAGGAATATGAGATGAATCATGAATGTATACTGTACATTCATGATGATGATGATGATGAAGTTGGTGATGATGATGATGCGTGATTATTGAATCATGAATTGTTCTTCTTCGCTCTCATAAGAATGGGGTCCCGCTCAAATCATTTATCACTAATTTATGTAATTAACGCTGTAATTACACAACAGTGTGTGTGGGTGTTTTCTCGTGAATTTGTCGGTTAAACTTAATAGACCAATCACGTAACGTCACGTGTCAGTGGGATCCGTGAACAGTGCAAGAACCAACAGAAAAGGGATGCTTATTTAAGCACTTTTGGAGCTGGTGTTTGCAGTGTTTGTGGGGTCAACTCACAGTGCAAGCACCCTTGCTAAGCACCCGTGATTAAAGATGCCCTAAAGTTACCGCGAAATAATGTATGTTTCTCTTATGTATCTTAATTTCTGTTTTATTTATGTAAAATGGTACTCCCTCCGTTTTTTTATATTTGACGTTATAGGATTATGTACACAGATTAAAAAACATTTAATTTTTTTATCATTTTCTAAATAAAAACATCATTAATTATTTACTTAACCACAATTCAATCAATCATAAAATAGAAAGTATAATATCATTGGTCATCTAACATTAATTAGTAATAAATTTTACATAGAAATTGAAAACGTCAAATAATTTGGAACAAAAAATTTCCCCAAAACGTCAACTATTAAAAAACGGAGGGAGTATCATTTTATTTTCCCAAAAAGATAATACACAATGATTTATTTACTTTTTGAGAAAGGGTTGATGATACACAAAGTTGTACATACTTAAATCTTGGGGGAATGTTGGATAGCAACTGAAATGGATAAGCCTAATTGAGACCATCTACCCTACTAAACTATACGATCAAATCATTTGAGTTAAGAAAGGGACATTCCTCGGCACTGGTTAATGTGTCCTTTCCACCTCTAAAATATATGCATATACAAACTAAAATATACTTTATTAAAAATGTCCAATGATATAGAAAAAAATGAGAGAGGATAAGCTTATAGATGGTGTGAATCAAGCTTCACCCCAAACCACTTATTAGGTCAAAGGTTTGTGGACAGTACTCTTTATGGATCCCATGTCTTAACGTAATGCATGAAACTATATAGAAAGTTGAATGGCCTGGCCCTGGCCTATCTTTGGACAAATGCTTATACAAAGACAAATAAGCATTATATCCATATGCGTTTGTTAGAGTAATATTCAAGTTATCCTTAACTATTTTTATGGCAACAGTTGCTATCATGGCATCCTATGATTTTAACTATAGTATATATTCTATCTTAATAGTGAAGCCTTTGACTTTAAAACCCTTTGACCGTTTGGCATCTAGTTGTCGCAACTCTCTGAGACATACATGTTGACTACAGACTATACACACAAATTGGATAAACAGAATTACATAAAAATTACTCAAAAAAAAACTTGTCGACTTATGCAAGGAGTTAAATTTCCAAGAAAACATAGATATCCAAAACACCTAACTCATATCCAATATGATACAACTGAATCCAAATCGAGTTAGATAAACAAGCATCAAGAAGCTATTCAGAGTAACAAAACAGATATGTAAATAAGAGAAAGAAGATACAAACCATCTGTGTAATATCAACCATATGCGTCCTCTTGATATTATTAACTTGCCACTTGGCAGGAGCCTTTAACGGTCACGATCTCCATCTTTGATTAGAAGATAAGATGGGAGAAACCTGGGAAGAATCAGCGCGACCACGAGACACAATACTACTAAAACCACCACTGACCAGCATGAGTATGCGATGCCTAAGAGCTGTTCTTCACAAACTGACACCATAAGAGAGTGAATCACTTGACTCACTAGAAGCTTTCACGTTGGAAAAGAAGATTGATGAGATAGTAAGGAAAAAAGCTTGCCTATGTTGTAAATGATGAACGACCGTTCTTTGATATTACGTATAGCTACAACCCCTTCAGGTTCAACCGTCACCAAAACATACAATCCATCCTAAACCAGAAAAGAAAAATAAAAAAAGCACTCAAGGACTTGTTAAAGAACACACTGAGTAAAGATGGTTGCAACTACCTTGTTATCAACTTCTTCAAGACTTTCAGATTTGAAGATCAACTTCTCAGTGTTTAGTAATCTCCTCATCTGATTGATCTTCAAACCTACTTCACCGTTCCTCAATAGTTGCAGAGAGAACAGAGCTGGGATCTTTAACCATTTAACAAAGGATCAAACTTTCAACAATCACAAAACAAAAAGCAAAAGTTTCCAAAAATCAAGAACAAGATTGTGACATACAGAAGCTGGATACGAGATCTTGACTTCATACCAAGAATTTGATTTAATCCCTTCTAATCTGTAAACTCGAGAACCAGATTGCAATGGCAGAGTCTCCTTCCACAGTTCCTTCCCAGCGTGTAAAGTTTTAACATCAAACCTAAAAAGTTAACATCAACATTATTTCTATTGTACCAATAAAGAACTGAAGAGTATCTAAGAACACTAACAAGCTTTCATGGCTGTAACAAGGCACAGAAATCATGAAGACGATGATACAGAAGATCAAATAGCATTCTCTATCGATCATCCTACGATCTATAGCTCAAGTCCTGAAAGAAGAATCGATTCGATTAAAACTGTTAAAAGAGTGTCAGGGAGCCTCAGTCTCTACAATCAACTTACCGGATAACAGATTATCGCCGGAGATGATAGATTCCCTTGGAACGGTGTGGTTGTTGATACGTTTCCGGCGAGTTCGGAGGTTGATTCTAAGACGATCGTCGACGACGATAGGCAATGCTCTTAATGGGCTTTTATCTTAATTGGGCCTAGAGTTATTTAATGGTCCACTATCAGCATTATCTCCGCCGTGGCGTTATGTCAGAGTCCCTACCCGTGGTTCGATCTCCTCCTAATTATGGGCCATGCTAACTCAGAAAGTCCAAAACGGTCAGGTTGACATATTTGAGCATACCCATATGGTTTTTTTTTTGTTTTTTTGATTAAAAAAATAAATAAATAAGAACTTACCAATCGCGGATCACCACATGTCAATGAGCCCCGCAAACAATGCAAGAATCAAAGCAAAGTAGATTACTATTTTGACACTTATAGAAGCAGTACTTAATTTTTTTATGAGGCCCACTCAATTTTTTTTTTATTAAACATTTATACTAAACACCTTTGGATAATTTGGATAATGGTGTTCTTATCAAACCAATTTGGCAATTTGGCCATGTTGCTTCATCCTATGCTAACACAATCTCGAATACACCTCTATAATGATGAACCCACTTTTATAATAAAGATAGAAAATAAAGATAAGGTTTCATATTATAGCATTCTTTTATTATAGAAGAACACATCGGAAAAAAAAAATCTATCTCTATTTTTTTCTTTCTATTTTAGAGATCTCTACTAGAGTAATGAGTTGTAACTGCCATAAATAGTTAATTATAATTAATAAATCACCTTTCAGTTCACTATATACCGTAACATATACTCCCTCTGTTTCATTATAAGTGTCACTTTAACTTTTTGCACACGGATTAAGGAAATAATTAATTTTGCATATTTTCTATATAAAAACACAATTACCTATACACCTAACCACATTTCAACCAATAGAAAAATA
Source organism: Moricandia moricandioides (assembly GCA_905132885.1). Classification (NCBI taxonomy): domain Eukaryota; kingdom Viridiplantae; phylum Streptophyta; class Magnoliopsida; order Brassicales; family Brassicaceae; genus Moricandia; species Moricandia moricandioides. Next base: position 90,301 of record CAJHQQ010000044.1, read on the forward strand.
ATCTACAGCATAAAATTAATAAATTTTGCATCGAAAGTCGAAAACGACACTTATTTTGTAACAAAAAAACTTCTCTAAAATGACACTTATTCTGAAACGGAGGGAGTATTTATATAAAAGCATATTTGAGAATATATGTATGAATCTCCGCCTGGTGCTGGTGGTCTCTCGATTTTTCTAGCCGGGGGGCAAGGTCAAGTGGTTGGAGGAACCGTCATGTCTCCCCTTGTTGCATCAGCTCCGGTTATACCAATGGCTGCCTCGTTCTCAAATGGGCTTTCGAGAGATTACTTATCGAGGAGCAGAACCGACCCTTGGGTCAAACCAAAGAAGCAGTTGCTTCCGGCCATTTTATTATAAAGATATTTCCGGCCACAATTTTTTAAAACTCTCTTTTAATCTAGTGGTAAAATTTGCAAATATATTTTTTCTTCGTCCAACCATGATTAAAAATCTCACAAAAACGGTTGTTTTTTTAAATTTGCTTTTAGTCATGGATTTCCTAGGACCGGCTCTGTCGAGGAGGAAGAGTAAGAAGACGGTGGTGGCGGACGAGGAGGACCGCCGCAGATGCAGCAAGCTCCATCAGCATCTCCACCGTCAGGAGGTTATGGTATTTCCGGTGATCCTCATTTGCATGGATGTGGAGCTGGTACACCTTCAAGATCGCCGTTTAGTTGAATTTTTAATAATTATCAACTGAAAAAAATAAAAAAATATGTGTTTTAATCCTTTAGTTGATATGCATATTTGCGTTTTAATTTTTTAATGTGCTTTGTCTTTCTTCTCGTCTTTGAGGTTACATTTGATTGTTTTTAATATTTCTTTTACTTGGCTATGACAGTAAGCAATTGGGTTGTTAATTATTTGTGTTATTTTTGTGAATGTTATTTATTACACATCAATATTTATATTATAAGGTATGTGTTTGAGTCACTGATTGTAAGAAAGTTCTTATTCTATTTACTTGATCAATAGCACTCGGCTTATGGACTGAGGAGGTTCTTTCTTGCTTGTACTTGGGCAGGGTGGATGTTGTTTTGTTGTCTTTCTAGTTGTGAGTGGATTGTATTTTTTAAGTTTTTAAACGTTATTAAAATAGATGTAGTGGTAGATGATTGCATTAATTATTTAATTGAAAAACAGAAGTAAACATGATGTAACAAATTTGTTATCTAAAATGAGTAAGCTAATGTCTGCAATGATTTGGATGACTTTCGTGGTGATTATATTGATTTGTTTGTAATAGTGAATGGTTGCATCTGTATTTCATATCATTGATGTGGCTGCCTGTTCATTTTAATTTCAAATAAAGCTTTGTTTTTTACAGTCTGGGTCATTTTAGTTTTAATCAATTTGTAACTTTTTGAAAATAATTGATCTGGTTAAAAGGTTAATGTGAATCAAAAAAAATTGAACTACAAAATGTATATTACAAAACAAATCTGCTTTTTTTTCCTTGCTTTTTGTCATGAAATAAAAGGTATATTACAAAACACATTCCTTACTTCGTTTATCCTTTATATTTGTGTTTTATTTATGTTGGCAGAGTTATTAATAATCAAACGCAAATCCTAAAGAAAACAAAAACAAATTATTTAAAATCAAGTGTTATTTTAGAATTTTTTGCAATTGTCGATGAGAATACGAAACTTGATACGACATCATTTTAATAATTATACATGTTTATGTAACGTTCCGACCGCTCACGGTTAATGGGCCATCCACGTCCGCTCTGTAGGTCCGTGGGCCCCATCCCATCCGACATTTGGTCCGTTAATTTTCCCAAGGCCCGAAAGCATTGTTTACTGACCTTGTAATCACCACCCGACCTTTCTCTATACTTTAGCCTCACTCGCACGCTATCGAGAATCACTTTAGATCACCTATCCTTTCACTACTCCAGCTTAAACACAGTTAACTTTGAAATTCTTTCAGGATGTACTCCGGAAAAAATAAGTTAACTTTGGTGACATAGGTAGTCAAATTAATTTTCTTAAGTCTTTTCACAAATCACAACTCGGGATGTTACAATTATGTCGTGGTTGGATGAAAAGTCTTAGGCACTTTTCCGGTTATACTCTACGAAAAAATTCAAAAGACAAAAACGGTGAAAATTTATAGTTACAGTCATTATATCACAATTTTCATTATCCGATGCCCAATTTTCATTTAAGAAGTATGAAGTCCATAATTATTACTTTATACTCTCAAATAATCAAGGTTTTTTAGGAGGACAAGTGTCACATTTTCTCCCTTCCTCTAGATGACGTGGCAGCATAGGAGAAGAAAGTTTCTCCTTTATATATATATAGATATATTTGAGTATCTGAGTACATCTCACTCTCATAAGTTGCTCTACATGATATTTTATACAATACGTTTCCAGACCACAAGCATAGTATAATATACTAGTTTTTGATGTTTATATCAACGCATAGGCCGAATATATCGCCGATAACTATCTGCAGTATAATGCACATTCACGTTAAGTTTGTTATAAACTAAGATAAAAATGATTTTGGTGACGAGATTGCAACGACCCGTTCCCCGTGTCTGAGCCAAGGTTCACAATGCTGTGGTATGAACATCAGTCTACTCATTAACCTTTTAGATTCAGGAAAAAATGTCAATAAGTCTTTTTTTGTTAATATTGTTTTCCCTTTTGAATAATATGCACCAGCACCTGAAAATTTCAAACTTTTCTTTAACTTTTTGATATCAAATCATCTTTAAGAGTACTTGTGGTTTTGGAATACCAAAAAAAGCATGGCAACCTAAAAAAATTTCATGAGAACTATAGTAGATTTGATAGGTAAGATTATTCATATCTATAAAGAAAACATAAATAAGAAAAGCTTAACATTCCAATTTTAGACCAAACATATCATTGTTGGTTGCATCCTAAAAGGCTTTAACCTAATATATTAAGCAGTTTCTACAAACGAAAATATTATAGCAAGATACAATGTTTGATTGTCTGCTTTCAACCTCAGACTAAAATTACAAGTTAAAACTGCTTCAGCTTTGTTCTGATACTTAAATGAATTCCTAAAAGAAACTTAAGAACAAAACAAAGAGGTCACTCTTAAAGATCAGTCACTGTTCAAATGGAGCTCGTATGAACACCCGACCATGCAAGCTTATGACCGCAGATGTGTGAAGCGGATCGATTCTTGCTGGTAAGCTAACAATCTGGTGAAATGATAGAGACGAGGTTCTCAGTTTGATACAACACAGGTCATTTGTATAGTGGCAATATCTGATATGTATATGAATGTTTTATACCTTTTTGAATGGTGTAATGCCCCAAGGATTCTCAAGCTGCTCAGGCTCGCCTGTTATAATCAGCCGTCCAGCAGGATCTGATTGAATTCGAACCTGAGAACAAATAACAAATTGATGTTCATGACTCTGAACTCTTGTGTGTTGAGACTAGAACCAGTTTCTATGTTAACTAAAGGTCAAACATTCCAAAAATCTATCTCTATGTGATTGTGTGTGTTGCCACAGTAATATACAACTGAAACAGGACTCAAAGACTTCTCTCAAGTAGATTTTCAGTAATAGGGTTTCAAGGGAGTGCTCACCTCATGGCGAAGAAGTCCAGGTACCAAAGCAAATATCTCAAAGGAGTTCTTCTGTACATTTTCAAAATGGAAAAGAATAAGAAAACAGATTTGATGAGATTTCAGATGGGAGAAAAATGGCAGTAAAAGTTACTCACAGTTTCTTTGACAGTAATCTTAACCCAGTCAGCAAGGGGTCCATCATCAACAACATCAGCAACCGACCTAAGGAGTATTGCATTGGTTAGGGTCAAGATAGAAAAAGGAAACCTTACATGTTAAGGTCAAGAAATGCTTTGTTTTCATTCTATTAAAGGGTTTAATAAAGGGAAGCCAAAAAGTTCAAAATAACTATTCTCAGAGTTGCAAATAAGGAAGAGAAGAGTATCTTGCCGTAACTGTTTTTCTGTTTCTTGTGAAACAACAAGGTCATTGCAAGTTTGTGTTCTGGGTTTCGGCAGCCCTGGAAGAAAACATTTAAACACACACAATATTAATCATTGCTGAGAAGAATAGTAAAGCATTGAGAAATCATTTTACCAATGGTTTTGAGTTTTTTATGCTTTGGGGTTGAGTTAGAGCCCTTATCCTGAAACAAAAGGAGAACATCTTTATGGTTAAGGGGAAACTTCTTCACAAAGTGGGGGTAAGATTTGAAGTGAAACCTTAACAGTAGTCTCAGTAAAGTCTTCAGATCCAACAAGGCGCTGTTTATGCCAACCTTGCATAGCACGAGCTGCAGAATCTCTTCGGGCTCTGCCTGATCCTGAACCTTGTCCTTGATGGCTAATGGCCTACATCAAAGTTCTAATATCAGGGAAGAGAAAAACATTTGGAGAACTTTTATGGTAAGTTACTAGGTTATGCACATATATTTCTTATGGCCTTCTGTATTAGACAGAAAAAGGCTACAAATTTTATTCACTCATACTAAGGTTTTTACAGGTTTAGCTAGTATTGCACAAGTAGATAGTTTTATTTTACATTCACGGTACTTGATCTAGCTGGTATCTTCATCTGTGTTTTCTATATCTACCCGTCTTTCAAAAGTTCAATACTGTCGAAAAGCCAAAGGCATACAAGCCAACATTTTTACAGGAAACTCTTACCTCTTTCTGGAGGCTTGAAGACAGATTGAGTGTTGAATCAGGAAAGTTTAGGTCACCACTTTTCCTTAAACTCTTTTCATACTCTAAAAGTGCCTGGAATCAAAGCAAATACACAAATCATAATGTACTTGCATCTATATGATATATAACGGAAAAAGACAATCAATGCATTCAATGTACCAAAAGAAGTAGTCCAAATTAAACTGAACACTATCATACCAGAAAAAAGGTGGATAAGCAAAACTGAAGACAAGATAGATATATGATACTTATTCACAAAAGATAAACTCACCTTCTCATAGAAAATGCGGAATGTGTAGGAGACAGTTGTGCATGTCCTGAAAAGGAGATAGGTAAACCAAATATGTAACAAGTTACCATCATAAGAAACCAGCAAAGACTAAGGGAGAGTCTAAGGGAAACATAAGCCATACTTCGGAGGATTGAATGATTCTCCAACTTGCCGCCACAGCTTTGATGTGGTGACCTAAATTACATGAAAAACAAAGGAATCTTGAAGACCAATAGACATTTAATGCCAGAAGAAAAATTCGAGAAACATTGAATGTAAACTCCCATATTAATAGCAAACAACAGTAAACAAACATCTCTTTCTCGGAAGCATATCAAACAGTCTTTAATATATCTGCACAACTAAATAACTTTTAAAAAAATTCTGAAAGTCTTTCCCATATATATATTTCGTAGGTTATCCACAACCCAAACAAACACAATACTGGTGATAATCTCATACGAGTCTATTTAAAGATTTAACCAAAGAACTAAAAATGAAGTGGCAATGTTAAGAGTTTAAGACTAAACTAGAGAAGTGGATAATTACCACGTCATAGCCACCTAATTTAACGACTGCTCTCCATAGCCTACATTGCATAGTATTACATGCAAAAAGTCAGGCAATGATTAACCAGAGACATGAGGTTTGTATTAGAACAAAAGCAACACTTTCCAAGAACTTACTTGAGAGCGTTTAGAGGCTGCCCATAAAACTTAAGAGGTTTGTAATCCAGGTAGTTCTCTCTGTGAAAGGTCGCCAACTCTATGAGAAAGGCTTGCTGCTCTTCTGGCGTCCCTGCTTCATCAACTCCAGATGCCTGGGAAAAAAAAACTGAACTTGTAAGAGAAAGATCACCATAATAATCTTTACCACTAAGGTCATCTCCTTTCAACAACAAAAGAGTGATATTCAATCCAGAGATTACAGTCTGTCACTTACCTCAGAGTCACTGAGCAACCAAGTCTTACGCTTTTTGACACTTCCATCTCCAGTCTCAGGACTCGAAAACTGCACCTTATCATTCACCTTCTTTTCAGAGTGACCAACATCACCATTAGCCTGGCCATCTACATCTTCGTTACCACCGAGAAGAAGGGTCTGGTGGGGTTCACTAAAGTTTTGATCTTTCTCTGCCTCCGTAGGTTCTACTTCCTTAAGGGCATCATCAGCAACACAAGGCACATCTCGCAACTGCGTTTCGGTGGTATCCTCCATCAAAAAAGCTTCTCTTTTGATCTGAAGTGAGTCAGTAGTCACAGCAAGACAACGTCATTTAAAAACAAAACTAGGATAAACCCAAAAATCTATAACAAAACAAAGAGTAAACGTGTTTGCCTTAATACACAGCCTCAGAATAACCAAAACCTAATACAGAACACAAGAGCAGCAGCAAAACAAAAGAGATAAGCTTGCCTGTTTCTACAGCGACGGCGCCGGAGACGACAATAGGGTAAGGAGAAAGAGGGAGTTCCGGTGGTGGCGCGGCGGAGAAATTTGAAGAAGAAGAAGAGGAAGACACAGAGAGGAAACAAGCAGAGACTATTTGAAGCGGAGAAGAATCTTTGTCAATGGCGGAAGAAAGGAATTAAATGGGTCAGATTCTTTTTTTTTTTAAATAATAGATTTAGTGACTAAATTCATTGTTCGCTAAATATAGGGTAAAATTTATATATATCATTACCAAGTATATAGTTTACAAACTTAGAAAATATTTGTAAAAAAAAAACTTTTTATATTCTGAGATTTGAGAAGATCTTTTTGTATGAATAAGATATATATAAGGAAAACATTTTATAAAATCTTGTAAATGTTTGACTCCAACAATTTAGTAAAAATAAAATGTACTGGTGATTAAAGTTGGTGTTGACTAAATATATTCCGTAAATATTATCAAAATAAATATTTTAAGATAATCTTAAAAATGTTTTGTCACAAAAATATTTTTTTAAAAAAATAAACAAAATAGGTTTTATCAAAAAGTGTAAATACTTTTTGATTTAACTAGATTTAATGTTTATAGTTATGAGATGTGTTTTAATGTGAAATTTAAAATTTAACAAAATAAAAATAAATATTAAAAAAATTAAATAAAATAACTATTTTAATCATTTTTTTTCTTGAAAATTATTTTGTGACAAAAACTTAAAATTGATATCCGAGAGAAATGCCTTTAACGAATAGATTTCATAATTACTTAGGATATTTTATATAGTTTTTTCAGTGTTTTGGATTTTTTTTATTTTTTCTTTTTTTTCCTAAAAAAGGTTTCTTCAAAAATGTATATATAAGCAAAAATACCCTGTAAAATAGTGGAAATTTTGGAGCCAATGGTTTGGCCCAAACAAATAACCAAAATGTTTCATGTGGAATGTGGATTCAAATGGATCAAAATGACGTCGTTTTGTTTGGTGCGAAATTAATTTAGAGATTTTACAGTAACAACATTAATGAATTTCCTACAAAATGCTGGTTGGAATGTGACCCGCAAAGTGTTAACAACAATCATTGCATGCAAGACTACTTTCTTTCTTGCATAACTCTTTTAATCTCAAAGTTCAGACTTATGGTTGATGATCTACTGAACTAGAACTCTAGTGTAGCATTGTCCTTGAAACCCCACTAATATGTTTTTTTCTTTTTGGTCAAGAGTCTGAACATCTGGCATATATTATTTATTATCTAAAATATTATTCTAAACATTAAATATATAATGAATGTACTAATACATTTATGTTGTTCTAATCCCAAGTCGATATCTTCTACTTGTGTTGTGGTGGTGGTCTTTACCTGGAGCGTTGTAGATCTGTCCGAGTCGACCATTGTCTTCGTTTGGAGAGGTCAAAAAGAGGAGAGTCGGTGTTATACTTTTTTTTTTTTTGATTAACCTGGGGGTATCCCAGGCCTATGGAGAGGTCCAGACTAATCTTCAAGGGGAGGTGCAGTCCACGGATAGACTCTCTCTCTGGGTATTCAAATGGACCCTAAAGCATGAGCACATATCCGTGTAAGGTGTTATACTTTCACGGAGGTGACGTGTAAATTGGGTCAGACAATTATGTTGTTAGTTCAGGGATTGGACGCTCACCAAGTGGAACCAACACACAGTATATTATATAGAATAAAGGTTGAGTTTTTGGTTTGCTTGTCCAAGTTTTGCCTTGGTTTGTACTTTTAGTTTTTAGGTTCAATCGAACCACTGTCTGTATGTGGCTTAGGACTGGAGCAATGAACATCAATGGATACAAACCATCATTGGTAATGCGCCTGTGGTGTTGATGCTATTGGAATATGAGTGGAAATCCTACCTTACGGGACCATAGCTAGGTAAAAATGATCGAATGTAAGGGTTAAAGAGATGATTCATTCCGGATTAGTGGGCTGGATTCATTTTCGGTGTGGTAAAAAAATTCATTGTTAGTTTGATCAAGTAGCGTAGATAAGGACAATACTAGATGGTAGGCCTAAGCGTTCGGGGGCCGTCGGTTTCGGTTCGGTCGATTCTGATTTCCGGATTTTCGGTATTATGTTCATAAGTCCCATTCGGTTTTTACTAATTAATCGGTCGGGTTCGGTTTGGTTTCTTCCGGATTCGGTTCAGATCGGATTGTAACCAATGTTTAAAATCGTCCAAAAAAATATTTTTGAAACTTCAAAAAATTGGCAAAAATAATTCAAAATGTATAAATTATTCACAAATCTAATTAAAAATTAAGTAAACTATCTTAATTAACTAAAAAATATTCAAAATAACAAATAAAACAAATTACAAAAATATTTTGAATACCCTAAAATATCTAAATCACCTTAACATATGTAAAAGTATTAACATATTTAACTAACTTTGGATATCTTCGGATTCTACTTCGGATTTCGGTTCGGTTGGGGTTATAACCAAACTCCAAAGTGCTAAGTTCATAAGTCCCGTATAGTTCGGATACGATTTCGGTTTTTCCGGTTCGGGTTTAGGTAAATATTTTGGGTTGGGGTAAAAACGCCCAGGCCTACTAGATGACTTCAATGTATTTGTTGGCTTCAATGTATTTGGTTTCAAGTCTGTAGAGGTCATAACCTTTTGTATCTTGTGTCGGTGAATTAAAGTAGATGATGAGTTAAAAAAGAAACTACAACTTAGGTGCTTCATCAAAATATCCAAAGCTACATCAGTAACAAATCGAGCCCTTAAACTTTTTTATTGAATAACGTGAAAGATCCTCCACCATCTTATACACATTCCTGTAAAATCCCATGGTAAATTGTTACCATCTCCAAACCCAACAAAAATCAGACCAATTGCTCTAAAGTTCTATATGAATATTTTTGTTTCTCATTGTGAGTGGTTGTTACTAACTCCTAAAAGTAGAACCGTGAGGCCATGCAAGTACGGTCAAAATGTGTGAGTTGTAAGATTTCAAACCAGAAAAGTGACTGAAAATGAAATGTGATTTTTAAGATCTCTTGTTGGGAAAGATTTTAGGTAGTTCAAGCCGCTCACATTCATCATTGGTTCTTTCCGTGGCAATATAGTTGAGAGCAATTGATATGTTCTTTCAATGTTAAAGAAGTTGAATACAACAACTGGGATCATAGATCCCAATCAAAAGGAAAATTTGAAATAACTTGATCATCCTAAGATAGCAAGATAAAGGTGCTTGAGACAAGCAATGAAAAAGTTGGAACAAACAAGACTACTAAGAGTTCATAAAGAGATCCTCAGAGAGAAGACTTGTCAGGTAGATCATCAAAGTAAGGATGCTCCATAGCCTTCTTTGCTGAGATGCGTTTAACTGGCTCATACTCCAACATTTTCTATTTAGGAACAAAAACGGGCACAAAGAAAAACGCAAATTACTTTCCGCTGTGTGATTCTGAACTACTCAAGCAAGGTTTAAGAGGTGTGTTTGGAACATTTAGGGACTTACTGATAAGAGATCAAGTCCAGACTCATCGAGGTTTGGAACAGCTGTTGAGAGGCTCAACGGTTTCCACTGTGGGTATTCATGCCAGTCCTTAAGTTTGCTTACTCCAGGCCAAACTTGTTCGTTTGGTGTTCCCAGCAACCTGAATGTCACAGTAATGAAAGAAATAGAACAAGTGAGTAAGCAAATGTCATGTGTGTGTGTGTTAGAGAATGAAGAAGAGAAATAATTACCTGAAAATACTGAGGAGCTGTTGGAGTTCAGAGTCTCCAGCAAAGATTGCTTGCTTGTTCACTAGTTCAGCTATAAACACCAGAAGGAAACAAAACTGTTAGTCCTTCTTGCTACAGTAACGCTGAAGTGAAACTAATGAAGCTAAAAGAAAAGAATCTGTACCAAAAATGCATCCAACGGACCACATATCGACTGCAGTTGAGTAATGGGTTGCTCCAAGAAGGACTTCGGGAGCTCTATACCATAGAGTTAGTATCTGTTGCAATGGAAGAAGAAAACACTATAAGTTGAACTCCAGAGAAACAAAGATAGGATGTATTATGAATTTTGAAATAACAGAGAATTATACCTCATGTGTATACTTTTTCATAGGGAGAGTGAAGGCTCTGGCTAATCCAAGATCAGCTATTTTGAGAGTCATTTTCTGCCGGTCCATCAAGAGATTGTGAGGCTTAAGATCCCTGTAATGAAACCAAGAAAGTAAGATTAATGCCTGTTCTTCAAGACGTTGATCTGTTGTAACAGAGAATGAATCTTTATACCTGTGCAACACTCCATGCCCATGGCAGAAAGCCATGCCTTTGCATAGTTGGTACATCAAGCTCTGCAATCAAGATTCTTTTAGCTTATTGAGTGAAGGGAAAAGAAAATGACAAAAGGTCCAAACCTTGATAGTGTTCTGGGGAATGTTCTGTCCTGCTTGCTTAAAGCTCCTGATAAACTTCTTGAGATCAGTGTCAACATACTCGAACACAAGGTAGAGCACAGTCTTGCCTTCTTTATTCAATCCTTGCTTAACATCCATCAACCTGGACAAGACGATTCATCATGACCAATTGAATGACCAAAACACACACTTTAACGTTCTTATAATCAATTGAATGACCAATCAATCAGGAACTAAACCCTAGATCGAAAATCGAAACCCTAAAAATCAAAATCAAGATCAAGAAATCGAGGAATCGCAGACCTAACGATGTGGGGATCGCGAGCGAGCATGCGTAAGATGGAGATCTCGCGGAGAGTGGTGGGAGGAACGCCTTCTTCGTCCTCATGGAGACGAGTCTTCTTCAAAGCGACGATGAGACCAGTAGCCTTCTCTCTTGCTCTGTAAACTTTGCCGTAAGTGCCTTCTCCTACTTTCTCAAGCTTCTCGAAGGCTTCCATGGCGGATGCTGCAGTCTTAGTAACTCCATTGTTCTCCATAATTTCTCAGATGAAGAAGACAGAGGAGGCTGCGAATAGAGGAGTGTAAGATTATAGAGAGAGAGAGATTGCAAAAAAGGTTTATATATACACACACATCTCACAACGGTTCTTTTTTTTTTCAAATTTCAAACGGGAGAGCGTCACCATCACTAGGGTTTTCTGATATATTAAAATAAATACTAATAATCTAATAAAATTATTTTTATCTCAGATCCAATTTTATTCTGATAAAAAGTATTTACTGGTCGATGTTTTCATAAAATATTTCAGTCAACATAAATATTAAATTTTTACGATTTCATTCCTTTTGAAAATAAACTCTAGTCAAAATACATAAAAGTCTATATCGATATTTGAAAACTTGTTTTTATTCTTTTTCTCTCTTTCTAAACTCAAAACAACAACAAAAGTAACATTGCAGAAGGAAAAAAACACCAAGTGTGTGGGATTATTGAAGTGCTTATGCAAAGAAAGATCATACAAGTTCATAAAAAGTTGACTACTTTGCGTTGTAATACTTGCAGATCAAAACACAGACTCTTGTATTCCGACCGAGTTTTGTTTATTAAACAATCATTTCGGTTTATGTTACCGTAATATGTCGGGTTTGGTAATGAAAGCCAAAATCCTAAACCGGTTACACCATTACTTTTATAGACCGGTCTGGGATGATCAATAAAACTTGCTGCATCTTATTATATTCGTTTGTCAATCTCTCAGCTTTCGGAGTAACACAACTCAAAACAAGTTCTTGACACGTCTACTGTTTCGATTTTGGTTCAGACAACAAAAAGGAACAAAACCATACATTTTGGTCTACAACTCAAGACGCATGTTACACATTCTCTAGAATCCAGCAACACCTGCAAAGAAAAGAAAGCATGTCTCATTTTCTGAGTTTCAAATTACCAAAATCCAAGTTTTATCTGACATATGCACCTAAAAACACTAACCTGAAACACAAGATCACTCTTCCATCCGATCTTCAGTACCAGATTCTTTGACATCAACAGAGAAAGAGTACTCTTGGTCACAACCCAAGTAAGAGTCGCACATGAAATACAGTGTGTAAGACTTCTCTCCTGCTTCACTCGGTACTTGGAAATCCAGCTTCACCTTCGCTTTCTTCTGCAATGACACTCGCTTGATAGCCACCAGCTGGTTCGTTTTGGTGTCCCCAACAACCAGCCACCACCCTTCTTCTTTGGTCTTGGGATACCTGGGTGCGTCCACCGCTCCCACTTCTGTCCTCCCCTCCATGTCTCTCTCAAGCATCACCTGCAACGTCACCTCTTTCCCTGGGGTCACATCTTCGCTGCCCACAACCTCGTAAGTTAGGTCAATGTTTGGGAAACGGTTGCAGAATCTGGCAATGTCTAAAAGCTCAGTGTCCTTCATCTTAAGAAGCTCTTGGCGTTCTTCATCTTCCATCTCCACAAGATCAAATACCGTTTCAATGTTATTCTCCTGGCATCTTTTTGCCAAATCCTTTGTGAAGTGAGGGAGCTGCAAAAGCATAGAGTCACGCTCCCACATGCCTTGAGTCACCATCTGGCTTGCTTCCATTGCTAACAGAGCAAGATTCAGCCAACCATTGCTCGATATCACATCCACCATCGCTTGAAGAAGTCTGGTTGCTGATAGAAGGACCTCACGCTGGTCCATTTCCAAGTTCGTGGTAATGCTATGCCTCGAGAAATGAGCCTGAAGAAGAGCGTTTGCTTTCACATGAGGATCTGTGCAGTTTGGGTTTTCAAACGAGAACCTCTGGTGATTGATGAGCCTCCTAACTCTGTCCTCTTCGCCAGGCCTTATTGGGATCATGTCATACTCTGAAGCCGATGTTAAGATCTCAAGAAGCCCCTTCATCTTAGTTTTAGAAGACAGAAGAGAACTGAAACGCTCGATGGTGGTGTAACTGATGTAATAATAAGATGAAATCATACCAAGGTTGAGAGCCGAGAGGTCCATCTCATCCTCTATCTCAATGCATTTACTGGCTTCAAGATCAGACAAGGTGTTCTCAACCAGCTCTGATAGGTGATCAGACAAATGTCTGTGGCTCACTCCTTGTAGATTGTAGTAGTTAGGATTCTGGGGAAGCCTCCGGTACATGAAAGTCCAGGTAAGATAATCAACTGCATCTTGCTTGTTCTCGATAACCCCAGCAACCACTTCTGCGTTGAAATTATTATGCAAGAAATGCTGGAGATGACTTTCCACAGGGAACGCTTCGTAAAGAAACTTCTTGTAATACTCTTTACGAGGAGCATGACAGAATATCACACACTTTCCAGCATTATCAAGTAGAGGTCGGCTAGCACGCCCCATCATCTGAAGCAAATCAGAGACCGCATAATCTGAATGAGAATTTTCCCTTCCATCGTAGTACTGCGTCCCCATTACCACCACCAGATGTGCAGTTAATGGCGTGCCCCAACACAATGAACTGCTCATCACACAAACTTGAATCCGTCCAGCTTCAAAGAGCTGTGTCACGATCTCCTGATCCTGACTGCATAAACCCTCGTGCAGGTAACCAATACCATGGCGCAGTGTCTCCTTCAATGTTTCCTCGCGGATTTCATCAACAAAATCATCAAGTTCTTCTAGTTTCCCTAACAGGAAATCAGGGCTCTGTGGGTTGTCAATGTGAGAGTAAGCCATCAGATCCACAGCAGTCAAGCGGACATGTCTACGGGTTGGGACAAAAACTATAGCCGGCTTCTTGTTCTTGGCATGCTGGACTATGGCGGTGTAGGTTGGCTTGGTCATTGCCTGCATCCTAGCTTCAAAACTGGATATATCCACTCCTTGAATGTGGATCTCTAGTGGAACAGGACGGACTCCAGGAGGGAAATTGAAGAGGCCGTGAGAACTGGCCCCAATCCACTCCCCAAGATCTTTCGCATTTGCAAGGGAAGTGGAAAGGGCAACAATCCTGATCTTATTATCACCCTGACTAGAAATATATCTCATTCTAGAGACGATCACCTCCAACACTGTACCACTTTGGCCTTCACCAATTAGATGAAGCTCGTCCACAATGAAAAGACTAACCTGTTGAACGTATTTTCTCTGTTTCCACCTGCGAGAAAGAGCATCCCATTTCTCAGGAGTACTTATAATTATCTGACTTTTCTCCAGCAGCTTAAGATCCAACGCTGTCTCTCCGGTGAGCTCAACAACCCGTAAACCAAGACCCTTCCCAAACTTCCTCTCCCAGATGCGAAACTGCTCCTTAGCAATAGCCTCAAACGGTGCAATATAGACAACACGCATTGTAGCATCAGGTCCACTTTGCCTTTTAGTCTCATCTTCCTGCCTTTGGAGTACTTCTTGATGATTCTTCAATATAGCAAACTCAGCACATATAGTCTTCCCACTACCCGTTGGAGCAGCAACCAATACATTATCGTTAGTGTTATACAAAACAGTAAAGACCTGAGTCTGTACCGGATTGAAATGCTTGAAATCCTGATAGAGTCTCTCATAATTCGGATTCCTAAGAGCTGTGACAGGAAGGGGTTGCAAGTCCAGTAGCTCTGTAGGTGGTGGGTACTTTTCTGGAAGTATAAGGTGTCTAAAAGATACAGGCAACACAGTCTGCGAGCCAAGCCACTTGTCTGAAACCACTCGGACAAAATACTGAGGTGGCAGCGGTTCAAAGATTGGGACGGTGAAGTTTAAAGTGTGATCCTCACTGATATACTGCTTCTTCAATAGAAAATACTCATGATGAAGGATCTTCTCACAATCATTGTCTTCCACAATTATCCAAAACGGCTCAACAAACTTATGAACTTTTTCGTCCCATTGGAAATCGGGTGTAATTGTGAGCTCCACCCGCAGAACAGTTCGAGTAATAGGCTGAACTTGTGCTGCAAGAACCAATTTTGGGAACTGGTGGATGAACTTGTGAAGCGGCCTGCCCATCTTAGGACTACGAATAAGCTCTCCTAGCTCCTGTGAGGATAGGTCATAGTACCTCTCCCACACCAAATCCTTCTTCTCCAACTTCATCAAAATCTCATTGGGAATTCCATGAAACTGACGAAGAGGTGTCTGGACACTCCACATCCTCTTCCCAACCATTTTAGACAAGTTCAGAGCTTTCTCAGCCAGTTGAGCCCATCCGCGCTTCAATACAATTTCATAGAGAGCTCGTACAAGACGTCCAGCGCTCTGAAAATGATTTAAAAATGAGACGTAAGCACTAGAGAACCGATACAGCAATTTAATAATGCAACTATGAGACATGAGAGACGAAGGCAGAGAGAACAAGGAGCGAACCAGAGAACAGATACAGGAATTTAATAATCTAGGAGAGATGAGAGTAGAAAGCAAAGGGAACAAGGAACACACCAGAGAACAGTTACAGCAATTTAATAATGTAACTAGGAGAGATGAGAGAAGAAAGCAGAGAGAACAAGGAACAAATCAGAGAACAGTTACAGCAATTTAATAATGTAACTAGGAGAGATGAGAGACGAAAGCAGAGAGAACAAGGAACAAAATAATGTAACTAAGAGAGATGAGAGACGAAAGCAGAGAGAACAAGCAACAAACCAGAGACCAGATACAGCAATTTAACAGCGTAACTAGGAGAGATGAGAGGGAAAAAAACAAAGAGAACAAGGAACAAACCAGAGAACAGATACAGTGTAGAGATGAGAGAAAAACGCAGAGAGAACAAGGAACAAACCTGAGTTATATAAACCATGTCTGATGTCAAAGAGAGACCCTCAAGCTTTAGCTGTGAAATATATGCTTGTAGCAAAACATTAATCTTTGCACTGGGCTCCTCCAGAGTTTCCTTGATCGGAATTGGGACACGATCCAGAAGTTTGGCCAGTTCCATCTTCTCATCTTGCCGAACAGTCACATACTTGAACTCCTCACTCAGTGAGAACAGACGATAAAGATCTATATCACCCATCGTTGGCTTCAAATGCTCATTGTACGTAGCTATGGTCCCATGACTTATATAGTAGTAGCTAGCAATCCGTCCCAAATCAGTAACTTGGAAATATCCACTTTTCCTATCATACTTAACCAAGTTGTTTTTGTCCAAGATAGTAGCAGCTGAGTGTATCTGCAAAAACAATGATTCAAGTAAATGTTAGACACAAATGGCCATAAATTATATTTTTAAAATTAAACTTTGGAGCAATGATATTTAAATATTAAATCTGTGATCAACTTGAAAGAAACAAGGCATCCAATAGTTCATCATTTAGTGATGTAAGTTGTAACATACAATGAGAAAGCTACTGATACTAGGAACAACATTTACGGGAAAAGATAGCAAACAAATGGCAACGTCATTATATCATCAGATACACTTCCCACTCAAAATTCTCAGAGACTCACAGAGAAATCTACAATACGAAATTGACAAACAATGTGATAGGCACAAGAGATCCAAACAGTTCATCAAGGGCATATAATGGACAGAAGCAAATCTACTCATGGTAGGCCCAAGAGTTATGGACGATGATACTAAATTGAAAAACTAGGGCTCGAGGAAAGAGAGCTCATCAAGAATATTAAACATATGAAAAGCAATTTCAGGGAAATGACATCAAATCATCCGATGCAAACGTCTTATTCAAATTCTCAAAGAGAATAGAATACTAAATTAGTAATCAACTTGAAGGATAGAAAACATGCAAAGTTGATAGCAACAGCTCATCATGGAGCGCACATAGTAGGCAGTGGGAAAGCTTAGATAAGGCATTACGATAGCAAATAAATTTAACAGTAGATAGCAAGAATGCAGGTTAAAGCAGATGAAAGTACGTACCAGGTCAGCTCTTCTTTCCTCCAAAAGCTCGTCTTTTACAAGGGCATCAGGCGCTAAACCATACAGCGTTGGATTACGAACCATACGGATATAGAGATACGTATAGCCAAGCCAGTGGCAAGCCTCTTTCGCATTCTGAACAGTTCCAAGAACAATTTCAGCATTAAGCTGATCAGCAAGTTTGGAGATGAACTGGCTTTCAATAGGTAGTTGCTCATTCATCAGAGACAGATAATACTGCAGCTCGCTGTAGCCAGTGATAATTATACCCTCACCATATGAATCATACTGAGGTCTTCCAGCACGACCAAGCATCTGCATAACATCCAAGGGACTGAGTTCCATCCACGCCCCTTTCTCAGGATTATAGACCTGTGTTCCTTTGATTATGACAGTACGAGCAGGCAGATTCACACCCCATGCAAGAGTTGCTGTGGAAACCAAGACTTGTACATGCCCTTCACCAAAAAGGGCCTCAACTATCTCACGATCACCCCTTGTTAGCCCAGCATGATGAATAGCAAAACCGTAAGGCAGAAGTTTTTTCAGATCACCATTCTTAATAAGTTCAATCTGACTCTGAAGAACTTCACGACTTGCACTGTCTTCTTTCAAAAATTTGCTGAGTTTATCGTTCGCCATTGCGGTGTCCACTATTGCATTTGCAGTTTTTGCTGTTTCCTTCCTCGAATGAACAAAAATAAGAACCTGTTGCTTTCCAGCACCAGCCACTACTTTCTGATAACAAAGATCATTCATCAGCTGGAACCTCTGCAACGGTTTTTTCACACTGATTCCAATATACTGCTGACCAAGAGGCACCGGTCTGTAGCTGCGGTCAAATTTAAACAACCCTTTCTTAAGATCAACCCGCAAAAATAAGGCCACATCTTCGTAATTTGGCAGTGTAGCTGACAAACCCACCAAGCGAATATTCTCCTTCGTGGTTTCAATCTGCCTCAGAGTCCTAGCGACAATGCTTTCAAGCACAGGCCCTCGATTATCATGAAGAAGATGGATCTCATCAATAATAAGAAGTCTCACAAGCTGGGTGTAAGTGCGATCACCAGACTTCCTTGTGATGATATCCCACTTCTCTGGTGTAGTGACAATAATCTGAGTTTCCTCGATTTCCTTCCCACTAAGGGACTGATCCCCACTGAGTTCCCTCACAGTGACTCCATAATCCTTCAGACGATTAGACAGGTTACTGACAACCTCAGCAACAAGGGCTTTCATAGGTGCAACATAAACGATTTTGTAATTTCCATGGTTAAGTGTTCCATCTTCGCTCCTACTGGACTCAATTTGCTGCACTATGGTGAGCATGGCAACATTGGTTTTCCCAGCACCAGTTGGAGCACAAAGAAGTATGTTATCTGCCTTAAATAGCGCTGTCTCATACACTTTGCTCTGAACTCTGTTCAACTGTTTCATTCCCTTAAAAGCCGGTTGAGCCCAAGCTGGCATCTCGGTGATCTTGACAAGCTTCTCATTGATATCCACCTCTTTAGAAACCCATGGCACATGAACTTCCTCATATCCCTTGCCATGAGTTCTGTAGGAGCCAGGTGGAAGGTCACACTTCTTATTCGCCATCAGGAGACCACCTTGGTCAAAAGCCAAGCTCTCCAGGTCCAGCATCTGACGCTGACCCTTCAACCAACCACTCTCTAAATCTCTATCAGCAACATCTCTCCTGCCTCGACCTCCATCTCCAACAGTTTCGTCTTTCAAACGTCGGGCTTCTTCATTAATACTTTTCTGCAGGTTCTCCTCCCTCTCTTTGGCTGTTGCTCTTGTTGCATGCAACTGCTCCACAATTGCTGCTAATTCCAGGCCCAACCCTCTCATCTCCTCTTCAATTCTATTCCTTTCTTCCTGGTCTTCTGCCCTAGCCAAACGGGTGCACCACACAACTTTAAAGCGGTTCCGCAGCAGAAATTTAACGAGGCTGAACTTTTCAAACTGAAGATGCATAAGCAGCTTGTTCTCAACATCCCTATCATCCCCTTCAGCGAGTATCTTAAGCAGCTCTTCAGCTAGTACTTGGCACTGTTGCGGATCAATTTGCTGTTCATAAGCCTGAGATATCTTTCTCTGGAGCCAGTAAGCATCAATATCCTGAACGTTCAGACTGGTACCCTCATTTGCATCTCCTGCATCCTCTTCATTTATCCCTGCATCCACCTGCATACCTCCAGTTCTTTGAGGTTCTTCATCCTCTTCATCTTCTTCCTCCTGGACCATATCAGGATCACTCTCCTCGTCATCCTCTTCATTCTCCTCAAACTCAACAGCCACACCAACATCATCATCAAGACCCTCATCCTCATTTGCGTTACCACCACCAGAATCACCACCCTCTTGAAAGTCGGTGATCAATTTCCCAATGGAAACAAGCTGATCAAAAACCTTATCAATCTGATCAGGTATAGGGTTCAGCAGCTTTTGCATCTCCACCTTCTTTTCAGAGTTCTTTACTAAGTCGTTTTTGAGAACAGCCAAGATCTCATCCGCAGCACCACTGACAATATTCAGAGGCAACCCACCCAGCTGCTGCTGAATTAGACTAAGCATAGCCTCATAAGCAGCCCTTGTCTCCTTAGTCTTGGGCTGATAAACCACATCATCAGTATCCGTAAGCACACTCTCTTCCCTGAGCCGACGCCTCTTGCTCTGCCGAGCAGGAACAGTATCATCCGCAATATCACGCTCCTTCTTCTTCGACTTCTTAACCTTATCCTCCAGCTCCTGAGGCCTTCCTTTAGCAACTCTATCTCCAAAAGACTTAGGATCAATCTTCCCCCACAGAGTCTCAGGTTCTCCCGTGGGCTCATGTGTATCGCGAGGACGATTCTCACTGGTTAGCACCAAGCTAGAGTTGGCTCTATACTCATACTGCTTGAATCTAGCATGAGCTTCCGCCCCGCCTCCCAAGTTCGCCATCACTGAAACCCTAAGATTCAAAATGAAACAGATAAGCAGTGTTAACCACCAAATCGAATCTAATCGAAGACGAGATTCAAAACTTACGAAGCAGAGAGAGAGAAGGAAACTTACGGTGAAGAGCTACGAAAACTCTTCTACGGCTCGAATCTTCTCTGCGGGAAGTGAATCTCGTAGAAAGAAGCTTCGCGTAGATTAGGGTTTCTTCGTTCTCGCGTCCTCTAACGTCCGCAGACTTGAGGAACAACGGCTGCGAATCCTTAACTATTGTCGAATTAACCGAACCCAAAGCCCAAACCCGGCCCAAGTATACAGGTCGGTTCGGATTAGGTTTGCGTATTAATATCTGAATAGATTTTTGGTGCGGATAAAGAACAAAATAGAATTAAAAAAATGTTCCAAAATAGTAATAAAAAAAATACACATCTCTCAAATATTTTTTTTTGAAGTTTTTGTCAAAAAAATAGACACTGAAAAAAAAATGACCAAAATAGACATTTTTTATTTTGAAAATTTTAATATTTTTTAATTTTTATAATTTATAAACCTCAACTCCATAACCCATAACCCATAACTCTAAACCTTAAGTTTATATTAGTTAACTCAAAGGTATAAATATATATATTTACATTCTTTAATAAAGTTTATTTTTGTCAATTTTCTCTTTAGGTGTTATTTTTGGGACAAAAACTTTTTAAAATCTATTTTGGTCTTTATCTCAAAAAAAAAATCAAATACATTTTATTAGAGAGTATAAACATACATTTATACATTTTTGGATTAACTAATTTAAACTTAAGGTTTAGAGTTATGAGATGAATTTTGGAGGTGATGTTTAAAATAAAACAAAAAAAATATTAAAATATTAAAAAAATTAAAATAAAAAAAAATTATTTTAGTCATTTTTAAATCTATTTTGTGACAAAAACTTCAAAAATGTCTATTTGACAGATTTAACTTTTTTGTTTAAAAAAATTGAACTTCTAAACCAAATCGGTTATTATCCATCCGAACCGGTTACCATCTATTCAAACCCAATAACCGATTGGTTATTATCCAAATCCGAAATTAAATGATAGTATATCTTACAGTTAAACCGATTATTACTTTGGTTTGATTAGTTATTTTCAAAACTATTTTTGATAACGTTGTAACAATTTAATTTAATTTGTATTATTGTACTGCGCTTATACATGTATTTTTGATCACTGAACTGACTCGGCTTCTATGACTCACTCTGGTAACTTATTTAAAAATGGATTCATCATCACTCCAAATCAAGATAACAGATCACATAGATGCAAATAAGTCATTTTATTCAAATTTGTTTACTTTTTTAGCAGTACTTTGAGTTTGATTCAAGTGCTTCCTCTAAAACATTGACGTGTATGGAGTTTAACTATTCTTTCTCCATATTACTATTGCAATATATACTACTTTTCTTTGACCATAAATCATGAGATATCTATTAGAAATCATATGTGAAACAAACATTCTCCTACAAATTATATATACCATCTCTTTCAAATTATATGATGTTTAGATTAATGGCTCAAGAATTAAGACATACACTTTCTTCTAAAAAATACTATTAAAAATATTAACTAAAACTAATTCAGTCAATTATTAAAAATTTGAAAACATCATTAATCACACATTTTTATACAACTAAACCTAGAGCAAAAGGAAGCAGCATATTGATTTAAAAATTACGAATCAAGCATTGAAAAAAAATTATATATCATCTTTATGAATAATTCATTAGCTTGGGTTTTTGTTTGTTGTTCTTGCTTTACTTGCTTTCTTGTATCAAAAATTTGGTGATTTCGTTAAATTAATGAAATTTCATTCTCTATATCAATCATGCTACATATATCCAATGACTAGTAATATTCTCTTTTCTATGTATATTTACAAAATTTTGATGATTCTTCCACCATAACAATATTTCACCAATATTTTTTACGGAACTAAGTTGTGTCATCATGTCAAGTGGAAGAATTTAATGTCTAATTATTTCATCTACTGGCATATTATGTTAGAGTTGGATTGAAAATTGTGGATTTGGTGGAGACGATAAATGAAAATCATACTTCAAAGTGAACTAAAACTGATGAATGTAATTGTTTATATCCTTGATTGAATCCAAATAATTAAAATATTGAATTATATATATATGTAAAAGTGACCTTAATTATTTGATTGTTTTTGTTTGCAAGATTTCAACGTCGAAGGTATCATAAGATCGCAAGTTATGGCTGGATTAATGTTGTCGAGCGTTGAAATCTCAACTATTGTTGGTATCTTTATTATAATTTTTGGAGCCAAATAGTGTGTACAATATTTGCTCATAACGCTCATATATAATTAGACATATAATGAATATATTTTTCATTATCTTGAAAAACATGTATTATACTATCATAATTTTCCCTTCAAAATGATTTTTAAGCTAAAATACCAGTATAAATGAAAGTGAATTGATGACAGTTGCTATGCAAAACACGCAATGGCATCATTTTATTGGCTCGATTAGAAATAAGAAACAACACGTTTTATGTTGGACATATGTGTCAAATGATTTGATTAGTTTGCACATGATGATATAAGGAACCACTCTTGATTTCACACCACTATCTGTTTGAAATCTATGTATGAGGTGCACTCCAAAATTGCTTGGAAATGATTCTATTAACATAAGTGGATCTCAAACTTATCGGGGTCCGAAAACAAGTAAATCTTCTTTAATGGGATCTAATAGTGGTATTATAATGGCGATAATCTATATAAATGGTGAATTGGTAGTTATAATAAAGTTTAGCAATGAAAGTCGAGTGGAGCAAAATGGTTATATGGTTGTGTCACTGTTCACTAAACTCATGTTTGTTGGTGAATATAACTTTCAAACAACCCTTCAGCCTATGTCTTTTCTTTCCCGTTTTGTTAGTTTCGAAACAGAACTAAAAGAGGGAAATGATGAGTCTAATAAAAGAGGTAAGTGGTAAGAGGAAGCAAGCTATGGGGGAGAGTAAGGAATGAATAGGTCATAATATTCTCTTTTACACACATGTTCATCTTATGCAAATGTTATCTTATGCACCTGACCATGATTGATCTATGGAAATTACAAATGTATGTTAGCATGAGAGCTTTATTTACCATAAAAGTTATTATTAACTTTTGGACTCTTTCAAATTTGTTAGAAAAATGTATGAATTATGGACCATTTAGTTTAATACACTCTAATCTAATTATTACATATATTTCGCTTCTTTTACAAATGAAACCGGCCAACTTGAATTAAACCAGATCTAATCTCTTATAAGTAAATCAAATTAAATTCTCTTACAAACATCATCATCATACAAATAACATCAATATGTCTTATACACTATGTCTCTTTCATTAGATTATCATCAAACCATTATTACGAACATGTATTGTGTTTATCATAAAAAATTAAAAAACAAATAAACTACAAATAAAATTAAAACATAAATACATATCCATATTTTTATTTTTTTAGTTTTATAAAAAAATTCCACCCTTGAAAAGGACTGGTCAAAATCTAGTTCATTGTTAAATTCATATTTTACTTTTTTTTTCCTTGAGAAAAAAGAGACCATCTGATTATATTATGCCATTACCATTTGTTTGGTCAAAACTGCATTGTACCACAATTTACATGAAAGTATAATGCCTTCTAGAAAGTTGTTGTTGGCATAAAAATATCAAAACTATATAACTACGGGAAAGAAAAGAGGCATGATCGCTATTGTCCAATAAGCCAAAAAATGTTACATATATCTTCTTATAAATGACATAAACTCCTTGTGGTCACATTAGATTGAGTTTAAAAGAGATAAAATAAGGTTATCCGAATTTTTGACTTAACATCTATATTTTAATTCATTATCATGCCCCCACAAACTAATTACTAAGCATAAATTTGTTGACTCGCCAGTAATATTATTAAAAAATAAAAAATGGCTAAAAATATCATAAATTAAATATAACTTTTCAAAAAAAAATACTTTTAATCAAAAATATTTCGACATTTGAATTTATATTTTAGAGATTACTCCCTCTGTTTCATTATAAATGTCATTTTAGGTTTTTGCACACGAATTAAGAAAACAATTAATTTTGCATATTTTCTATATAAAAACACAATTACCTATATACCTAACCATATTTCAACCAATAGAAAAATAAATTGCAGCATAAAATTAATAAATTTTGCATCGAAAGTCGAAAACGACACTTATTTTGTAACAAAAAAAACTCTCTAAAACAACACATAATATGAAACGGATGGAATATTTTTTAATGTTAAAGAGGTGGAATTAAATTTCTAAATTTTTAGAAATACTTAAAAAAAATTAATTAAGTTTATTTTCGTTGTAAATTTAAAGTATTTTTAGAAAGAGTAATTTATTAATGATAAATTAGAAAAGTGATAAACTTTTGATAGAACTAATATTTTTTGGAAAAAAAATATAGAAATTAGAAAGATTAGGAAAATTATTGCGTTCAACCTCAGCCGAATCTTTTACATCACCAGACACGTTACATCTTAGCTGCCGGCATTACTCTTTCATATGCTTATTTCATGATCGTTGTACTGTATTATTTTAGTTGACATGGAAAACTATTTATATATTTTGTCAACCAAGAGTAATATCTATCAATTATTGTGATTTGTGCTGTAAAAAATCATAATGTGTATGAAATTAATAGATATAAAAGACTGGAAGACATAATGCTCATTACTTTCAAATGCTTTGAAGAATTACCTTTTGAATCTTTAAAATTAATGGTTTGATTGATATCACATTTTTAATGTATAAATGATTTATATGTTTTTTTTGTTGTCTAAACTGAAGTTGTTAGACCCTAAGTTTCACATCACAAAACAGTGAGTTTAAATAAGTGGTTAAGATAATGGGAAATAATTGTACTTATATGTATTCAAGAGTCATGGCCACGTCCCATGAACCTTGCACTCAAAATCCAATCTCTACGGAAGAGTTGCTCATTAAGTTTGATTTATTTTGAAGTTTGTGTTCGCAAAATTTAATCGTGTGCTCACAGGCAAAACAACAAAGAGGAACGGTATAAAACAAAACAAAAAAGCTTAATATTCTTATTATACCAACTAAAAGTTTTTGTATATGAATTTGTTTTAGTCCTTGACATATTGATAATTTGTAATAGGGGGTTTATTATATCCGATTATTATACATTCCAACTCTACAAAACATGAAAATATCCGAGAGTAGCAGAATTTGCAAAAGATATTTTGATTGTATGAATCGTTAGCATGTAATATATCTGAGATTTGGACAAATATTCACATACAACATTATGTGTTTATGACCGGATGATTGTGGTCAAGTGGTAAGAATGTGGGTTTGGATGCTAACACGTTTCAAATCCAAAAAATAAGTACTCTTTTTTATTTTCCCTTTTTTTGTTCACTTTGTTCCTACAACGATTTATGGTTACATTCTTTACTGAATTATTTTTTTGAGAAAACATTCTTTACTGAATTGGTGCCAAACTCTTCACAATAATTCCTTTTCAGTTTTTTTAACGATTTTTTCAGTTTCTAAGAATACTTCCGTTTGCTTTTAGAATATTAGCTTTGTTATAAAAGTAACTAATTCAAATATACCTTTGTCAAAAAAAAACTAATTCAAATATACACAAATAACGAGTTTAGATTAGTACACTAAATCAAACTAACAAAATAAAATTCTCTTAAAAATTTGCCGTTCATTCGGTGGATTACCATCAAGTTTGTTAGTTAGATGTCGTTAGCTTTCAAGTAAACTATTCATCACATGATAAATTATTTTTATATGGTTTGGATCAATTTAAAAGTAAAAAAATATATATTATATGATATTCATATTCTGAAAGAATAGATCTGATTACATTACTATTTTATAAATAAAATTGGGAAACTTTAACTTACTCTTAGAAGGCAGTGATCAAATTGAAAGTCAAATCATATATTATATTTAAAGTCAACCACTATATTATATATGATATTCATTTTCTGCAAGAATAGATCTGACTCTAATACTGTTTTATAAATAAACTGGGAAACTTTAAAACTCTTAAAAGACAGTGATCAAATTCCACTCGAAAAATACACTAATTAAATCCAAGAATTTTATATAGAAATTAAACCAAATATATACTGACCTATAGCGACAATGCAACATGTATCCGTATAAATATATATATATATATATATATGAGTATATTGCACAAAAAAAAACTTTTGTTCCAGAAAATGTTGGGAGGAGAATTGTCGGAAGACACAATCGCTGCAGATCAATTATTCACGTCAAATAATGCCACGATGAAATTATTAATCAGGGTGTTCAAAATTCTATAATTAAGAGCCTGATGTTGAAACCAAATTAACAACTTCATATTATGCGGTTAACCAAGCAGCTAGCAGACAAGAAATTAAACAAAATTGTTATCAGGAGTGCATTATTCATTTAACACTAAAAAGTAGAACGTGATAATAGAAACAATCAACAAATATTTTGAGCTAATGCAAATTTATTATAATGAATTAACTCAACTTTGCATGTTCCAGTAGTTTTGCGTATATAAGTTTATGAACCAAGTCCATAATATATATAATTAATAAACGTTTGGTAATATTAGCAGTCCATAATTGGTGTGTGTTGTAACGTTCGTTAACTTGTTCCCATGACCGTTTGCCATGGAGAAAATTATTAGTACATTGATAGGGTTTACAAAATTATATTAGTTACTATTTTTTTTTGCCAAAAACTATTAGTACATTGAAATTAAATTAGGATGCTCGATTATAGTTTGCCATACACAAGAAATAAGTTAAAAAAAAACCATAAAAACATAGTAGAGTGTAGTACTTGGAGAACAAAACATTGGTTAGTGAAATTATGGTCCAATCCATTGCACTCGTATGTCTTCAAAGCTGTGTCCCAATCATTCATATACTACATATAATCTCAAACTATCTTGATTTTCTATTTCATGCATAGTGTATACTTTTAAAACTGTCACCAATTCAAACTATTAGCAATAATGTAAGAATCGATGTAGAAACGAGTAAAAAGTTGACACGACATGATTAAAACGGGACAGGACTAACAAAGATAAGATTATAATAATGCTAAACCCCATTAATAGCGATTGTGATGAACACCGTCGTTTTCTTTAAGTAAGAGAAGAGGACGAAGGACAACGAGCTTGCACGCAGGTAGGGACCGGAACATTAAAAAACCGTACGTGTGTGACTGTGAGGTGTGGCCTCCCTCACTATCTCCTGTCTTGTCCATTCTGTTCGATGTAGGCTACGTCTGTTAATATTCAGAAAATACATGGGGTTTTGTGTTTGGTGGGATTGTTTTTTATTTATCCTTTACCTAACGTGATGAAGAGTATTAACCGGAGGTTGTGGTCAGTGATAATTAAATTGACTCGAGGACAAATCCTAGTATGTGAAGCCATTTCGGTTCGACTCCCGGCCACTGTAGAATTGAAATTTCGGTATAGCCAAGCAGGCCCGGCTCTGGAATATTTTGGGCCGGAAGCTCAAAAATAAAAAAGATAAAAATGTAGATTGAATGCATTGGACCTTTGACCTCTTAAAATACATGTAAGCCATATATCAACATAACTATAAAATATTTTATGAAAAATATGACCGGAAATTTACTTAACTTTCTAGGAAGCCGGAAGCACGTGCTTCCATTGCTTCCCCTCAGGGCCTCTACTGTCGCCAAGAACAAAAAAATTGATACGTGGCCAGAAATGTAGACTGTTAACACGAAGCTAGTCTAAATAGACAATTTGTTAGGCAACATTTGTTAATTGTTAGAAGCTCCATGTCTCAAAAGAAAGTCGTCGGTAGTATCATTATCAACTTATTACTCATCACGAAAGCATGTTTTTTTTTGGACTAAAATCACGTAGGCATGTTACATGTTGTTTTAACTATAGTACTTCAAAATTAAAGTTGATAAAAAAGTACTTATTATATAGTTGGTTACTACGACCCACATTTTCTGAATACTTACAAATTTAGCCCGAGGTTTTAACTGTAATCATTTTAATTAACTTCATGATTCCGGCTGTAATTTTTTTTTTTGTTTCTTTATCGATTATGGATATTTTTTTTTTGCCTAAACATTTTCCGATCATGGATATTATCTTCATAAATTGTAGAGATTTCGAGTCATGGGTCTATAATCTTCATCCAGAAGCATTGATAGTATCTCATGCAAACGTACATCTTTATATTAGTATATATGTATGTATCAATACATTCATTCATTTCTTCTTTGAGTAACCTTACTAGCTTTTCTAGTTTATTTTATTCTTGTGGGAGTCAACTTTATTAATATAATATAGAGTTGATAATTAACTTGATCTTCTTAGAATTATTCTTATCTTCTGTGTTAATATGTTCTAATTTTTTTATACATAACCACAAAATAAAATTATAGAACTCGAAAAGAAAATTTCTAACGTTTTTCATTTTTTAAACAAGCATGTTGAACCTAAAAAGCTTCTTTCAACAAACATGTAAATTTTTTAAACTGAAGAGCATTTGTTTTAAAATATTTCACGTATAAAATAAAGATTTATTGAATGACATTTAAATTTAAGGAAACACTAAAATAGAGTTAAAAATAAATTTTAAAAAAAAATGACTAAAATAAACTTTATTAAATGGTGTAAATATACATTTATATCTCTTGGGTTAACTAATATAGATTTAAGATTTAGAACTATTAAATGAAATTTTGGAGGAAAAATTTAAAATTAAAAAAAAAATTATTTTTTAAATGTCTATTGGTCATTTTCTAGAATCTATTTTTATAACAAAAAATTTAAAAGGTTTATTTTTAACTTTTTAGCTAAAATATTTTAAAAGAAATAGTTTGAATTTTTTTTTTGAATTTTGTTTTTTCGATATGTAAAAAACTGTGATAATATAAGTAAAGAAGACTGATAATATCCCCTTCACGATATTTTGATGAATCAGTGAATTAAGAAAACCAGTGATAATTTTTTTGTCGACTAATTTAATTTTAACAAATTACAAATGAAGAAAAAGCAAATAATAAAAAATATAGGAAGTGTCTTGGATCCTTCAAATACCAATATCTCATATGGGCGGCTCGAATAATATAAAAAATATAACACAAATACCCTCCCAACTCTTCAAATTTACACAATATGCCACCACCGTAGAAAACAAATAAAGAAAATAAGTTATATCATACACAAGGGAAAGACTTGAAAGACATGACCAGAAGCACAAGTACGAGTAGAGGAGGAGGAGGACGAAGACGAAGAAGAAAATATCTGAAGAAGCTCAGTCAAATAGAGAGAGAAGAAGAAGCTCGCGAGCTATCACCTTGATCCTATCGTTGTTTGCATCGATTCGATAGATTCACTGCAGATTTGAATTGATTTGAGTAGTTTGATTTGGGCACAGAGAGATGGATGAAGTGGTGGCTGCTCCTATTTTCATCCACCAATCGCTTTCTCCGATGGGGAGAAAACGGAATCTTTATCACCAGATACCGAATCTTCATGTTCCATCTCAGCCGCAACCGCAGCGTAGAGACGAGTGGAGCTCTAAGATGTGGGATTGGGATAGCCGGAGATTCGAAGCTAAACCGGTGGACGCTGAGGTTCTTCGCCTTGGGAGCGACTCACAGTTTGAGAGGGGACTTGATTTGAATCTTGGAAGTTGTCTGAACGCAGTGGAGGAAGGGACGACGCAGGCAGCTAGACCGAGCAAGAAGGTTCGGTCTGGATCTCCGAGCCATCCGGTGTGTCAGGTGGATAATTGTAGTCAAGATTTGTCTCATGGTAAGGATTACCATAGAAGGCATAAAGTGTGTGAAGTTCATAGTAAAGCTACTAAAGCTCTTGTTGGGAAACAGATGCAGAGGTTCTGCCAACAGTGCAGCAGGTAGAAATGAATCAAACTTTTGTGGAAAGGCTTATCCTTTGTTCGAATATGGGGTTAAAGGAGTTTGTTTCTTGCAGGTTTCATCTTCTTTCTGAGTTTGATGAGGGGAAAAGAAGTTGTAGGCGTAGATTGGCTGGCCACAATCGACGGAGAAGAAAAACAACGCAGCCTGAAGAGGTTGTAGTTCCGGGGGACCGTGATAATACCTCTAACCCCAATATGGATCTTATGGCTTTGTTAACCGCCTTAGCTTGTGCACAAGGTACTAAGTTTGCGAATATGCAGGAGAATTCTGCTCGAGTGTTGTTTTACTAACAGGTTTTGTGGTTCTGCAGGTAAGAATGAGGTTAAACCAATGGGGTCTTCAGGTGTGCCTGAAAGAGAGCAACTTCTTCAGATACTCAACAAGATAAATGCATTGCCTTTGCCTATGGATCTCGTCTCTAAGCTGAACAATATTGGAAGTTTAGCCAAGAAAAATTTGGATCACCCAGTGTTGAAACCCCAAAATGATGTGAACGGGGCTTCTCCTTCTACCATGGATTTACTTGCTGTTCTTTCAGCAACGTTAGGCTCGTCTTCACCTGATACGCTAGCCATATTGTCTCAAGGTGGGTTTGGTAACAAAGAGAGTGACAAGACTAAGTTACCTTCTTACGACCATGGTGCTACAACCAATTTGGGAAAGAGAACTGTTGGGGGAGAGAGAAGCAGTAGCAGTAACCAATCTCCTTCTCAGGATTCAGATTCACATGCTCAAGACACTAGGTCTAGCTTGTCCTTACAACTATTCACCTCCTCACCCGAGGATGAAAGTCGACCAAGAAAGTATTATTCTTCTGCCAGCAGTAACCCCGTTGAGGATAGATCGCCATCTTCATCTCCAGTCATGCAGGAGTTTTTCCCATTGCAGACGTCCCCTGAAACCATGAGGTCTAAGAATCACCAAAACACAAGTCCCGTGAGGACTGGGGGTTGCGTGCCTCTTGATCTGTTTGGTGCATCAAATAGAGGAGCTAAAAATCCTAATTTTAAAGGATACGGGCAACAGTCTGGTTATGCTTCTTCTGGTTCTGACTACTCTCCTCCTAGCCTAAACTCTGATGCTCAGGTTTGCTCTTTAGCATCTCTGTGTGTAGGGTAAAACAAACCGCTTATGAATTTAATTTTTTGAATGCATTTAAACAGGACCGCACTGGGAAGATAGTCTTCAAACTACTTGATAAAGATCCAAGTCAGCTTCCTGGAACATTACGAACTGAGGTGATAATCTCTGGGCATAATCTAGCCTTCCAGAAATATGAAGTCATTGGTTGGTTATGTTGAATCCTCATAGTCACTCTCTCTCCCTTTTATTACAGATCCATAACTGGCTTTCGAACATTCCATCAGAAATGGAGAGTTACATCAGGCCTGGTTGTGTTGTTCTGTCAGTCTATGTGGCGATGTCACCTGCGGCCTGGGAACAAGTGAGTAGAAATATTTAAGTGTGTGTTTATTGAATTATATTATGCCATGTGCAGCTTAGGAACGGTTGGTTCTCTTTTTTCAGCTCGAGCAAAACTTGTTGCAACGAGTTGGTGTTATGTTACAAGATTCTCATTCAAATTTTTGGAGAAACACGAGGTTTATACTTAATACCGGTAGACAACTCGCATCACACAAAAACGGTGAGTGCTCATGAGCTGGTACTTGTATGTCACCTCTAGTATTTCAGTTTTATGTCAATAATGATCATAACATGTCATTGGTTACAGGTAGAATTCGTTGTAGCAAATCTTGGAGAACTTGGAATTCACCAGAGCTCATCTCAGTTTCACCTGTAGCTGTGGTAGCTGGTGAAGAAATAAATTTGGTAGTAAGAGGTAGAAGCTTGACTAATGATGGGATCAGGTAAACTAAAAGCCTCAAAGTTTCATCGTCTTTCTTGTTTTTCCCTTTCATTTCTAACATTCATTATGCTTCTGCTTCCAGTTTACGTTGCACACAGGCGGGTAGCTACGTGCCAATAGAGATAACCGGGGCAGCGTGTAAACGAGCCATATTTGACGAGTTGAATGTAAATAGTTTCAAAGTCAAAAGTACACAACATGGTTTTCTTGGACGCTGTTTCATTGAGGTGTGACTTCATATAACTCAACTTATAGTCTTTTTTTTGTCATACTAGAGATGCTTAAAGTCTTATTTGTGTACAGGTGGAGAATGGGTTTAGGGGTGACAGTTTTCCATTGATAATTGCCAATGCATCCATCTGCAAAGAATTAAATCGTCTCGAGGAGGAGTTTCACCCCAAAAGTCAAGATATACCAGAAGAACAAGCGCAGACTTCAGATCGATGTCCCACATCAAGAGAAGAGATTTTGTGCTTCTTGAACGAGCTTGGTTGGCTTTTTCAGAAGAACCAGACCTCTGAGTCTGACTTTTCCCTGTCCCGCTTCAAATTTTTGCTCGTCTGTTCAGTTGAAAGAGACTATTGTGCTCTCATCAGAACACTTCTGGACATGCTGGTAGAGAGAAACTTAGTGAATGATGAGCTGAACAGAGAAGCGTTGGAAATGCTCGCCGAGATACAGTTGTTGAACCGTGCTGTTAAGAAGAAAAGCACAAGTATGGTGGAACTACTCATTCATTACTCCGTTAACCCCAAGCCCCTTGGTTCCTCCAAAAAGTTCATTTTCTTACCAACTATAACCGGACCTGGCGGTATTACACCTTTACATTTCGCTGCATGTACATCTGGTTCAGATGATATGGTTGATCTTCTCACCAATGATCGACAAGAGGTACCTTTCTTTCTTTCTTTCTATGACTCTCATGATACCAAGAAGTTAAACATTTTGTTATTTGTTTCAGATGGGTTTATCGAGCTGGAACACTCTCTGCGATGCAAGCGGTCAAACTCCATATAGCTACGCTGAAATGAGGAACAACCATACGTATAACTCCTTGGTGGCTCGTAAACTTGCAGACAAAAGAAACAAGCAAGTCTCACTAAACATCGAGATTGTGGATCAGCTGGGTCTGAGCGGGAGAGTAAGTTCAGAGAAGAACAAATCATCATCATCATGTGGTACGTGTGCAACGATGGCTTTAAAGTACAGGAGGAAAGCCTCAGGTTCGCACCGTTTCTTCCCAACTCCAATCATTCACTCAATGCTTGCGGTTGCGACTGTTTGCGTTTGCGTCTGCCTTTTCATGCATGCTTTCCCAATCGTCCGACAAGGATCTCACTTCAGTTGGGGAGGCTTGGACTTTGGTTCCATCTAGACAGAAAAGTAAATTATAAATTTATTCTTTTTGGTTTTAACAAAATAAAAAAATAAGAAAAAGGAAAGAGACTTTGCTACGGACAAAGGAAAGCTCAGGGAGACTTGACAACGACGATGTGCTCGGATCAAAAACAGAGTTGAGTTTCACCTTCGGGAGTTTTCTTCTTCTTTTGGTTGGCTAATTTATTGTGTATTTTTCTACCTTTAATTATTATTATTTTGACTTTGGTTCTGTGTTTGTATATTTGTAATTTGTACAACAAACAGTTCATGTTACTGTGAGTTGTAACCTTAGTGTAAATCTGCAGACTTCAGAAAGTACCATAAAAATGAAAAGGAATTTCATGAATATGTTTGAATTAGTAAAAGAAATTGTTGAAAGGTAGTAATATTTTCTCGTTGTTTTTTTTCTATATGCATTAATTATTTATTGGAGGTGATGAGAGGATTGTATTGAAAAGAAATTTATCCACTTTCATAGGTTAGAAGATACAACTTGTATATAGAGAGGTAATGATATAAATCAGCATATGAGAACCTGAGATTGTTGATTCTCTACATTACCATTTAAAAGTATAAGGAACAAGATCGGTGGAAAGCAAGAGAGGAGGAAGCAATGACAGATTGAGAATAGGAATCTTGTCACATAGAGCCCCAAAGGCCATGACAAATTTAACGATTCTCACGTGGATTGTCGAGCTTCTGAAATATCACAAATCACGATATATTTTGGATTACGACTCAAGTAAAGAATCCTTTATATATATATATATTGGATTATTAATAGATTTATTCTGTTTATATTTGAATGGGAGTTACAGCTGAGGTGCCTCTATTTTCCAAGATGCTAGTAGCATTAGCCTAATGCAAAAATACACCAACACGGGTATATGCGTTTTGGTTAATTAGTTTAGTTACAAATGTATTCAATTAAGCATCTACACGTGAAACGCAAGATATTCTACTCGTATTTCTTGAATAATTAATAACTGAACAGCACACAAACATTATACTACATTAACATTACTTATATATCCAAACTAATTAAACATTACACATTTTTCTTATTCTTATTACAGTATCCCCAAATTTAATCAAAATAATATTATCCCTCTCACCCAACCCAATGAACATCAACACTCCAGTCTATATGTACTTATCAATCAACACATAGAAGCAATAACAACATATAAACACTCATAATTAATTATCCCCAAAATTCCATAATTAGCTTCCTCTGACACGTGGAGTTACCCCAGTAACACCTCCATTACCTCCTCCGCGACCGCCTCCTCTACTTACACCGTCCAAAATGGCTTCACCAACACCTTCACCAAGACCTTCCATCACACCACCGAGAAAATCAATCACAACCTGCGACGCCAGCCTTGCCGCCGTGCCCAAAACCGCCGGAGACCTATCTCTCCCTTTGTGTCCGTTTGCACGGAGGCCGTTCACGGCGGCGTCCTTGGCGCAGACGGCGTGCAAGTGGTAGTCGCAAACGGTGCAACGGTAGACCCTCCCAACTCGTTTACCTCTCTTGCACTCTCCGCAGAGGAAGCCACCGGTGGTGTTGGCAGAGGAGGAGGAGGAGGGGAGGAGGTGGAGAGGGTGGTGATGGAGAGAGGAAGAGGAGAGGGAAGGAGATAACATGGCGCAGCCAGGATGCATCTGGAAACTGCATGCTTTGCATCTATAGGTGTAACCTTTTGGTGATCTTCCACACACGTCGCATTTCGATTTCTTTATTCCTCCTTTCCCTGTTATTCATCATCAAAAATTAAAATTAATATGCAAAATAATAACAATTTATCTTTTTATTACCGGTTAATGGAAAATTTATAATGTAAAATCCGCATGTTGTCAAGCAAACAATTTTTCCGAGATAGATATTTAGCCATTAAGTTGTTTTTCAGATATAGTCTAATGATAAATTGTAAGTGCGTATATATAATACTTTGTTTTTTAAAAAAAAAATTAATGTTTTATAATTATATATATAGATTGAAAAATATTTAATTTTTTATTTATTTACTAAACGAAAACATCATTAATTTTTTATCTAACTACAATTCAAACAATAATAAAATAGAAAATATAATATCCTTGATCATCTAACATTAATTACTAATAAATTTTTACATAGAAAATGAAAACGTCAAATAATTTAAAACTTTAAAATTTAACCAAAACGTCAAATATATAAAAAAACAAAGGGAGTATTAGCTAGTGACTCCATTCTAATTCCACAACTATTGTTTTTAAGTTCAATTTTGTAACTTTAGATTTTTTGGAAAGCTTAATTTCTGTTGTTCAAGATTTAATTCTTAATGTTGATACCCACTAACCCAATATTTATCTTGTGTAAAGCAAAGAATTATTATTCTATGTACTGTTGTGCGTCTAATACTTGGTCTGAAAAACAGAAACGCATATAAGATTAGCTTAGCATCAACAAAAGAAAAAAAAATGTCTAAAGAAAATAAAACAGACAAGTCCAGCCATTTCCAAAATTTATAAAAAAACTACCCTTTCTTTTATTCAAAAAGTTCCGACAAATAAGAGCATCGTAAAAGAAGCGTACCAGGTTTGGCAAAGAAGAGAAGCTGATGCTGGTAATGAAAAGGATGGGACTTGAGTAGAGGAGGAGCCAAAGCACAAAACTCATGGAGCTGATAATCACACTCTTGGCACACGTACCTAATCCCAGCTCCTTCTTCTTTGCACCCTGCACACGTGTACATATCAGGCAACTCAACTTTCACAAGCACGTGTTGTGGATGTCCGAAATGGACCATCTCTTCCCCTTGTATTAACTGAGGTGATACCGGGAACTCTACCGACCGTGGTCGCCGTGGTTTGCTGTTAAGATCAGGAGTTTGTACCGCGGCGTTTGCGTTTGAAGCTGAACGTCTCATAGCTACCGCTTCGGCAGCGACAGTGGAGATATTGTTTCCGGAGTTGGAATTGATGGTTATGGATTTGCTTCTGATCATTCTTGTTTTTAAATGCTTTGAGGTTATGATTTTTTAGGGTTTATGCGTTTGTGTTTTGTTTTCGTGGTGAGTTTTTTTGTAATTTATTTTCTCAGTTGGAGTGGTGAAGTTAAAGAAGTGGAGGTGAGGGTTTATTTATGGTCGAAAAATTATTGGAAACTGTTTTAATTACAGAGACAGGTATTTTCGAGAGTGAAGTGTATGGTTTGAAAATACCTGTCTCTGAAAATACCTGTCTCTGTATTTTCGAGAGTGAAGTGTATGGTTTGGTTTTAACCGAGAGCTCTTGTTCTAGTGGTAAAGGAACTCCAGCTGGAGTGTCCGCCCTGGATTCGAGTCGCCTTGGCCACCTTCCCGCCTATAACCGTGCGTGCCCGGATGGAAGGCCTCGTGGGGATTAGTCTGGGCTTACCGCCTGAGACCCCCACGGTTATCAAAAAAAAAAAAAAAAAAAAAAAAATGTGTATGGTTTGCTTTTAGGGTTTCTAGAAAGAAAAAAAGATGCTTCGTGGACTTATTTGTCAGTAAATTTTTTTTTTTGTTTAATTTTTGGGGTATCGAAAACCAATGAAAAAATTCAGACCAATCTATATATGGGTAGTGTGGTTCACGGATGATATGACATTTAAATAGATCATAAGATAGATCCATTTTTATGTGGCCACAAGGTGAAGTGTAATGGGTGCATTTTAATTCAGATTGCAGGCCACAATTAACCCGGATCTTTTAAGGTGGGGTTCTTAACGTAAAATTTGTCTTTTAATTTTTTTTTTTTTTATATATTTTTACCGCTAAGAGACGTCTCTTAGGGCATGATTAATGCATGTCTCTTAACAAGGGGTTCTTATTTTTTAAGAGACCGTTTCTTAATTTTAACTAAGAAAACTTAAGAACCGTCTCTTAAATATTAGACATAAGAGACGTCTCTTATCCGGAAAAATGTTAAAAAAAAAAAATTAAAAAGAGGACAAAAAAATTAAGAACCCAATCTTAAGAGATCCGGGTTAAAGATGGCCTTATGGTTCTTATTTAACAGACGGTTCTTAGGTTTTCTTAGTTAAAAGCTAAGAAACGTCTCTTCGAAAAACTAAGAACCCAACCTTAAGAGACTCCGATTAATCATGCTCTTAAGGCCATCTTTAACCCGGGTCTCTTAAGATGGGGTTCTTAATTTTTTTGTCCTCTTTTTTTTTTTTTAACATTTTTCCGGATATGAGACGTCTCTTATGTCTCCTATTTAAGAGACGGTTTTTAAGTTTTCTTAGTTAAAATTAAGAAACGATCTCTTAAAAAATAAGAACCTCTTGTTAAGAGACCTGCATTAATCTAACAACCCAAAATCTACCTACCACTAGACTACTACTTCGTGGTTTATTTGTCAGTAGTTGGATGTATGTTTACGGTATGATTTAAACTAATAATGATCTACAATATATATATATATATATATATTATTTTTAAACATTATCTTATGTCTATTTTCATACTTAATATATAGTTTACCATGATATGCCCAAAAATTATAAATATCAGTGTTCTTTTCCCAGTTAAATTATAACTTAGAAATGTAATCACACCTTGAACATTTCTTTTTCGATTGGACCTTACCACCATTTGACAATAATCCTTCAAAGTCACTTTACTCGTTGAAATTTTCGTTTGTTCACCCACTAAACATTTTATGTTGAGTGTGTGCACAGAAGCAAGAGAAAGAGATAAAGGTTCGAAATATATTAGTTGGCTTTTTTGAAATCACATAACGAGATATGCTTATTTCCCTACCAAATCCGACACTGGAATATATCACAGAAATGTATTGGGCCCCGTTTTAATTCCAATTCTTCGCGACATCATACAAGTATAGTGATAGGTTTCCAAGCAAGCAAACCCAAAAGATCAATTATAGTAATAACCAATTCAAAAAGTAGTATTCGTTCATAGACTTTTGTTCAATGTTTTACTGCTCGATTTACTAAAAAAGTCTTTTGATAAAACACATGGTCATTCTATATGATAAACTTTAAAATACAATTATAGTTGGCTATTATAAACGTTAAGAATTATATATATTTGTTGTTCATAAATCTTGATTTGTTAATTAAAGTTTGGGAGTAATACATGAGGATTCCTTCTTGCATGGATCAATAAAATATACTCCATCCATTCCAAAATAGTTGATGTTTTGGAAAGTTTATTATGTATCAAAATACATGATGTTTTGATATTTTATATTAATTTTAGTTTTATGGAAAATTGTGTGAGCAATGATGTTTTATAACCTTTTTAATGATTGGTTGAATAAATTTTAGTTTATTAATATTTTTTTTTTTAAAGTGTATGCTTTAATTCTTGAAAATTCACCCAAAACATCAAATATTTTGAAACTTAAAGAGTAGAAAATAAAATTCTCAGTAACTTGCATATGAGCAACATTTAGCACCGCACCAGATCATGCATATTGGATTCAGTCGTGGGAACAAGTAATATTCTTCCCTACGAGAAGCTTCTCAGAACGTACATGCTACTGACGTTAAGAAAAACTCACCGTTTCTTTCCTAAACTTTTGAAAATATTTGTAAATTTCCAACCACTTCATGTAATAAGAAAGAATATATTTATTTATTTTTGCTAAACAATAAGAAAGAATATATTGTAAAATAAAAACACCTTTCAGCTATGTATGCGCTGCAAGGGACGGAGAAGGCATCAAAGAACAACAGAGGACTGACACCTTAATTAAGATTCTCACTCAATTAAAAGTCTATAAAACGCATCAAAGCTTTAAGCTTGAGTACAAGTCTTGATTTTAGCCAATTGTTTCACTTTGTTCAGTTTCACAAGTTATTCCACTCTGTCATTTCATCTCTGGATTTATCATTCTTTCCAAAATAAAACGTAAATAGTTAAGATAGAGAAGCGAATCAAAGAATATTTGGCCACAATAACAGTATTTTTCTCTTTATTCTCATACATTGTGTCAAGGCCAATATAATACTTTAATTTCCTCATGATCATATTCTCTACTCTCTGCACAATGATATGAATAGGGCATTTTGGTTTTCTTTTGTGGGTTAGTTTCAGTTACTTTACTCTCTCTCTTTTTTTATAACTTTTATTAGGGTTAAGTTCCTATTGAGGCTACTTCGGCTGTTATTCGGCTCAATTTGTGTTTTATTTTATAGATTACAATGTCTGAAATTTTATATAGGCATGTGTGTTTCTTCAGCCCGATGTGGTAACTTAAGTTAGATGAATGGTCTCAAAAACGATTAATCTAACAATACTAAAAGTTTAATATGATTAAAAGAGAGAGCTGCCACATCATATAAGAAAATCAGCCAATCAAAATATTTTAAATTGACATTTCATATCCTCTTTCCTCCATGGGCTTATACCCATTTGTTTATCCCAAATTTCATTCATTCCCAAATTAACACCATTGTCCGGCTCAGATTTCATTCTTTCCCAAATTAACATGATTATCTTCGGCCCATCTACTAAAAAACATAACTCGTGTTAATGTGGGATATCCTTCATCCTAAACATGTCCACGTCAATTAAAAAATCACCAAATCAGAAGATTCTAAATTGATACGTCATTTCATCCTTTCATTCGTTACAGCTTACAACGAGGACATTCCTTTGGGCTTTGAATTGACCCATTTCAAGCCCATCTCTCCCAGATTTCATGTTCATCGATTCTTCTCCTTCATTTTTTAACGTTTAGTCTTTTCAATATTCTGCAATACGCCGTTATCAATCCATTCTTAAAACATTCAATTATGTTTTCTATTCGTTTCTTCATGATTTGTCTCACCTTCTTTGTTTCTCCTATAAAATTCTCTTCACCCAAACAAAATCTACAACCTCCACAAAAGAAGAAAAAAGCTTTGGCCATGGGATCTTTTAAATCCACCGGAAATTCTCAAGCTCGATCTCTTTTCGTTGGTAGTTTTAGAACATTTGGAGTTGTTGAAGTTCTTCTTGTTGTGATATGAACCTCCTCCTCCAACACTTCCATCCCACCATCTTCGTCCCCTACCAAACGCAATTTCTTGAATGTAAAGGTATAGATTCTTTTAGAATTCAGAGATAATCTTCTGGATTTTTAATTCAATTCTAGGTCAATTCTGCAAAGTTGCCACCTTTGGGCTATATAGTTTACAAATCATTGTTTTGTGGTTCCTTCTTTTAATTGTTTTCAGATTCTTCAAACATAATATGATGACTTGAAGTCGGTTTCGTCCCAAAAGGTTCGAGCTCTTTAGATTAACAATTAATATAAATAGCTTGAGCCATGTTAACTATGAACCAATAAGAATCATATTACATAAAAATCATTATTGCTTTAGTTATGAGTCTATGAACAAGTCTTGTCTTTTACCATCTATATTGGAGTTCCCAGGATACAAAGATATTTTTATGCTTGGTTAATTCTATTTTAAATCTGAATGTTTTCATGCATTAGCTGCAGTTATAGCATAGGTTTCTTTTCACGGCGTTTAGAGGAGTATGTCAACTAAAAAAACTAGGGAGGTACAATAGAAGCGTAAGGTATCAGTTTGTAGGCGTAATTTAAAACATGAGAATAAAACATGATCTTATATATATATATATATATTAAGTTTAGAATAAAATATGATCTTATAATTCTAAAAATTCAATATTTATAAGTAAAAAATAGATCATGCATTTGATTAGAATATAAAAAAACAACTGAGTAGAGAACAAAGAAATGAATGATAAAGATTAGCATAAGAAAAATATCTAAATTAAAAAAAAAGACACGTAAATTTACACATAAATTTTATAAAATGCAATAATTAAATAGACAATTTTAATCAATTAAAAATGATAAAATATTATATTTTAATGATAAACTATTATTCATTTTTATAAAAAATACTATTCAACTTAAGATATTAAAAAAATACATGAAAAAGAAAATAATAAGAATAAAAGTATCAAAATAATATTACTAAAATAAATAATAATAGTAATAATAATAACAATAAAACTAATAGATAGTGTGGACAAATCTTATATACACTAGAGTTCGATTTCTTTGTTATATGCCACATAGATAAAAACTAACTAATAAAATCTTAAAATAATATATTATTTAAATTAATAAAATATTAAAGTGATTATGTCAAATTAATATCTCTGATTGCTTTAGGTGCCAAACATCGTAGTGTGAGAAAATAATGATAAAATTAATACCCTCCAATTGCAAAAAAAAATGATCAAATGACAAACATTTGTTTCATCTTATAAACAAAACTATATTGTAGATTGACAATGGTAAATTTTATACTTTCGAACGATCAAACAACAATTTTCCGAAGCTAAAGAACATACGTAACCAAAAGTAACAAGAGCATTATCCCAAAAAAAATCAACGTAAATAAAATAAAAAAATTGAAATAGTTTCTGAATTACACTTTCCTATTTACAGGTAAGCTAATACTTAACTCATCATCAACAACACATTTTACTTTGACAACACAATCAAAATCATCAGGATTTGATGAGGCACGATAAGATAAGAGTTAACTGAAGCATATGAGTACAAGCGACACATCTGCTCTGCAACTCAGAATAAGCTCATAAATAAACTTAAAGAAAAAAAACAATTTCAACTACTTCTATTTATGTAGTTTCGACAATAGACTCGTAATTCTCACAAACAAATTAAAAGTACTTTATCACTCTACAAAATAAGTACGCAATATATAGCTCCACATAACAACTCATTTCAAGCATTATCGACTATGTTTAAAATATATATAATTTTATAATCATTGAGACTTATTCAAAACCGATAATATGATTTCTCATATTGTATATTATAGATTTGTTTGTGCGGTAGCTTTTACTTAGATAATGTCTTTAAATAAAATTTAATTTTCCTATTTTGACAAACTAATAAAACTATTTTATAATAAAAACATATGTAGAAATAAAAACTAGATAGAACATTCAAACGACATAAATCAGTGGTACTCTTCTTTTTATACTATAATCTATAATCTTAATAGTTTATACGAAAGAATCAACAATAAAATGTAAAAATAATTATTCGCGCATAGCGCGGAAAACGATCTAGTAGGTTATAAGTCCTGATCGTAATGTCCTATCTGATCATTAAAAATATTTACATTAAACTGATTTTTTTAGATAACTGGAGCCCATTTACTAAGTAACGTGCTAAACCTATTAAGATAACTTATATGTAGATGCTATAATGAAATGAAATATAAGTATAATGTTCTTTTTAGATGTTTCGTTCACTAATATGTGCTGTGCATATTTGAATTTGGATGATGATGCGTGACAAATATATATAGGGCAGTCCATTAGACTACATGTCGATCATGTAAATAATATGCTTAGAGGGAGAATTTTGGATTGTTTTAGGGTTATTTTGGCTTCGTTTGGTTATGTTAAATGACTTGATTCGGTTCACGGACTAAAAGTATAGTTGATGCTATTTTCTGATATTTTGTAAGATATAATGATTGTCACGTAAATAAAGCTTGTAGTATTGTTACTAGGCGTGAATCGAGTGATCCTGAATCGTGACAATCGGGAACCAATTTTGAGTGTTGTTTGAATTTTCTTATACGAAATATATAATATCCTCCGTTTTTTGATATGATGTTTTGAAAGGTTTATGTTGTTTCAAAATATATAGGTTTTAAGATTTTAAAATATGTTTTGAGGTTTTAAGATTAATTTTAACTTTATTGGAAACTGTTTAACCAATAAAATTTTATAGATTTTTTTTATAATTTGTTAAATAATTTTAAAACTATCTCTTTAAAAAATATTATTCTTAAAAGTGTAAATATTTTAATCTCCGTACATTAAACTAAAATATCGTATAAAAAAACGGATGGAGTAATAGATAAAAATTTATATAAGAAACACATATATCAGTTGGCCGCGTTTTAGAACTTGTACACGTGGATTCAGATGAATCTCGGCAATATTGCCCTTTGATAATGTAAGTCGATGCAGGCTTACTAGTTTTACAATGAATTAGGCTTGTAACAAAGCCCACAATATAAGAATTGATACTAGTGGGCCAGTGGGGTTGCTTTCGGCCCATATGAAAATGGTTAACTTGTGGCCGGAAGTGTAGAATCAGTTTACCTGTTACTTTTAAAAGAGACACGTGAGATAGTGCTCTTGACGGCTAAATAGTTACTTGTTCTTCTGAAAAGCTACTTGCCTAAATCGAGGACCTCACTCCGATAAGTGATGTCTCAGTATCTTCATGCGTACTAGACTTACTAGTATTCATTTCATCTTCATGATTGCTTAAATCATTTCATCTTCTTGTCCTTTTTAATGACAAATTTGCATTTATATATTGACCAGCAATTAGTCGACCATATCACTACTCTAATGGCCACGTGGTTCAACATATGTACGGATGTTTTCTCGCATTCGACACGTTATGTTTTCTTTTTTTGTTGATTCAAATTGGATGTTCGTTACATTTGGGTTATACTAGACTTAGTGACAAGTAAATTTGAAGTAAGACTTGATTTCCAAATATAGTGTTATATGGAAAAATATAAAACTCTTTCTAAATTTATCAAACTTACCTTTTGTAAAAAAAATGGTTAGTACGGAGACATTATGTTTTATGTGTAATTCAAATCTGAGAGATGATTAAATGTAGATGAATATTCTAAGATAGACTTAATAATTTTTTGTCACTAAAATAGTTTTAAGGAACAAAATTACCAAAATAAATTTTATTAAAGGGTGTAAATATACATTTATATCCATTGAGTTAACTAATCTAGATTTATAGTTTAGAATTATGAGGTAGAGTTTTGGAGATAAAGTTTAAAAATTAAAAAAAAATATTAATTTTTGAAAATAAAAAAAAATCTATTTTTATCTTTTTTTTAGATCTATTTTTTTGGCAAAAACTTTAAAATCATCTATTTGAGAGACTTGCTCTTAAATATATTTTGTTGTTCATAGAAAAAGATTAAATATATTCTTTACAATTTATAAAGTAATCAGCTAGCGTAAGATAATAATTGTGTAAATCAGTGGACAGAACCTAATCTGAACAATCTTTGCTTTCGAAGTTAACATTTTACTGTATATATTAATTGGTTTTTGTAGACTATTTATTTCCATAGTAAAAGTGCGTTACCTAATCATATCTAATCTCGCATCAACCCGATGCACAGCTCTAATCTAAATCAATCCACAAAAAGTAATGAATATTGTAATTTATAAGTTTGAGGATATATACTTTATGGAAAAGCGTAGTTAATTAAGGACCAAACATGTTTCCCATTGGCTCCTTTGCACCACCAGAAGCAAGTTGCAAAAGAGAGTGAAGCACTCAAAAATATATATTAATAATATTTAACTCCTTTTTTTTAATCGTGCTGCAAATTACACTTTCACTTTGGTTGTCCAAATTGCGCACTAATCTTCATTAAAGGAATTATATAACGATAT
Organism: Moricandia moricandioides; assembly: GCA_905132885.1. NCBI lineage: Eukaryota > Viridiplantae > Streptophyta > Magnoliopsida > Brassicales > Brassicaceae > Moricandia > Moricandia moricandioides. The sequence goes on from CAJHQQ010000044.1 coordinate 135,149, forward strand.
GGGTAATGATTTAAAGTATACAAATGTGGACCTAATACCTCATATGAGCGGGCTAATAGCCAATGCTTCACTATTCATTGTCCACGTTACCAACTTAAAAAGAGCATAATAATGATACTATACTAGTGTTTCGATGAATATTGTTGATCCCCGATCAGGTTTTGATAGTAATTCTATAGACAATAGTGGTCTTTTTGGGGTCGCCTAACTTTGCTTAGTGCGTTAATATAAGTTTGTGTTTCAAAAAAAAAAGTGGTTTGAGATATCAGGCACGGTTTAGTTTTTAAAACTTTCACTTTTTTCTTATTGCTCGTATTCTATCAAGTCACGTGGTCAAACGATAGACATATATAAAGACATGATTAATTCCAGTTTCTTAATTAGAATTTTTATTTTTTTTTGTTTTTTCTTTTTACATTTTTCTGCTAAGAGCTGATTCTTAAAACTCTTATTTAAGAGTTGGTTTTTAACTTTTTTTAGATAAAAAACTTAGAAAAATTAAGAACTGATTTTTAGCCGAAGTTAAGAACCCAATTTCTTAACTAGGGTTAATGATGGTTTAAGGTGAGTCAAGTGCTACTGTTTCTAGCCACTAGTCTATAGTTTTTGCATGTTATCTATTTGTAAAATTTTAAGAGATAAAGCATACAAAAAAGATGTTTCTTCCACTTTCCTCATCACCATTTTCTATTAATATTCTTTGGTCGGATTTACATTACATCTATAAGTACGGGTGGTCACATTTTGGTTATATGTAATTTTCTGATGATGTGGATCACACTTCTCTTTTGCATGCTTATCTCCTTAGTCCTTAGTTATGATACTTTGAGTAATACCACATTATAGTTGTTTGGTATTCATACGTAAGGAAATTATCACTGCATTAGCAAAATGTTTTGTTGGTTCAATACATGCTAGCTACAACTCGGACTAATTGACATTTTAAGTTTCTTAAAATTTTGATTTGCAATTGTATAAGTATATAGTAGTTTATCTTCGACGAAGAAAGACGTACAAAAAATTGCTACCTAGCTTTTCGATTACCTAGCTTTTCGATTACCGAGTAAAAGTGCAATGCATCATTGCCCATAATGACGTCAAACGACAAAGAGACTCTAAGCTAAGAGCACCCCTAATAAAGATAAGACCATCATTATCTCCTGTCCGGTTTTTTAGAGGGTATGTTAAGGGGTGGAGTCCGCAAAAAACCTAAAAAAAGTTTCTTAAGTATACTGATTAAAAACCAGTTTTTTACTATTCACGGATTTACTGACACGTGACAGTCCACAATTAGTTCATTTTTTTAGGGGGTTTGGGATAATGATGTGCTAAGAGCATCAATAACCCTAATGAGGTTCTTCTTATTATTTTTTTGTTTGATTTTTTTTAAGAAAAAACAAATCAATCGTGGACCGTCACGTGTCAGTAGGATCCGTGAACAATGCAAAAACCAAGGCAAGAACAGCTCTTAACTAGGGGTTTAAGCAACTGTTTTCTGGGCTTCCCTCTTAAGAAACCCATTAAACATCCCAATAATCATGCTCTAAAAACAATTTCAGCGCAGAGTTTTCTATAGAGTTCTAGTAATTAAAGAAAAATCAAAAAGTAAAAAGAATTGGTAAGAGAATAAGAAAAGTTTTCGATTGAACATATGATAATCTTAGAGCATTTCCAGTTAAGTTTTAGTTTTGAAGTTTTTAAATATATATGCGTATATCTATATATATATTAGTATTTAATTAGAGTTTTTTTAATTTTATGAGAAACATAATCCAAAAGTTCTATGCATATGTACTTTGGGTTAAGTCAATAAAGTTAAGAATCCTATAATGAAATACTACTCTGTCCATTTCTTAATAGATGATATTTTGGCTTAATACACAAAGATTAATAAATTTATATTTATCTAAAAAATATTTTTAAATAGATAAAATCATTCAACCAGCTATAAAAAAAATCAGTAAAATTTTATCGGTTGAACAGTTTTCAATAAAGTTAAAATTAACCTTAAAACTTCAAAAGATACCTTAAAATTTCAAAACATCTTATATTTTGAAACGACATAAATTTCTTAAAACATCATCTAATTTGAAACAAAATGAGTAATATAAATGTATATATAAACATATATGTATTTTGAGAATACCTAAAACTAGAAACCTCCATTAGAAATGTATTACAACCTCTTCTTCCACTTGTCAAAATGTAAGTAGTTCAAATATTTAATTTACACTTAAATTTAACTAATTAAATAAAAATCATTAAAATAACAATATTTAGTTATTATAAATATTTTTCCAAGAGCCTGATCAAGAGGTTGCTCTAAGCTTAGATTTGTCAATATATATATATATATTAATATTTAATTTTGAGGTTTTATGAAAATTTAATTTAAAATATTATTACAGAGAACTTTTGAAATAATTTTTTCGTAAAGTTAAAAATTTATAATTAAATATTAATATTAATATATACATATAAATATGTGTATTTTGAATATTCCGAACAAAAAATTTCCCATTAAGAATGTTATAAGCCTACTTCTTTTTTTTTACTTTTATCAGAAATTTTACCAGCAATTTACAAAAAAAAAAGCTCTTACAGAGTTACAGGTAAGAAGTTAGAACTTTAAAAAAAAAAGTTTAGGAAAACACACACATTATAAACCTTTGACTTGCTAAATGACCTTATACTTTTAAGATTTTAATTTGCTTCAACTCGAAACTAACTCCTACTATTATTACTTCTTTTTTTTTATCACGTTACGTAACCTGGTAGCTAGACGCTGACCTACGGACTCATAGCGGGTCCACCCTACTGTTACATCGACAACTCTGGCTTTCCCACGACTGTTTAGAGTTTGAACCGGAAGAACAAAAGCGTCCGACACGTCCCACCAAGTACCAAAAAAATGGTTAGACGAGAAGGGTCCTCCCATCCAATGGCTTAGAAGTCACCAGACCACTCTCTTCTGTCTCTTCTCATACCCATCCATCTGTCTGGCAGTCATTTCATCTATCGCCACCTCTGCTTTTTCTTCTTTTCTTGATTTAAATTGTCGATAAAAAAACAAAGAGTTAGGATAATGTGTCTTTCTAATTATGGCCATTACTTAATTCCCATTTCTTACTTGACATTTTAAAATTGTAGTGTGATAGTTCCTTTCTTTGTATCACTCTCAAGTCTTAACTAGACGTGACGTCCATCCACATATGTGCTTGTCATATAACATAATTTCATAAATAGTAAAATTAACATGATATAGGAATGTATTGAATACTAGACGTACATGAGAGAAATATGAAGGACCGCAACTTTTGCGACCATTTGTAAACAATAATTTCTCACATAAACAGAGACGCATTATCATATAAACATGCGTTTTTTTTTGTGAAATTGTGAGGACTTAGAAAAAAAAAACGAGATAATGATTTGACAAAAAAAAAAGAGAGTAAAGAACAAATAAATTGACTTTTTCCCAAATAAAGGACTCGGGAAAATATAATCAACGAACAAACAAAAAGATACCTTTATCAATTAACAAAAATATAAAATGTAGACAAAAAATATAATATATATATATATTATCATATAACACAATTCATAAGTAGTAATTTAGCATGAGTAAAAAAATAATAATAATAATAATAATTTAGCATGAGTAAAATAATGTATTGAATACTGCACCTCGGATAAAAATATCAAGGAATCGCAATTTTTGTGACCAATAATATCGCATTTTAACCTTTTGATTTTTTTTTCCTTATGGATCTTCTAAATGACACGCATATTCATAGATACGTGCGTCTTTGGAGGACTTGAAAAAAACAAGATAATGATTTCAAAAAATTAAATAAAGAACAAAATAAATTGATTTCTCCCAAATAAAGGAGCAATAAAAATATAATTAAGGAACAGACAAAAAAGATACCATTACCAATTACTTTATCCCCATTCCAAAATAAATAATGTTATGAAAACTTTTCATATTTCAAAATAAAAGATATCTAGATACTTTATATTAATTGTAGTTTTATTGAAAATTGTACATCAAATAATATTTTATATTTTTTTGATGGTTGGTTAGATTATTTTTAGTTTATATTTTTTAATACAATTTTTAGAAAAAAATGTATATTTTAATTTTTGTGCATTTAACCAAAGGGAATAACTAAAATATAAGTATAATCCCAATTTATTTTATTTTAAAAAGGTGTTCCTATGAAATAAAAACCGCATAAACTTAGTGACCGCCTTTATTTTCTCTCTTCAGCCGCCGCTTTCACTTACCTCTTCATCTTCCTCCTTCTCCAACCTTCTTCTCGTAGGGTTTCTACATTGTGAAGCTCGCAAACCATAAAACACAAGCTTAGCTTCGGGGCCTTCAAGCCCAACCACAAGAAAGTCATGGTCATTCTTCTTTAACCCTTTTGTTTTGTTTGCCTCATCATTCTTCTCCAGTTTCTGATTTGTAGCTTCAAAAATTTCTAGGGCCCGGTGATAAGAACAGAAGAGGAAGAAGACTACACGAGTCCACCGTGGCTAATGCCAATGCTACGAGGCAGCTACTTCATCCCATGTTCTATCCACGCTGATTCAAACAAAAACGAATGCAACTTGTTCTGTCTCGACTGTGCTGGAACTGCCTTTTGTTCGTACTGTTTGGTCAAACATAAAGACCATCGTGTTGTTCAGGTCCACTGCCTCTCTTTTCTTTATCCCAATAAAACTTTGTTTATTAATGTTAAAATGTGAATAAAAATGGAATTAAAACTGCAGATAAGGAGATCTTCTTACCACAACGTGGTGAGAGTGAATGAGATACAAAAGTATATAGACATCACTAGCGTTCAGACATACATCATCAACAGCGCAAAGATCGTGTTCCTCAATGAAAGACCTCAGCCAAGAATCGGAAAAGGTGTTACAAACACTTGTGAGATCTGTTGCAGAAGTCTCCTCGACTCTTTCCGCTTCTGCTCTCTCCGTTGCAAGGTACAAACATAAACTCTTGCTCTGTTTTTTTCCTCTGTTTCCAGCAACTTTTGTCTTAAAAATGCAAACTTTTGATGGTTTTAACAAAAAAAACGTTAAACCCATCTCACATTTTACTTTTTAATGAACTATATTATCAAATTTCATCTAGTAATGATTAAGCTTTGTTCATGATTTAATGTGGACATCCTCTGTTTTTCAAATGTTATATGATTATATTGTTTTTGTTTTACTGTTTCAGCTTGGTGGAATGAAGAGAGGAGATGGCACTCTAACCTTCTCTCTGAGAGGGAAGCACGGGAGAGAGTATGAAGGTGGGTCGGAATCAGATGAGGCGACCACACCGACTAAGATGCGTAAGACGAATGCTTTCAACCGTCTGATGAGTGGTCTCTCTATCTCCACCGTTAGATTCGATGACTATGGTCTAGGGGGGTCTTTAAGCTCCGGAGAAGAAGGTGGTTTAAGTTTCTCTCCGGGAACTCCTCCGATATATAATCACCGGAACTCAAGCAGACGAAAAGGCATCCCACACCGTGCTCCGTTCTAAATAAAACGAATTTTGAACCGCATATTAATTAATTAAATATAGATAATAAGCATTAATAATTTTATAAAATGTAAGATGGAGTCATAATGTTGTAAATGGGCCAGTGTCTTTTTTTCTTCTCACTTTTAGTTTTTTCTAAAAAGATAAAGGCAGCATAGTTAGACACATACATAAAATACATTTTTATAGATATAGAAGAATCTACATTATATTGTGGAGGGTTTGCTGTTAGCTTGTTTAAAAGGGCATGGCTATCTGTTGTTAATGTAAGTGTATATTATCATTTTGTTTATACAATAATTAAGACTCTTATGTTTTATAGGTAGTTTTATCTAAAAGCACAAGGATTAGTGAAGTAGTAGTTTACTATAATATGCTGACGCTTTGTCTACTGCAATGTAATATTAGGGAAGTATAGTAATAGAAGAAAAATGCTAAACATCACTTATGGTTTTAGAGCATTTTTAACTCACATTTATTTTCATTTTTATATATTTTTTCAAAATAAAAAAAAATTATTATAAAAGTAGATTTGCTCCAGTGCATGCTTCTATATATAGTGGAGTTCTTTTATTTTTAGAGAAAAATATAAGGAGATACTGTTTTCATTGGAGATGTTCTTAGTATCCTTATATGACTTGGAAGTTAGAACTAAGTTATGATAATATTGTAACTGAAGTGGTGACGTCGTAGTTATGGATATGTCGTAAAGAGTGTGACTGAGATTTTATTATTCAATAATGTTGGTTGAGTTGTTATAGTATGATGTTATAAAGAAGAATATTACGCTATGGAATTTTATCATTATTTATTTGGACGAACACTATGCGATCTATGAGAAAGGTAAGCAAGTGGACAGAGGGAAATAAGAGCCGTGTGGAATCAGAAAGGCTGCGTGCGATTCTCTGGCACCGTTAAGAGACGGGTGTTCATTATTTTTTTTATGGTCTTATTCAACCTAATCATATTAGTTAGCTGCTAATAATCCACGGAATCGAATAACTGCCACGTTTTCATTACTTTTAACAATTTTTGTTCCTGAATTACAACTTATGTTTGGTTAAGTTTATTTTGTGAATTTGTGGAGGCCACTACAAGATAAATGCATGATGGTTGAATCACTATCCAAATCTATCAACTGAAGGAAAATATATGAATGTAAATTTTCGCTATTTCTAAAAGAGGAATGCTTTAAATACATCTAAAAAAGTTTTTTATCGTTAAAATAAAAAATGACAAAAATAAATTTTATTAAAAGTATAAATATATTTATATTATTAGGTTAATTAATCTAAACTTACGATTTAGAGTTATGTGGTGAGATTTTAGATGTAAAATTTTTTAAAAAATTTTTTTTACTCATTTTTAACTGTATTTTATGATAAAAAAACAATTTTAAAAATATATTTGGGAGATTCAATCGTTTAAAATATGTTGGTTTATTTTTGGATGTAACCACACCACCCTTACCCAAAAGGATACATACACAAAGTATTGCGGCCAAAGGACGGCGGCTTTGCCACGTAACATTACAGTCTGCCCCCGCCGGCGACGGGTGGGGGTTCCGACTTTTCAGAAGGTCGAAGTTCCAACTACTTACGCATCCTCGTCACTATGAACACGACACATGTCTAGTGAAACCACTGATCAGGTAACACCTGTGTAGGAGTAGGGTTGAGAGAGGACCACGTGAGACCTTATGTGAGAGTTATCTTGTTCAGTCTCCCAAGACGTTAAGTAATATTAATGGGAACGCTAGCGACACGAGAAGTGGTCAGATTAGGACTTGTCATGTCTTTTTTAGAAGCTTTTTTTTTCAGATTAGGACTTGTGATGTCTTTTTTAGAAGCTTTTTTTTTGAGAAAAAAAATCTTTTTTAGAAATTTAACTGTTTCTATACTTTTTGTTGTCGATTGTGCGAATTGTTTTAGATATTTTGTTTCGTTTCTTTGCGACGTTACTTGAATTGGAAATGTAGTACTAAACCTACACAGTTATATATAAATCGAGCTAGCAAAACATAAAAATTAGATAAGTTTTTAACATTTTTACCAAAAAATAAATAAAAAGATAAGTTACGGTTAGATCACTTTTCGTTGTGATGATAGCTGAAGTGTTATCCACATTCCACAGTACATATGTATATATATATATATATATATATATATATATATATATATATATATATATATCGGTAAGATCACTTTTCGTTATGATGATAGCTGAAGTGTTATCCACATTCCACAGTATATATATATATATATATATATATATATATATATATATATATATATATATATATATATATATATATATTCTATTCAGCTGTACCAAGATAGATGTATGGTTCAAAGTTGTTTGAATATAAGACACCTAAAAAGAGATAAGAGAAAGACCAATAATTAACGTTAAACACTATACATAAGGATAAGTTCCGTTTTCCACAAGGCTCTGATTTGCGGAATTCACTAATTACGTATTGCTCTCTTTGTAGATCATTTTCATTTTGAAAGAGATTTTTTCACAATTAAACTAATAATAAAAAGTGGAGAGGATTGTTTTTCATTTCATAGCCTTTTAAATATAAGTTGGCTGCCCTAAAAATCTCATGTAAATATAATCACCCTATCTATTTCCCCCTCAACTATCAAACTCATGACAAATTCACCCAAACTTATGATTTCTTTTAAATTTGCCCTAAAGTTTTATTCCCTCCTTTCTAATTTAATTTCAAAATCGAAACTAAAAAGAAATTAATTGCGTTATGTAATTAGCGATTATCCATTAGAAAAGAACAGATCCCACATTAAAAAAGAACCCAACCCGTTTTTTTTTTAAAAAATCAAATCGATTTGAGATTTTCATTAGGTTAGTTTATCTTTTTCACTCAACGACACATAGTGATTCTAACTCCCGAAAAAAAAACTGAAGAGACAGAGAGAAACAAAGAGAAACGACGACAACGACGAATAGAGAGGATAGAGACAATGAGAGACTACTCTCTCTCTCTCTCTTTCTCTCTCTCTATCTTTCTCTGTCTCTCTGTTTCCAGTTTTTCTTTGGGGTCCATCTGTGTCGTTGAGTGAAAAAGATAGACTAACCCTACTAAAAATCTCAAATCGATTTGGGTTTTTAAAAAAAATTCTGGGTCAGATTCTTTTTTAATGTCGGGTCGGGTTCTTTCCTAATGGGCAATCGCTAATTACATAACGCAGTTAATTTCTCTTTAGACTCAATTTTGAAATTGAATAAGAGAGGGGAGAATAAAAACTTTAGGGAAAAATCTAAAGAAAAATCATAAGTTTAGATGAATTTATCATGAGTTTGGTAGTTGAGGGGGGGAATAGATAGGGTGATTATATTTACATGGAATTTTAGACAGCCAACCCTTTAAATATTAGTTAAAATTTCAATCACATATATCATTTAGTTAGTGGTTCAATTATATCAAAAATAAAATATAGTTATATAATAAAAATTATAAAATCAAAATATAATGTATAAGTTAACTAAATGATTATAAAGTTCATATATAAAAAGTTACAAAACATAAACTATTGCTTAAACATACGTACACATTATATATTAAGAATGTACTATGTCTAAGAAATGAATTTCTGAAACAAAATTTATTCGCTAACACAAGTTTAATTATGTATTTAAGTTTCTTTCATTAAATAAAATAATATTTTTTGCAAAATAGGTGTGGTTGGTAATTTTAACTAAAGCTTGTAATTATATACCGTATGATAAAGCGTTTTTCATTGAAATCCTGTTTCGCACGTGTTTGAGATGTTAAAAATGAAATTAGAAGAAGAACAAAATCAAAAACCAAAGAAGAGACATGATATTGATGGGCATGACGAGGAAATGGAATGATCGTTTGTAGTAATTTATCATAAACCATAAGCTTGCTTAATTTAGCCTAATTTATCAATGGGCCCTAATGAGCCCAAGTCCTGGCTGCATCCAGTATAAACATGTTTACAGAAAGATCGGAACATCTAATTAAGAGTGAGTTATCAGCATGAATTATGCAAGGCAGAATTGGTAAATACATTTGGTAATGGAAAGATAGGACGTGTGACAAGGTTCTGTTCACAAAAGATGGCTTATATATGCCGTCGTATATTTTTTCTATAATAGTTTGCTTTGTTTGGATGATATATGATAAATGGTTTTTTATATATGGCTGTTAATATATTCGAATTTTTCGTGTAAACATGTGAAGATACTTAATCATACTACACACTAAGATCCACACATTAACCTTTCTAGCCCCTATTTATGAACTTATAATATTGCATATTGATTTGATTTGTGTGAAGATATGTTCTCGTCTAGATTTCATGCACACGAAGTCACTGGAACAACGTGAGAATGTGATTGTTTAGTCGTCGGTGTGACCGTATTTGCACACTGACACACGAATGAGAGCAACTATGAGCATGCATACATGGGCAGATCAGTGTACATATAAACAATCGATCTTTCCAAATAATCAAGCTAACGAACAAATAAAAATAGATTTCAGGTATATTGGGAAATCCAGAAGATCGACCCAAATGCAACTTTCAGTGTATTAAAAATATCTATCCATATTCTAGAATAAAAAAATTATAATGTAATATTCCATATTATATTAAGAAATCAGGTTAAATTATTCATAATATCAAAATAATGTATATTGTAACTTATTTTTTATGAGAATCAATAATAATTCTTTCAATTTCTAAATTCCCATCTATCAGAACAAGTTCGATTGTTAACCTAAATATTTTTGTTTTGTTACTGTTTCCGCTTACAATTTTTTTCTACTACAAAACATTGACTACTTGTACATGTGCTTCATCAACCGAGCTTGAACAGGAATTTGAGGACGCAAGAGTTCACAAAGTTTTGTTCTTCTCATTCGTTGATTTCTTGTCGCTCTCCAAATACATGGATAACATGTCAGAGGAAGCTTCAAGTTCTCAAAAGAACTCGTCATCGGATGTTCAACGTCGCTTCCGCACTACCTTACTATTTAAGCTATCACAGCTTCATAAGTTTATGTAGCTTATACTTAATCTACTTTTGCTGCTTCATAGCCTACTACTATTGTTTTATCAAGCCGCCACAAATCCTACTTCTACACAATCTATTTATGATGCACACAATTGTGCATTAGCTCTTACGTAAACTATGTGCATGAGTCTTACATAAACACCCATCACAAGAAGCATAAGCTCGTGATGGTACGATGACTTACTACATGTGTTTTGACTATTACTACTAAAGCTATGTATTTTGGTGATTCAAAAACATGCGACTTATCAAATTCTATCTTTACGATCAAGAAGAGTTCAACATTACAAATTCCAAGCCTTTGATTCTCCAACTTTTAGGAGTTACTTCTACTATCATAGTTTAAAGTTTTGTCCAATCTCATACATGTTATATGAGCTTGTGACAGGATATTCAGATCTAAAAGATCGACCAAAAACTTACGATTAAAGATATACATCAATATTTTTAAAATAAAAAAATTCAACATTATATATAATGTGCTATTCCATATTAGTTTAGAATATTAGATTATATCAGTATTCACTATATAAACTAATTTATATTATAACTTATTTTCATGAGAATTTTTTAAACTCACATCAATTTATAAAGGTGCACTCAAGATTCTCTATTTGAATTCATATCTTAATTTTTTTTATAAAAGAAACTTTATTTTGGGTAACCAGCAATTTCATATCCGGATTTGAATATGTGATTGCCATTATTTGCAGATGCAGCTTTTTTTTATAAAAAATAAGATCCTTGTCGATAATTTAGATACATGTTGATGACATGTTTATATGCTTTGATTCGCTAATTATAGAAATGTACTAAACACCGACGAAAATAAAACTAAACACCGTGTGAAGAAAAATTAAATTCCATTACTTCTTTTTACTTAAACATCAATCGATATATATTTCTCTGAACATTAAAGAAAGTCTATTGTTGACAAAAAAAAAGAAGTCTATTGCCCAATATATAGGACAAGATTAAAGAAAGTCTCACAAAAATGTACTCTTCCGTTTCGTAATGTATGTAATTTTAGATAAAAGCACAAGAATAAAAGATTTATTATTCTTTTTAAAACATTATTTAATATATAGATTAGGTATTGACCAAAAAAAACGTATAGATTAGGTATAACTAAACTAATTATAAATAAGTTTATATAATTTGATTAGTCATACTATTCTCAATAAATATAAAAATTACCAAGCAATATGAAAACTACTTAGATTTTAAAACAAAAAGAGATTTCTATACAATATGAAACAGAAGGAATATTAAAGACAAAATAACCTACATAAAAATGAAAAGATAAAATCATCTACATCAAAATGAACATATCTTAATTAATATAAAAGATAAGATGTAATATATTATATGTTAGTGTTAGATTAGATATTCATCTAATTTAATATAATATTATAGTATAATTCATACAATCTAATTCAATGTATATAGCTATGATGGAAGGTTGATCATCAATCTCTACTTGAACATTCCGAGATTTTTTTTAGAAAGAATCATTATTTCAAGATGACATTAATTACAAAATCTTTTACATCAAAATTTAAAGTAGACCTTAAATCAAATATAAAAGACAAGGATCAACCTATTAATTAAAAATTGATTTGAGTTAAAATTTCATCCAATAATAGAGTTTTATAGTGAATAAAAAAACATAGTATTTAAGAGAATAAAGAAAAATTACAAAACTAGACAGATACATAAATATTAAGAAAACTCTCCCAAAAAATTTTAAGATGAGTTTTTGATTAAAAAGACACACAAGTAAAAAATGATCAAAATATGTTTCATTAAAAAGTTAAAAAAACTATTATACTTTATTATATATAAATATAAAAAAATATTTAAAAAAATATTTAAAAAATATTTTAGAATAAATGTTTCATTTCAAAACATTTTTTCGTAATTTTTTTTAAAACTCTTTTTATTTTATTTTAATTTTTTCTTAATATTTTTCAAAAACCATGGTAAATATATAATATAGATTCTCTTAATATTTTAATGCCATAGACAAGGAAGCTAGAATTAGAAATTAAGAATTAAATTAAAAGATCCAACTGAAACACATTCTAACAAGCTTGATCTGGATAATAACTGAAATGAAATAGTTTGGCTAGATTTCATTTATAGCGTTAGTGGAACCAAACTAACCAACTAACGCAGGTCTAAACCCAAGAAAAAGAAAAAATCTGTTGTCGACAGAACCCTTTCCGAAAAGTCTTCCTTTACTAAAAGCTTAATTTGTGTATCCGTAGCGGTTGTGATTGCGGCTGTTTGCTGATATAACTATTTCCGGATATGAATGATTGCAGTTTTAAACGTTACTAAAAGATTTTGACAATTGGTACAACAGTTAAAAATTATTACGTTTGTTAAATACTTATGACTGGTTAACTACCAATTGCACCAGTGGTTAAATAATAAATTAATAGTATTTATATTTATACAATTATAAAAATATTAAAATTTATACTCTATAATAAATATAAAACTATATTTATAAAGTTATAATATTATTTTTTTAAAAACACAGAAAATATTTTTTTAAATTTGTATACTATAAATTAAAATATAATATATATTTTAGTATTTATATTATTTTAATTTAAAAATTTTATTGAATATTTTTATTTTTATATTTATATAACTTTTTGAAAAAAAATAATTTTACTCTTCCGCACCCGCAAACGCTAACTAAAACCAATTCATGTTTATAGCGATTTAAAACGATTTATAGCATTTTTATGATTGTTACAAAACGCCAACAATCGTTACCAACTATAAGAGTTGCGTTAACGGGAAAACCAATCTTGCACTAAATAATAACATATACATATATGCTAGGATTTTTTTTGCTAGGCAATTACTTAATTTGTTGGTTTGATATATAGTATTGGCCCATTATATATAGAAAAATATTTTATGATAGTCTTAAAAGTTTTTTATCTCAAAAGATGTTTGATTAATGGTGTAAATATACACTTTTTATCTCTAGTATTAATTCATCTAAACTTAAGATTTAGAGTTACGAGGTGGAGTTTTATGGGTGAATTTAAAATTAATCTTTTTAAAATAAAAAGGATTATTTTACTCATTTTTAAGACTATTTTGATGATAAAAATTTTAAAATGATTACTTAAAATAATTACCCTTATATATACCAAAAAGAAAATGTGAACATGGTACCGTAGGTCGTAGAGTGTGCGATATTGTTTGTTTGACCGTATATGCAAGTTCAACTCAAAATCTGATGTTTGGCATGTTACTTGGTCGTCACATTCAGAAAGTGTATATGAGATATTAAATGTTGAGGTTGAAGTTGAGCTACTTACAAAAATATAGTATCAAAAAATTTCAATTTTAAATCACGAGCATGTAAATAGCTTGATCTACTACTGAATAAGTCAACGTATGACCAAGTGAAGCCTGGGTGTAAACTACTAATTAGGTTATAGAAAAAAAGTTATAATAAGGTACGACTTAAGAGGGATACTGTAATTAATTACCATTACAAAAAAATATTAAAATGTAAACGGCGCGCGTAGGTTTGCTCCTAATCCACAATTTGGTCTTATCCAAAATGATTTTTTAAAAATCTTAGTTATATTAATTTATATGATTCAAATCGATTAAAACTATTCAAAATCAATTAAAATTGGTTAAAATCAATCTAAATTAGTTTAAATGTGTTAATTTAAACAATAATGTTAGTATACATCCACAAATTTGTCTAATTTCTTTTATTTTATATATCTAATTTTATTAATTTATTATGATAATTTTATATTTTTATTTAAAAACTAAAATATTTTATATAAATATCATATATATATATATATAATAAATTAATATTTTGTTAACAGATATGATTCGCTTAGACTCCTAATAATTCATTAGTCTCCTACTGATTTCTTAAAGATGGGTACTTTTACTGTGTTTCAAAAAAAAAAAAAAAAAGTGTTTCAAAAAAAAAGGGTACTTTTACTATTCGTGACACGAATCTACAAATGGACAGACAACTAAAAAAAGCAAGGGGACCTACGTGTCAGCTATCGGTTAGAGACAGTTGAACCGTAACCGGAATAGTAAATTCCGAATTTAATTCACCGGTTTGGAATACAACTTACGTCTTCTATAAATAACCCAAACACTGACCGACTCTTTCTCCACGCGTCGTATCGATTTCAAATATCTTCTTTGAGTTTTCACATCACTCGAAAATGGGAATCTGTGTGTCATCTAACCGGAGAGACTCCACTTCTTCACCGACGGTGAAGATCGTGACGGTTAACGGAGATCTCCGGGAATACAACGTTCCGGTGCTAGCATCTCAAGTCCTCGAAGCCGAATCAGCAGCTTCCTCTTACTTCATCTGCGATTCCGATTCTCTCAACTACGACGATCTCATACCGGAGATCGAACCGGAAGAACAGCTCCACGCCGAGCAGATCTACTTCGTCCTCCCCATCTCTAAGCGTCGTAACCGTCTAACGGCGTCGGATATGGCGGCGCTCGCCGTGAAAGCAAGCGTCGCGATACAGAACTCAGCGGGGAAAGAATCTCGCCGGCGTAAGAAGGTGAGAATCTCGCCGGTAATGATGTTTACTAACGATTCCGTCGCCGCTGTTAACGGTAAAGCGAGTGAGTTGACGGTTAGGAAGGGAGGGCCGTTGATGGATAAAACGACGGTTCCGGTTATGGCTTCCAGCGGTTATAACCGGTCCGGTTCGGTACGTAATTTGAGAAGATGTACTTCTAAGCGAGCGAAGTGGACGGTTCGATCGTTTAGGCTGAGGCTTTCAACCATCTACGAAGGCGACGTCGTTTAATTTTTTTGTATAGAATCATATATGTTTCCAAACTAAGTATATATATGATTGGCGATGTTTCTATAATTAGACAATCATAACCATACGTAAGGTTATAGAACGGTACTAAGTTATAAACCTTTAAAGTTGTTTTGTATGATTTTTTTTTTAAAAAAAGGTTGTTGTTTATCTCCTCCATACGTGAATAGAATAATCTGAAAAGCTAATTACTCGTAAAGCTTAACTACAGTTTATTAATATAATTGAGTGTATGTATATCAAGTGGGTAGTAGAATTGTTTTGCCTTGGAGTAAGATCAACAACAATTAGTTTTAAATTTATAGTTGAAAATGTAATAAACAAATTAAAATTTGGGATTGACAACCAAGGGAAATTTACTAAACTATTTTAAGGTTATATTAATAAGTTATTATATATTAAAATTCACACTTTGAAATTCTATGTCATTCAACCAGTAGCGGCCCGGACTTATAACGGGCCTGAAGCACAAAATTTATTTTGGGCCATATATATTAATTCTAAAAACATCTTACCTGAAGGAATCGAATTAATTACATGTAATTGATAGAATATGGTGCATATCCGCTGGGTCAAGTATAACTTTGCCTGAAAATAAGGCCGCCAATTTACATAAATATTTTACGGCCGGAAGCGGTTGCGTTCTTCGCTTCTGGCCAAGGCCGGCACTGCATTCAACTTTAGGATTCAAAGAATCTCATCTTATATTATATTATCTGGTGTAATATTTTCAAAGATAAAGTTATGTTACCTACTTGTATATCGTCGAAAAGCTAGCAAATCAAAGGGCCTTCATTAAAATCTTGTAAAGCCGAAGTATATATGCTAGGTTAGGTATCGCTTATTGCTTTTCTTATAATACAGCATAGATTAAATTATTAATTATCAATCGCATCATCAAAACAATGTCAAATTAGTTATTGAGGAGGTTCTCCTAGTTTGCTTACTTGAGTGTTCTTAGAAAGCTTTTAATTTATGTTATGAGTGGAAACACACGGATTACCATTTAGTTTTAACTTTTCGAAAACCTATTGTGGGTTCCTTACCTTCATTTCTTTTTTGAAACTTATATATAATATAAATATATATCTACAAATGGTGTATCGTGTTATAAACATGGGTGGTGGCTTTAAAAATGCCCAGTCCACACCACTAGCCTGTGATTGTACTGATATGTGTCTTGCTTTGTTTTGAAAAACTCGAACTTATATGTTTATTATGTATATTTAGACATGCTATTAGCAAATCCAATCCAAAAATATTAAATGGTTCTGTCTGATACAAATTTCACCTTTTCGATGGCTGCTTTTTACTGAATAGATAACTCATAATTAAGAATTTATTATATACAGAGACTAAGGCCACCTCCAACACTAATATCTAACTAGTATATTGTAAATTAAAAAAATTAATATAAACTAAAAAAAGTACAAGAAAAAGAGAGAGGGTATATGTAAAAATCCATGCAAAGATATTTTTTCCTTTGACATTAGAACTTCTTCTACTATTTGTCTAATTTTTATTGGTGAATCTATTTTTCTTAATTGCATTTATTTAAAAAAACTAAATTTAAGATACCCATTACAGATTTAATTGATAAGGTTACCCTAAGAACTCTAGACATAGTATAGTTATTTATCCTAAAAATTTGTAGTCTATAAATGGTGTCATCATCAATTGCGCTGTTTATTGAACTTTGAATGATACATTTCTTCAAAATTCCAGACTTAATAAAAAGAATATCAAAGCGTTATAATACTCATAAAAATTAGTTGAGATTTTTAGGAATTGATGATATAGATATGTTGTGCCAATAAGGTCGATTTTCCTTAAGGTTAGTTAAATTAACTTTCAGACCGGATGTGCTACTCATTATTCTTAATTACTCCAGTGTTTGATGTTTTTAATTAGATGTCTAAGGTTATAAATTCACAGTATATAGTATTTCTAATTCATTATAACTGCAAGTTCTTAATTAGAAGGTAGTTTAGACGTTTCCGTGTAGGTTTTTAGAAGTTTTAAGATCATGTCGAGTTGTGCTTTCGTGTCGAATGCATACACTAAATATATATATATATATGATGAGTCAGTACAATATAAACTAAAATCAACTGTCAAATAAACGGAGACGTGATATGAATAGCATAAAGATTTCATCATAACCACAGTTTTGTCAAAAAGACGCAGTAACCTTTTATATCATATATGGTTTTTATTTTTGGTGTGAACGTTAAGAATTCAATATTCTTTTCTTTGGCTCTAAAAATAGCAAGTCCTCCGACAATGACCGGCAGTTCTCCGACAATGACAGGTTTGTACATGCGCTATGAGATTAACTACATACATGGACCGGCCAACTCTTCGTATATGGTAGGAGTTACTGGAAACTATTTTAATGCATTCTTCAGAGATACACCATTCAGAGGACAATCTGAAAAATAAAGTTACCTAATCGAATTGGTACGTAGAAACATTGATAAAAGAGAGAAACCCCACAGAAAAATCATTAAACAATGACATTATTAAAGGAATGTGAAATACAAGTGACCAACAATGAACAAAGAAAAAAGAAAAAGTGACCGACATAAAGGGAACTACGAGTGGCTACGGATAAAATAATATCATAATTATCAATATGTGTAATTTGTTTTGTATTTTCCTAATTTCTGATTTTCTGATTTATTTTATCTACTTTGTTTCATATAGGTAATTTTAGGAAAAACTATACAAGTGTTTTCCAAAATTATTATTTACATAATATAAAATAAAAAGTAAAATTTGGTGAGATTATATATTCCATAAATTTTAAAATTTAATTAAATTTTTATAAAACAGAAAAATGAGTTTTTTAAAGATTTTGTATTCTTTTTATAATTTAGTACTTTTATAATTATTTTATAAGTAAAATTAATAATTATATGTTAAGATAATAATTATATAAAATTATAAATTAAAACTTTATATTTAGTTATAGATATACATCTATATTTGAATAAAAGTAAGAGGGGAGCGGATATCCACCGTTGAATTTTTTAGTATTTACGATTTAATTCATTTTAACAAATATCTATTTTTAAATACTTGCTTTTTTAATAATTTTGGATATCCAATTTTTTTTATCGAAACAAATAAAAATTGAGTCAAAATTAAAAGATAAAATGTTGAGCTCTAAAGGGAACTATATCTATCAGTTTATTCTAGAGAAATTGGTGAATGTAGGGGAAGCTGGATATAAAATTTGTTGGGTGCCTAAACTATATAATTGAATTAGTGGTGCAATAACTAGAGTTTCTAATAACTTTATTTCATTTTAACTTAAAAAATAATGAAAACTAAAAAAATAGTGGGTACATATGGCCATTGTGTTGACTGTGGCTTCGCCCCTGTGAATTGAAAGTGCGGAGTGTAACTAAACATTCTCTCATTACAAACTCGTAGACTACTGCATGGAGAAGAACTTTGGAGACCCGTAGGCAAATTTCTATCGGAGACAAATGATTTAGACTTTAGTGCAACTCAAACGTCTTCCCGAAAGATAAATAGTTCTATGTTGCAAAAAAAAAAAAAAAAAAAAAAAAAAAAAAAACGTCTTCCCGAAAGATAAATAGTTCTATGTTGCAACGTATGACTAGACCGTTGGAATGCACCAAAAAGTTGGTGAGGCGTTAGACGAAAGACCAAATCGCCTTATTGGACTTCGTGTATGTTTTTAATCTTATTCAACTCATTACTTAGTTATAAATTCAAATACGTAAATTTTAAGTATTTTTAGTACTATAATTGTATGTATCCTCCAAGTATGCATCCTCCAAAAACATTTTGGAATAGTTCCCTCCGCTGACCAATACCTTCCTATGATATTATCTTGTATTCTTACTTTTCAATTATACTCTATTTATATGTCTATATATATATGCCTATGTGGCTACGTATAAAATTATTTGAATATGATGCGGTAGGATAAGCTTCAAAATAATCTCTAAGAACATAATTTCAAACTTATAATTAATGAGTAGAGGTGACATGCGACTTTAAAACAAATATTTCTTAATTCTTTCAAACCTGGCCTTGATATTGAAAATGCGTAATATATAGGGATTGTTATCTTCCACATATCGCAAAATGGGGTTTTATCCCCAAGTCACGAAAATAAATTTTCATTATCATAGATGTAGATGATTTTAGATTTCTACGAGTTATTATTGGTTGACATAAATATCTAAAATACTTTGTTTTTAACTAGACAAGCTATACCTATACTAAAGTATATGTCATAGCGGCATTTATTTATATGCATACAAATTCAAATTATCTATTTCTTAAGAAAAAACTTAGTTAATGTTGTAGGTTCAAATTTAATTGTTTAATTAGAAAATGCTAGAGGCGGAAAATGTTTTATACTATATAAAATCATTTCACTTTCAATATTCGTTGTCTAATTAAGCTTCAATGTATTAGATAGCTATCCTTAGCTTTAGTCAAGATTTTGATAGATCTCTCATGGACCTTGATTTGTTGATAAGACCAAAATTTATTTTTCTTTGTATGTACTTCATTATGTATTAATAAGAATCATTACAACATTTGAGATAGTTGCGTATTATTACAATATTATTATTATTATTATGATTCTTAAATTAAAAAAAATTGATGTATCTAAACATATATTATATTTTTATTACATTTTTATGAAATTGATTAGTAGTGTAAAAAAAACTCTTCATTCTTTACTAAAATAAAAGATATTGAACTATCTAACATGATTAATATATATATAATAACTAATGATTTTGGGGAAATTGCTAAAAATGATTCAAAACTTGATTTTAAATGCAAAAGCGTACTCTAAATTCAATCAAATGTAAAAGTAACCTAAAATGTTATTGAAAATACAATAAACTCTTTATGAGCAAAAAAAAATTGTATTCAATTTTACCATAATAATCTTTTCGCGTGAGAAAACTTCCAAGTCTTCTACGAAAGACTTCAAGTCTTCTCAAACAATAAATCTTAAAAATAATTTATAAAAATATTTATATGGGGAAAAATATAAATCATGTAACCACAAACATTTGTAAATGATGTAAATTTATATCAACTAAAATTGAATTATTTTCAACCTAGATGATTTAATGTTGAATGAGTCATGATAGTCATTGGTTTATGTTTTAGTAACATATGTTATAATATTGTAGGTAGTTTTAGGGGTAGATTTTGAAATCTTATCTTTTTAACTTTTTATTTTTTGAATTTGACAAATATATGTTAGCGATTCTCTAATAAGATGATTTTAAACACTTTCTAAGTTTGTTTTATGTTTAAGGAAGTGTTTTTTGCTTAGTTAATTGATTTTAGGGTTTCAGAACACTTCCAGATGACTTCCTGAGAAGTCTTCTAACTCCTGGAAGACTTCTCGGAAGACTCCGAGAAGACTTCTCTATAAGTTTTCTCAAAATAAGATGATATGTGTTTTCCGCCTAATGCGAAGTCTTCCAGAAATCTTCCACAAGTCTTCTAGAATTCTTCTACAAGTCTTCTCATGTATTAAATTATAGGGTTTTGGAAGACTTCATAATTTGGGAAGTCCTCTATAACGAAAATATTTAACCTAATTGAGATTTTTGTCTTCATATATAAAGAAAATTTACACATTATTTTTCTTCCTCTCAAATGGCTGCAACCAAAATGTAATGTTTCTCACTCTAAAACTCTCCAACCTCTCTCTAATCTCTTTGGACTTGAAAGCACCTAACTTTATATTCATTTCTCTTTTTTTTCTTATGTATTCTCACTAATTTATCTTGTTTTTGCAGATTATTCATTACAAGGTTCTCATCTTTTACTCATTTAAAGGTAGATCTATAAATTTTTAATATGTATTTTTGGTGTGTTTTATATGTTAGATTCTAAAAAGATGTATTTTCAACTTATTGTAACAAGGTTAAAAATGTATGACCTTTTATATTCCTATTTTTGTGTTTGTGATAGTGTTCAATGGTTAAAGGTTTGTCCTTTTCTTTTTGGTAAGAAAGAGAAGAAGATACCACAACATTTTATGTAGGTGAAACCTTTAGAGATATTAACAAGTTTAAGGTTTGACCTTTTTGATTCCTCTTTTATTTTTTATAGTATTATTTGGTTAAGAATCTAATCTTTTCTTTTTGGTATGAAGAAGAAGAAGAGAATACTTAGAAAGACCTGGGAAGACTTCTGAAAGACTTTTGGAAGACTTCTGAAAGACTCTTCGAAGACTTTGGAAGACTCCTGAAAGACTTCTAGAAGACTTCCTAGGAGATTTCTCGCTTAAAATTTAGAAGACTTCAAGAAGACTTTCTGGAAGACTTCAAGAAGACTTGTGGAAGACTAAGTCTTCCAGAAGTCTTTTGGCACAAGTCTTCCAGAAGTCTCTCATGAAGACTTCAGAAGACTCCTTGAAGACTTCGAAAGACTTCTGGAAATCTTTCACAAGTCTTCCAGAAGTCTTCTACAAGTCTCACATGAAGATGCTAATGTTTATTTTGTAATTCTTTTGTTAATGGTATGTTTAATGACTATTATGTGTACTCTTTTAATTATGAATTATTTTGTAAATTTGAAAAAATGTTAATGAAAATAATTAGTAAATATGTTGATGTCTACAATATTTTATTTTTCAAAAGTGCTTGACATTATTGGTACTTAAAACATTTTAACCATACTACCCAAAACAACATAAATTTTTTAAATCTAGTCAAATTTATTACAAAATAAGAGAAAAGACTTCTCAAGAAAAATTAGTCAAATTCACCAAAGATCAAAAAATACATAAGTCTCACTAGAAAAAGTTAGAGAAGTCTTCTTGGAAGCGGGAAATGAAAATTTAAGCGGAAAACTAAATTTTAAGTGAAAATTGCAATTTTAAATTTTATAAAATTTTAAAAGTATATCTTAAGATATAAGAAGACACATTAAACCACATGACTTGATATTGTTGAAGTTACTTGACAATTTTAAAATTTAGAAAATATATATTGAAGTTACTTAACAAATTTTACAAAAACGAACGTATAAGACTTCCCTGTAAGTCTTCTCACGGAACACTTCTCTGTAAATCTTCTTAGTTTAGCTAGAAACATTAATAAACATGAATGTTTGTAACCTCATAATTATCATCAATTAAATTATGAATTTCACTCAAGAAACCCAATATTGACAAATACACATGAATTAACAAGAAGAAAAACAAAATTCATTTTACGTTTTGAGAAAATTAAAGTTTATTAAAAAATGATGTAGCACACTTCTTAGGAAGTCTTCTCTTAGAAGACATAAGACTTCCTAAGAAGCCTTTCGTTTAGGTCATTTTTGCAATTGTAAATTTGTGAATGAAGACTTCTTAAAAAGTATATTCTACAGAAGACATCTTGAGAAGTCTTCATTTGTAATATTGGCTTACTTTTAAATTTGAATTTTTTTCGAAAATCTTAGAGAAGTATTCTATGCTAAAAAAATTAGTTTTGTAATTGACCAAAATTTATCAAAAATTAAACTTTTTATAGAAGACTTTATCATTTATCTTGCGGCAATAATGCCACTCCCAACTGAGAAACGACCAAAATCTTAGGCCACATGATGAAGATTCATGTGACCAACCAAACTCCATATTTGTGTCATAGGCCTGGATCACTTACTACTTCATAGGCCTCTTTCAGACCTGTATAAGAACTTACATTATCAAAAATCTCATCCATAGAGATTCAGCAGAGAAAAAAGGGTACATCATGTTTTATTTTTCGTTCAAAATTATTGTCACTGTTAGTCCTGCTGATGTAACTTTACGAGTATGATAACAAGTTAACAACTATACCATGCAAAGCAAAAACACTAAACACACAAACATAATCTCAGCCCAACTCTAAAGTTCCTAAATCATTAAATGTATCCTATACTGCGATAAAGTCACTTTTTTCGATATGCTCAACAAACAAGGAGAAGCTCATGCATCTTGTAGAAGATCCCAGTAGACTGATGATCTCTTACATCTCTCATATAATACTAAGGCTGGAAGCAAATTAAAAATTAAGGTCTATTTAATAAGGTTTTTTAATCATAAAAATTGAAAAGCTATAATTGAATGAAAAAGGAGAAGGAATGAGTTGAACTTCTTACCTAGGAAACTTAGTGAGGACCATTAACCATTACACTACTAGAAAGTTTTACGTTTTTGTGGCCGGTTAAATTCTTACAAAAATTGAGGCCAGAAATCCAAGCTTCCAATGATTCCTCTCAGGACCGCCACTGCTTACATCTCATGGATAAACCCAACAATAATAAACCAAATGTGAATGTTTTGTTTGTTAACTCATTTAAACATGCACTGGCATGCACATTCAACCATCTCTTAACATTCTGTGTGGAATAAGGTACACCTAATCTACATGATGACTTTAATAAGCACTTTCGCACCTTATACTTTTCAAGTTACGTTTGTATGATCGCATGTTTTAAACATAAACTATACTTAACATTGAGTCCAGATCTGATTGAGTCTTCCGTATAACCTACGAACCAAACGCGATACCGGTACGACCACGCCTAAGCGTCGATTGATCAACAAAACATATTTGAAGAGTCTTTTTCTTTTTGTACTACCAAAGATTAATTAATCAGAAAGAGGTTCAGCCCATAACTGGGTCCATTACATCAGAGTGGTCTAGATTCGCATTATTTTGAATTTATGTTATGAGAATTGCAAACTCTTTAGTAATCTTTGTATTTTATTTTGCGCTTTAACCACGTTGATTATTTATTTAAAAAATTTTAAACATGAAAAGAAACGGCAAGGGATTTTTGGGGGTTTGGCCGAAGCTCGCGTTTTGTCACGTAGTACTTGTCGTTTTAGCATATGTATAAAGCTAAACACAAATACGACGAGACGTGTAAACAAAAGGCTGTGTTGTTCATGTGTTCTAAGACCATGATTATCCGGGTTTTTTAGGAGGGATTCTTGCACTGTTCGCGGGCTCCACTGACGTGTGGGGCTCATGAACAGTGTAAGAACCACTTCTAAAAACTACTAAATAAGAACTGATTTTGGAGAATTTTTTACACTGTTTGTGGGCCCCCACTGACACGTGGCGACCTGCGATTAGTTCGTTTTTTAATTTTTTTTTTTTAATCAGCAAAAAAAAAAATTAAGAACCCATTGAAGATTATATGGATAATGATGCCCTAATACAAATTAGAAAAGCTGGACCATGCTCGTGTCATTTGTTTATACCGATTGTAAACTATTCATTTTATTGTAACACCGCAAAAGTAAAAATAAGAGTTAATTAATCATCTATCACAAGTTACACTTCATGCAAAGACAAATCTCTTAAGGTTAAGTTTGTTGTTTTGATTGTTTTTGAGCAGATTGTTGGAATTTGCAACAGTTATGTTTGGAGTTTATTCGTTTTGATCGATATGATTTAACTTATTTACGTCGGTGTAACTATTATAGACCAACTAGGTTTTACCAAATATGCGAGCGAGGAAAATTTGACCGTGTGTGCTGTGTTTTATGCGTATGTTAATGTAAAACTAAGAACAAAATTTTTTTTTCTGCAAATAACTAAGAAGTAGGGTAAAAGGTTTTCTTATATTCATTAGGTCTCTTGACCTTTGTTTATATACACGCAGCTATATCTTTATTTGGGATATTTATATATTGATACAATAGGAAGATATACACGAACTTATATACGAGAAGATCTTGGATGTATATCCGTAATACCTCCTTTCAGTTGGAGATTGGAGATCAAGAACTCCCAACTTGGAAAGAAACACTTCAAACTCTTTTCGTTCAAGTGCTTTTGTAAAGATATCAGCAAGTTAAGAGTGTGTAGACACATGACGAGTGACAATAGAGCCGCGTAGTATCCCATCACGAGTGAAATGGCAGTCATTCTCGACATATTTTGTGTGCTCATGGGAGACTCGATTAGCAGCAAGGTAAATAACAAACTTGCTATCACAATGAAGAGGAGTAGGTTCAGTAAGTCAGACACCAAATGAAAAAGAAGGTTCTTAAGCCAAATCAGTTCCTTAAGTGTGTCTCACATTGCTCGGTACTCTGCTTCACAACTCGAGAGCGAAACGCAAGGCTGTTTCTGAGTTTTCCACAAAATGGGAGATCCACCCAAAGTAATAAACCAACTGGTTAGCGAACAACGTTGACCAATCGAAATCACACCAAGCAACCAGAGAGAGATCAGTAAAGGCGCGAAAGAGTATATCTTATCCCGGGTTACCTTTCAAATATCGTACAACCTGAGTGGCAGCATCCTAGTGTGCTTGCGTCGGTTTCTGCATAAATTTGTGCTAGAAGATGCACGGAGTAAGATAAGTCAAGATGCGTAACAGCCAAATATATAAGTCGTCCCACAAGGTGATGATAAGCAGTGACGTTCTTAAACAGAGGACTCTTGTGCAAAGCGAGACCATGGTTTTGTTCAATCAGAAAAGTTTGTAATTAAATCAGATAATTATAAAATCAAATGAAAAGTATAGGGAGCATCAGAAACATGTTGGGGTTAAATCACAGGCGTATAATGACTTAAGAATAATAATCACCATCATGATACTCGTTATATAATTCTCACTTTATCACTTTTTATCTTTGTTTTTTATATGCCTCTTTATACTTGCAATATTTTGTTGGCTCACTTTCTTTTGTCAGATTTATACCGGTAGAGCACTCTTTCCCGTGATAAAGATGATGGCACTTTTTTTTTCTTAAACCATTTTACTATAGTTAGTTGCTTACAGATAATCCTCTCTTTCCATAGATCACCTGTCTTCCAATCTTATTCTTGAACTAATAAACCATGAGATTTATACCTCTCTTCTATAAATTACATTCTTCCAATCTTATTCTTGAACTAATAAACCATGAGCACTGTGTAAGTTTGGTTCAAACAAGAGATTAGTCAATATGATATAGTAATGTAAGAATACTATTTTTATATTAATTTCTAGAAGCATACAAGATAGAAGATACTAGTACTAATTAAGTGTCTAGTTAAACAAATCCAGGAAAGAAAGTAGTTATAGACTTAAATTAGTCAAAATAATTTTTTTTATATGCAAACTTGTACCCGGTACTCATAATTCAAACTCAAATAATTTTGACTAAATTTCATTGTTAATGTAATGAAAATATTAATAAATTTAAAAACACTCCTTCAAATTCTCAATCTTCTCCATTTCTTCAACACAGACACACATATAAAAGTAAAACAGGATGACAAAAAAATAAAAATGAAAGTAAAACAGACAAACACTCACTGCACACTTCTCAAAATACTTCTCTCTCATCTCTTCTCTTCTCTTCTCCCTAAGCTCCATAGGCACACTAACCTCTCTTTTGACCTACTGTGAGTGAGAGAGAAGCCTACAAAGATAAAAAGGGAAGGCATCAGTGAAGTTATTTACCTCTTTTTTTGTTCACAATCTCTTAACCTAGGCTTCTTCATTTCAAGCAAAAAAATGGTTTCATCTCATAAACTTCTCTCTTTCTCCTCCTTAATGCTGGTCTTCTTCTTCTGCTTCCTCTCTCTCTTCTCACGTCCTTCTCTCTCCGCCACGTTTCTCGTTGATGGTGTCTCTGTCTGGAAGACTCCCGTTGTCCATGTCGGCGACTCCGTTAGTAAGTTTCTTTACAAGTACAGTGTCCATTTTTTTGCTAGATAGTCTCTTAAATTAACGATTCTTTTTGCTGTTTGTTCTTATGCCTCCAGTTTTCAGACATAAGTACGGATACGATCTCTACATCTTCAGAACCAAAGATGCATTCAGTGTCTGCAACTTCACTCAAGCCACTCTTCTTACAAAACCTAACTCCACCTCCTTCACGGTATATATATATATATATATTTCTTTTTCACATTTCACATTTCTCTTAATTCGTTACAAATTGTGAAAATTATCTGGTAATTTTCTTGAAAGGGTGTGAATTTCATATGGGTTTCTTTGAAATTTTATAAAGTTTTCATCTTTACAAGTTTCCTTTTCCTCTTTGTTCTTGAGATTGGCAAAGAAAGACCCATCTCTCCACTGTTTTCCTCTGTTTTATGTCTGACCCTCTTTAGTCATTAATTTAATAGTTTCAGTGGATCAATATTAAATAATACTCTCACTTTGTTTTGTTTTTTACATGATGTTTTAGAAGTTTTATTTTGTTTCAAAATAGATGATGTTTTAAAAATTTAAAGTATTTTTTAAGGTTTTAAGGTTAATTTTACTTTTATTAAAAATTGTTCAACTAATAAAATTTTATTATTTTTTTATAATTGGTTAAATGATTTTAAAATTATATCTTTAAAAGTATTTTCTAGATTTGTGCAGTAAATCAAAACTTCATCTATCAAGAAACAAATGAATATAAGTTAAATCCGATACTTTTTTTTCTTTGAAAAATAATTAAAAATTGATCAAATTAATAATTATATACCCAAAAACTCATATGTTCAATCAAATGTAGCATCTGTACTACAAATAATTTCAAACGTTGTTTTGTTAACTTTCACTTTAGTTATATTTTTTATTGTCCCTTAATTAAAACGCAGTGGTACCCATCAAGAACAGGCTCTTACTACTACTCCTTCAAGAACAACACATCTCATCTCAAGACCTGCCAACTGAACCAGAAGCTCTCTGTCCAAGTCATCCTCCCCCATGCATCTCCGCCGTCACAACCACCAACACCAACACTCGCTCCTGTTCCTGTCTCCGAAGGAGGAATGGTCTCATCTTCTCCTTATTACCCATGGCCATTAGGTCCAAAAGAAGGTTCAGCTTTCTCTCCTGGACCATCTCCGTCAGAGATCACGTCGGTGTCGGTTCCAGGAGACGGAGTTCCGTTCATCAACAGTAATCCGGCGGTTCCACTTCCCACCGGAGAAGTTGACTCTACTTCCATTAACCCTTCACACACTTCCACAAGTTCAGCACATGAGGTTACACTAAACACACAAAAAATATTATTCCTTTTCAGTACAAAACTGGTTTTTATTTTTAAGAATGTTTGATGTTTGTGTGTGTGCAGGTGATGATGACAGTAAAACTGAAGCTAGTTTTGTCTTGTGTAGCCATGTTTCTTCTACGCTAGAGAGAATTAGTTTTTTTTCTTTAACAGTAGCTTTACAAGGGAGGTTAATGATTACAGTTTCTGATCTTAATTGCTAATTAAAAGAATGTGGTTAATATTGTAAACATTCACACTCCCTTTTGCACTTATGGTTAGAAGGTCCCTTGTTAGAATCTTAGGGTGGCTATGTGCTTGTGCATGTGGTATTAATCAATATGGTTTTCTTTCTAATCTCTGTGTTGTCTCCACTAGCTACTCACTCAAATGTCCCAGACTCCCAGTTTCTTTCTTTTCAGAATGTTTGGTCCCCACAAGAAACCATTTGAATTTCATGTGACAAATTTAATTAAAGCTTGTTCTTAAAGAGTACAATGAGAAGCAAAAAAAAAAAGAATGGTATGATCATATTATTCATTACAGAGAACAGAAACAAAGATGGAAATTAGCTATTATGTAGATTTTTGGTTTGTATTTTTCATACATTTTCTTTACAAAACTCAATAATCCAGCAATGATAAGCCTGGCAAACGAAATTGCAATGGTTGAAGCCAGAAGCTGCAGCCAAAGCTTCAAACTCAGCTCGTGACCTCTCTTTTCCACCGGAACATTGGGTGAACATTAACATATCCATGTCAAATGCAATGTTTGCGTTGATATCACCATTCTCCGCATCATCAGGAGTGACTAGTTCTATGACAACAACTTTACCGTTTTCTGGTAGTGATTTCCAACAATTTTTAAGTATTTTTATACAGTCTTCATCAGTCCAATCATGAAGTATACGCTGCAGAATAAATAAACCCCCAAAGTAAGTACAAAGTAGTAATAAATGTGTTAAGATAAGGAAGTTTTTGAACTTACTTTCAAGATCATGGCATCTCCAGTTGGAACATCCACAAACATATCTCCGGCCACATGTTCCACCCTAGGGTAAGAAGGTGCTTGTGCCAAGGCACAAGTCAGATCAAAATTAATACCGTTTATGTGAGGATACTTGGAAGTAACAACACCAAGGGTGTTGCCAACTCCTCCTCCTACATCAACCAACACATTCACATCTTTAAAGCCTTGGTACACTTCAAGAGCTTTCTTCACAACCGCAATTGTGAATCCGGTCTGGTTAAAGAGCTTGCTGAATCTCTCATCTGTCCCCATATAGTCAAAGAGTTTC
This sequence comes from Moricandia moricandioides, assembly GCA_905132885.1. NCBI lineage: Eukaryota > Viridiplantae > Streptophyta > Magnoliopsida > Brassicales > Brassicaceae > Moricandia > Moricandia moricandioides. The sequence goes on from CAJHQQ010000044.1 coordinate 164,905, forward strand.
ATGCCACCATGTGCACGGCCAAACGCATCTCCTCCTTCTAGCACCACATCTTTCAATTGTGCCCTATAATTCACAAATCGATAAGGTACAATTTCATAAGAGTAGAAATAAAGATCCTTAAATTAATGACAAGAAAATTGTTACTCTTATCAATTTTGAAAATTACCATGTGTTAAGGAAGACGCTGTCAAAATTGACAATGACTTGGGAAGCAAGGGATCCCATGTCTTGAATGTTATCTTTCAAGAAAAACCTACAAATTGGCTCGGCTCTGTAGACTCTCTCGCCCTTTTCAGCTTGGACCGTACTGCACTTGACCATGGAGTAGCTAGCGAGTAGACGAAGCATCCGGTCCAGCAAAACTGGCGCCCCTGGGTTACGAGGTGTGGTTGGTAGCCTACTCGCGATTTCAGATGGTGAAAGGAACATAGAGGCTGCGTAGAGAGTGTCAAAGACACCTAGCTCGAGGGAAGCCTTGAGAACCATGGGAAAGGCTGCAGCATTGGCTAGTCTCACGGCCATTAATCCCAACTCATTATCATCATCAACAACAATTTGAGTTTTGTGGTCAGAGCTTGAGGTTTCTTCAAAAATGATTCCCATTTTTTTTTTCTTTAATTATCTCTTTATTTTCTGTGTAGTGTTTGAGGAGGAGGATGATTTGAAGGGTCTCTGCTTCTTCTTTTTTATAACCAAGGCTTAGCCGCTTCTCTCTTGTTTAGTTTCAATTAATAATATTGGTGGCGTGCCGGTCCATTTGGCTGGCTGAATAGTCTCTCTTAAGTAAGAGCTCCATTTTTGGCGGCTGAAACAGTTAGGTCTTTGTTTCAAGTCAGTTGGTTTATAAAGTCAATGTTCAAAGGAGAGACTCACTTTAGGATAATCAGAGTGGTCGACCAAAGAGTATGTATTTCTTCATTTTGATCGACATAATATTATTATATACTCAAAATATGTAGGACCGTATTTTAGTATCGCGGGATTATTGAATCAAAAATTTAAGAAAATTCAAGATGATGGTAAATCTAAAAAAATTGGGATTCGATTAAATTCTAAAAATATTTGTCATAAATTTTATGGGGTTTTTAAGAAATTTTAGAATTTTTAAATTTAAATTTAAATATTTAATTAAAAAAATATTTTAAAAAAATACTATTATTATTGATATTATTATCGTTTTATGAGATATATAGATTATATAAAAGTTTTTTAAAAATATTTTTCAAATAATTTTTATTTTATTTTATTTCAAACTGTTTGATTTTCTTTTAAAAAATCTGAAGAATTTATTTTATTTTAAAATAATAATAATTAAATACCAACATATGAGGTGGTATATCAATTTGTTGTTTTATCACTATAAAATATCATGTAAATCTCACCAGACCCCATTTGATGGATTTTATTGACAAAATCCATATTTTTTTAATAAGTTAAAATTTGAAAGAATTTATACAAATGATAAATATAATAAGTGTACCGGTCAAGAAGAATCTGATTTCAATTATTTTTAAATGTATAAATAAGAATAAAATTAAAATTCTTTTAAATATAACTTCTAAAATTAATTTTTATAATTTCAAAATATTAGACATATATAAACAAAGCTATTAACTTTTTTTAAAGCTATTAAATTTTAAACTACATTGTTATTTCATTTATATTTTTTTGAATGTGATCTAAAATAATTCGAGACGATAATGAATATGCGTATTAAACTGCTACTTGATTAGAACGACTGCGACATAGGAAGGCAATTTTAAAAAAAAAAGATTCTTCAGTTCTGAATGTAACATTACGTTGACCTTTATGGCCTCGCCTCCATCATGAGTAAGGATGAAGATTATTGGATATTGATTTCTAATATTTTATTTGTTTCAAAGACTTATATATATTCAAATTTTTTAAATTGAATTTGAAATAAATAATAAATCAAATCAAATTTAATGGATAAAATGTTCAGTACTAATCATGAGTGAAGGTCATAAGTATTTGGCTTGTCAAACTTCATTAACGATATTATCTTGGACTCAATGATCAGAATATAATCTAGGATTCATTACACCAATTAATCATAAGCCACCTGAGTTTTTTTCCTTCTAAAAGCAGCTCTACTTATAATGGAAACTTAAGTAGATTACAAAGGTGTTACGTGTCCGACCGAAACTGCCTTTGTTTTTGCATGGTTATCTATGGTGGTAGCCTGGTAGGTGAGGCAGTGAGTGGTTATGGATAGGAAAGTTGCTTATTTCTTTTGGCAAAAAGATAATAATTCAAATAAATGACATCAAAACAAAGCAAACTCTAATTTTTATTTTCCTCCCAACCGAAACCATATGCGACCATGGTATTTAGAAAGTGGTTTTGTTTCATATTTAAAACATATGATTTAATAATACTCTAATTTTTACTTATCTTAATTTCAACTTACACTAACTCAACCTTATCAACTAACTTAAAGACATGATACACATCCTCAATTAATTCGTTATGAACGTAAAATCCATGCTTGAACAGAGAAGACAATATAATATGATTATAAGTTTGGAGAGAAACATAATAGTAAAATTTTATTATTCAGATTTATTCATTAACCAAAAATTTATTTATACAAACTGTATAATTTATCTGACTAGTTCTTTACTTAATATAAGAAAATGTCTTGTATATAAATATTAACTTTCCTAATTACTATAAAGAAATATATTCCCAAGTGATCTTATAATCCCCGAAATCTTCTAACATATGAACATAGTTATAGATTGCATGAGAGTTGTATATATTCTCTTCTCTTTTGGTACAGCCTTCGTTTCGAAAGGGATTATTCTTGTTATTAGCTAACATTGATTAATTTAAATATATATATATATATATATATATATATATATATATATATATATATATATATATATATATATATATATATATATATACATTTTGATGATATTCTATAATTATGAACAAGCTAGATTCTTCAACCATTTTATTTTTAAATGATAGCATTTGTCAGGGGTTAGCTCATTTTGTAGGTCATTAATCTTAGATTCTTCTCTTTAATTTATTCTAAACAGTTCCATTTAAATATACATCACTGGCTTCCCGGTCCTTCTGAGTGGTTAAATGGTATCTGTAGAGAAAATCTAGGGTTACAGAGCTTTTGAGGACGATGATTGCTTATACATTTGTAAGAGTAAAAGGTGGGTAAATCTGAATTCAATTAATTAAAACTGGTTCCAAGAGAGTAGATACAATGATAAGTGAATACTTTTATTGCTTGAAACTGTATTACATCAAGAAAAAGAATTGAGACATTACATGGAACCAACCATTAATTTAAACATTTTATTTACAGAACTCAATAACCCAGCAGTGATAAGCTTGGCAAACGAATTTGCAATGGTTGAAGCCTGATTCTGCGGCTAAAGCTTCAAACTCAGCTCGTGACCTCTCTTTCCCACCGGAACATTGTGTGAACATCAACATATCCATATCAAATGCAATGTTCGAGTTGATGTCTCCACTCTCAGCACTATCAGGAGTGACTAGCTCTATGACAACCACTTTACCGTTTTCAGGAAGTGATTTCCAGCAGTTTTTAAGAATCTTCACGCAGTCCTCGTCGGTCCAATCATGAAGTATACGCTATTATTCAAATATAATCAGAATAAGTAAGTGCAAAGTACTACATACATACATTTGAATATGTGTTATGATAAAGAGAGTTATTAAACATACCTTCAAGATCATAGCATCTCCGGTTGGAACATCCACAAACATATCTCCGGCCACATGTTCCACCCCAGGGTATGAAGGTGCTTGTGACAAGGCACATGTCAGATCAAAATTAATACCCTTAATATTGGGATACTTGGAAGTAACAACACCAAGGGTGTTACCAACTCCTCCTCCCACATCAACTAAAACATTTACACCTTTGAAGCCTTGGTAAACCTCAAGAGCCTTTTTTACAACAGCAATGGTGAATCCGGTTTGGTTAAAGAGTTTGCTGAATCTCTCATCTGTTCCCATATAGTCAAAGAGTTTCATGCCACCATGTGCACGGCCAAATGCATCTCCTCCTTCTAACACCACATCTTTCAGTTGTGCCCTGAGAAAATGTGTATCAATAATGGTAAGATTTACTGTATTTAAACTGAATATTTTAATAACCTCTAATCTATGAATAGAAAATTACCAGGTATTAAGGAAGACGCTGTCAAAATTAACAATGACTTGGGAGGCAAGGGATCCAATGTCTTGAATGTTATCTTTCAAGAAGAACCTGCAAATTGGCTCGGCTTTGTAGACTCTCTCGCCCTTTCCGGCTTGGACTGTACCACACTTGACCATGGAATAGCTAGCGAGTAGACGAAGCATCCGGTCCAACAAAGCTGGCGCGTCAGGGTTACAAGGTGTAGTTGGAAGCCTACTTGCTATCTCAGATGGTGAAAGGAACATAGAGGCTGCGTAGAGAGTGTCAAAGACACCTAGCTCGAGGGAAGCCTTGAGAACCATGGGAAAGGCTGCAGCATTGGCTAGTCTCACGGCCATTAATCCCAACTCATTATCATCATCGATAACAATTTGGGTTGTGGGGTTAGAGGTTAAGGTTTCTTCAAAAAGGATTCCCATTTTTTTTTCTTTATTATATTTCTTTCTTCTCCTTCAAGGTACCTTGGTGATCACACTGATCAGAAGCAAGGAAACAGAGAGATAGAGAGAGAGTGTGTGTGTGTGTATTTGTTTCTTCTGTGTAGTGTTGAGGATGATGAATTGATGGATGTTGGTTTCTCCCTTTTTATAGCTAAGGCTTAGCCTCCACTTTCTTTATTTAATTTATTTTATGAAATTTTATTTAATTATATTGTCGGCTTGCCTATCCAGTTGGCTGGCTGAATAGTCTGAGTCTTGTGTAGAAAAGTAAGAGCCAGTTTTGGCGGCTGAAACAATTGATTTGAAAATTTTAAAGATTCCATTATTATTAGTTTGTGGATTTAAAAATTATATATATTTTTTTATTAGTGTATGAATTTTTAAATTCCATGTAAAGTTTCTTATTATTTAAAAAGTTTATCTTTCGATGATTTTGTAATTCTACTAAAATCTATTGTTATTGGTAAAGAGATTTTCTTTAATTTTAGTCATAATATTTAACTTTGGAAATACAATATATACTCATAAGATTTGTAAAATCTATAAACAAAAAACATACATACACACAAACACAAAAAAATTGTACTACATTTTTATTGTTAAGTGAATGATAATAAAATAGAAAATTATAACAAAATCATTAGAGATAACATCATTAGAAAATTCATATTTTATATTAGAAGATAAAAAAGATCATATAAAAATTAAACAAAAATCAAGGAAGACAAGAAAAACTTTTAAAATACTAAAAAAATATTTTAATATCAAATAATTATATTTCAGGAAAAAAAATTGTTTTTTTAGAAAACATGTATATATTAATCTAGAAGAAAAATTTCAGAGAAAAAATGTTTATGAAAATTCATGATAATTAATTACAATCAATGATAATTTATACAAAATCTTTGGTATCAATTCATCAAATCTATTCAACATTAAAAAAATCTTAACTTGTCAAATTCTAAAACTCTACACAAATTTAAGTTTCAATAACGCCCCCTTAGATTTTGTTTTAAGTTAGTTGGCATTTTTTAGAAGTCAAAATGCAACCAACTCTGGCTATGAAAAATATCTATAAAATCTAATTTGATTTTCATTTGTTTTGATTTGAACATTAAAATTTGGATATCTGTCACTCTACAAAGAAAATATTAATATGTAGTATCCATAAAAAATAAATCAAAAAAAAATACTAATATTTTAAAAATGAATATCTGATCCATTATATATGTATATATATATATATATATATATGTATTTATTGAACAGAAAAATCTGGTTATCTGTAATTTTATGAAGAAAATCAAATAATATGCAGTATCCGTAAAAAATGAATCAAATAACAAATACTAATATTTTAAAATAGATATTTGATCCATTATATGCATATATACATATAATTATATAATTATATATATAATTATTAGTATGTTTATTTAAGTTTTACACTAGTTTTATTTATTAAATTGATTATTTTAGTTATTAGAGTTTTAAAAAATAAATATTTTTGAAATAGAATATTATTAATTTATATTAATGTTAGATTATTTATCTATTTATTAGTTTTTTTTTTAAAATAGTTTTTTACCGACTTAATCGGATATCCTGTTAAATATAGAACATCCGGACACCGAATATTAGTATATCTACATATCGGATCGAATTAGATAATTGATTATTCGGACGAAATGAATGAAATTATAAATACGGATATTTGATTCGTGCCCACTCTACAACCAACTGAGTCTATAAGTTCATCTTATACATGTTTGCAGATTAACATAACGTATAGAAAAAAACTTAGGAAATCTCCAGTTTGTTTAGTATTTCGTTCTTCAATTTGACCAACATGAAAATATTATAAATACTCAGAGACATGCATATGCATAACTCCAACTTGATTAGGAAGAGTGTGACTAAGGAAGGGGACAACCATTTGGATCGAAGTGAGTGTAAACATCACAAGTGTCCTTTATTGATATAGCGAAAATTACAATAATATAAGGATCTTATTTTATCTAAACATACATAAAATTAATATTTTTTTAAATTCGTTGAAACTTCTATAGATTTACATAAAACAAAGAACAAAAAGAAAATTTTCATTTTTATTAATCAAATAATAAACTGCATAAAACCATAACCTAAAGATTATATATAACAAAAACATTAAAATTCTAAAACATTAAAATTAATTATTTTAATAAATAATAAAATACTAAATAATTAAGATATCCTAAAACATTAAAGATCCTAATAAATAAAAAAATACTAAATAATTAAGATATCCTAAAACATTAAAGATCCTAATAAATAATAAAATACTAAATAATTAAGATTTTTATTCTAAATATCTTTTCTACATTATTTATGGCGTAAACCTTAATTTGTCTATCCTTCTAGCTAGGAAGTTCACAATTGCTGTCAAACTTCATTGATTATACCAAGTTGGACTCAGTCAGCATATACAAAACTGAATTATTTTGTTTGAAGTAACCATATAAAAGGATTTCTCAGAAAAAAATGCATATAAAATAACAAGTCAAGTTACACATTAAGTTGGTAAATGTCCAAACGATATTGCCTTTGTTTTTTTATTGAGAAAAAGAAAACAAAGGCAATATAGCTAATGTATATAAGGTTGATATGAAGGTATATATATAGATATAGATATAGATATATGTTGTTTAAATTTATGAAATAACAACAAGATAACCTCTATTTTAAATTTTCGTCCAAAACCATATAAAATATACGCTTCATTTCATATTTATATCAATATAAATCTAATATGTAAATATATTTTTTGAATTTAATGAAAGCAAAAAATATTATCTCTTTTTTTTTGAAATACTAGAAAAAATGAAACATTAAATTGGAGAAATAACCTTTGTGTGAGTCTTATGAGCTCTTCAAAAAGAATTTCATGTGGCTAACTAAACAAAGTTGGTTCTTAAAGAGTACAATGAGAAAGTAAACAAAAAGCTTATTATTATTATTTCACATTTATTGAATACACACAAATGTATGATCATTACAAAGAGGTTTAAGTTTTATATTTTACACATCTTCTTTACAAAACTCAATAATCCAACAGTGATAAGCCTGGCAAACGAATTTGCACTGGTTGAAGCCAGCAGCTGCAGCTAAAGCTTTAAACTCGGCACGTGACCTCTCTTTTCCACCAGAACATTGTGTGAACATCAACATGTCCATATCAAAGGCAATGTTTGCGTTGATGTCACCATTCTCTGCTTCATCAGGAGTGACTAATTCTATGACAACAATTTTACCGTTGTTTGGTAGTGATTTCCAACAATTTTTAAGAATCTTCACGCAGTCTTCGTCGGTCCAATCATGAAGTATACGCTGTAAAACAAATTTAATCCCATATATAAGTACAAAAATACACTTTCAAGAAATCATGAGTGATAAGTTGATGAACTTACTTTCAAGATCATGGTATCTCCGGTTGGAACATCTACAAACATATCTCCGGAGACATGTTCCACTCCAGGGTAAGAAGGTGCTTGTGACAAGGCACAAGTCAGATCAAAGTTGATACCCTTAATATGAGGATACTTTGAAGTAACAACACCAAGGGTGTTACCAACTCCTCCTCCCACATCAACCAACACTTTCACATCTTTGAAGCCTTCATAGACGTCAAGAGCCTTCTTCACAACCGCAATTGTGAATCCAGTCTGGTTAAAAAGCTTGCTGAATCTCTCATCTGTCCCCATATAGTCAAAGAGTTTCATGCCACCATGTGCACGACCAAATGCATCTCCTCCTTCTAGCACCACATCTTTTAATTGTGCCCTATAATTCACAAATCGATAGGATAAGATTTCATATAAATAAATATTCTAAAATTAATGACAGGAAAAAAATTGTTACTCAGATCAGTTTTGAAAATTACCATGTATTGAGGAAGACACTGTCAAAATTAACGATGACTTGTGAAGCAAGGGATCCAATATCTTGAATGTTATCTTTCAAGAAGAACCTGCAAATTGGCTCGGCTCTATAGACTCTCTCGGCCTTCACGGTGGAGCTCTTACTGCACTTGACCATGGAGTAGCTAGCGAGTAAACGAAGCATCCGGTCCAACAAAACCGGTGCCTCAGGGTTACTTGGCGTAGTTGGTAGCCTACTCGCTATCTCAGATGGTGAGAGGAACGAGTCGGTGCGAGCAGCATCGGCGTAGAGAGTGTCAAAGACACCGAGCTCGAGGGAGGCCTTGAGAACCATGGGAAAGGCTGAAGCATTGGCTAGTCTCACGGCCATTAAACCCAACTTATTATCATCATCAATAACAGTTTGGGTTTTAGGGTTAGAACTTAAGGTTTCTTCAAAAGGGAACCCCATTTTTTATTTCTTTCTTGTCTTTCAAGGCACCGTACACTGATGAGAAGCAAGAGAGTGTGTTTTCTTTGTAGTGTTGGGATATGATGATTTAGTATCTTCGATGCTCCTTTTATAGCTAGAGTTTAGATATTTTTTTCTCTTTATTTAACTTTCAATTTAAATTATTGTTGGCTCGCCGGTCCATCTTGGGCGCTGAATAGTCTCTATGTGATGTATCGTCGAAAAGTAAGAACCAGTTTTGGCTGCTGAAATCTTGTTTGAAGTTAGTGAGTTTAGTCAAAGTTCAAAGCAGAGATCATTGAATCTAAGTTTATTACTATAGTCTATAGACGCCAATTTGTTAAAAATATGTCATTACGCTAAATCACCTGTTCCAAGCCCACAAACTAGTTTATTAAAAACAACATTTATTCTAAATTAATTACCTTTTTTTGTTGTTTATGTATTAATTCAATTTGATCATGGTGATCGAATCAATTAATTTTAATACTACAACTGTGTTTAACTGCTTATTATAGTCTATACTCTATAGCAACCACTTGATCACGTCAACTTCGGAGTGTGACAACCAAAAGACCAGTTCTTCTTGGATAATAAATTAATTTATTAATTATTTTCCTCTATTATTTCTACTTTTGTGTCATTTTTCTTCAGTTTCAGGAATAAATATAAGAAAATATTTCTAAAAATTAAAAAAAAAAATCTTAAAAACAAGGTCCTTTGAAACAGGCTCTAACGTAATATGCCTTGCATATTTCGATCAGCCATTATTATTTTAAAATACTCCATATGTTTCATTATAAATGTCATTTTAGGTTTTTACACACAGATTAAGAAAACAATTAATTTTACATATTTTCTATATAAAAACACAATTACCTATACACCTAACCATATTTCAACTAATAGAAAAATAAACTGCAACATAAAATTAATAAATTTTGCATCGAAAGTCGAAAATGACACTTATTTTGTAACAAAAAAACTTTTCTAAAATGACATTTAATATGAAATGGAGGGAATAGTTTCTAACATTTTTTTTTGAGAAAGTAATCGTTTCTAACCTTTCAGATATATCAATTAATTTATTGAAAATACAAAAAGAGAGAAAAACCTTCTCATCTTCTTGTCTCATAAACTTTCCGGGAGGGAAATATTTCTTACTGATGTAGAGAATCTGAGATGTCTTTATTTAAATGTTTTGTTCATTATTTCATATAAATGTATCATTAGGGATATGAATAAACATTTTATCCGTTAAATTTGATTCAAATACTTATTTGTTTTAATCTGATTTGAAAAATCTAGATATCCGTAAATTTTTAACGCAAGACAAATATTAAAAATCAATATTTGTTAAAAACGAAAATATCAAAAATATTAAAAAAATTAGAGATAGATATCTTTTCCGCTACACTCCGTCTACTATGTAAATAGATGTATATCTATAATTAAATATATAGTTTTAAATGTATAATCTTATATGTTTATTATTTTAACATTTATTTATTTTTTCATTTTTTAATTACATATAAAATACTAAATTTGGAAAAAAACATAAAATCTTCGTAGAAAATTACAATTTTCTTAAAAAATTGTTTCATAAGATTTTTTTTAATTTTATAGGTTTATGTATAATTTCATTTTTTACTTTTTATTTTATATTGTGTAAAAGATATTTAAAAAAAAATTTTTATAGTTTTTCCTAAATTTACTTGTATTGAACAAAGTGGATAAGATATTTGTAAATATTCATTTATTTTTCGGATAACTGAAAAACTAAATATTTATTTTTTCGAAGGAAAATAAATTAAAAAAATCATATAGCCGTGAAATACAAAATAAATCATAAACATTAAAATTGTGGTATTATTCGATCGTGTTGATCCCTAACTAGGGGATGTCTATTACGATAGTGTCCATTTTGACTGCGCAAATGTGTGGGTAGTCAAGACAGTCGTGGCCCATGGCAAGCCGAAATTTACACATAGAAGAGTACTTAATGTGTTTTCGCGAAAATTCACTCAAACTGGATTTATATTGGGAACTTGTCAACTGGACTTATTTTATTTATTTAATTTCAAGAATATTAATACGAAAGTTGGTGACCTTAGTTGTTATCTCATTCCATTGGTCAATCCTTTAGGAATAGTTAATTTGTAATATATAGTCCATTGCTTAATTTATGCTCGTATATCATCGACCCCCAAATAAGTTCGGCCCATTTATAATAAGCCCATTTGTGTTAGTCCCAAATAACTGAATAAGGTTCAAGTGTTCCGTCGGTAGAGAATGATAAGATTAGAAGCAGGCTTGGGTATTTTACTAGGATGCGAGAACTTGTCCGAAATTAACCCAAAAAAATCTTAGTTTATGAATCAAACCATTTTTTTTATTTTATTGGACCCTACCCGACTTGAATCCGAGACTATCAGTTACCCAAAATAGCCGAAACATATAGTATATATTAGGTATATATGGGTGTTTTAGTATATTTTGATATTATTTATATTTTTTAAGTTTCAAATTTGGATTTTTCGGATATGATTTTGGGTTTGGGTAAAATTTTAGATTTTCACAAATATAATTTGGATAATCGGATAAAAAATTGGATGTTTTCCTATCTTCGGATTAGATTTTAGATAAAATTTTAGATTTTTGGATATTTAAATATTTTCAAGTATGTTTTGTGTTTAGGTATTTTTTGGGATCGGACTAGACAAGACTCGAACATAACCCAATTCGGAATCCAACCAAACCCCATTCGATAAATTATAATTACCTTATTGTGTCCAATTATATATGATCCGAACCAACTGAGGCCCAACATGACTCAAATCTACAAATGATAATTAGCCTATTGGGTCTAAATATCTAAGACCTGAAAGACCCGAACCCGACAAGACTCGACCCGGATCCGATCCAAAGAACCAATACTTTATTAGAAGAATATTATATTGACTCTCATGAAATAATAGTTAGGACTACATACATATTTTATACTGTGTTATTTCCTAATTTGTGTAGATACAAATATATGTATTATCTTATATAATATATATACAATACTTACTAATAATGTTTTTGCTGTCTACATGAAATGACATAAGTTTTTTTTTGGGGGGGACAAAGGGCTAGACAGACAACTGTTGCAACTTGATTATTTAAGATCTAATAGAAATGTTGTTAGTAATTGCAAAAACCCTTTTCAATCCTACAACTTTTATCTATTCATTTCTCATCTATGTGAACTTGTGAAGCAATATTAACTATTGACTTAAACGCAACTTAATTAGTGTCGTCTTAACTAATAACAATAAATATACTTATTTATGTGATCTAGCGTCTCATGAGTAGAGCTCGGAGAAGGACCACATGAGTAAAGTTGGAATCCATATCCATCGGCATCAATATAAAGGGTATCCACAATAACGTCATTTTCACTACATTGGAGGGAATAAGGAATCAGTACAGGTTAACATTATGTTTATTTAGGATCAGTATGTTTCATACTAGTACATAATGTACGTGTTTTATAACATTTATTGTCTTAACACTTAGTATAAGTCGTCCTAATTCAAAATAAAAAAGAAATGCGGTCTTGCAGTTTTGTGATTTAGTGGTTTCTACCATATAAGCATGTCGAAAATTATCCACAATTAATTGGAATCCGGTGTGTGAGAGAAAATAAATAACAGATTAATTCTCATATAGGTAAATGATGATTTCTCAAGAAAAAAAGAAGGGTAGATGATGATATGAATATCTATATCCCCTATATATTAAAGGAAAATCATTTATAATAAATGCGTTCACACACTTAAAAAAGAATGTCACTATAACATGTCATCACGAGAAGTTTTGCAATTGAATTTTGCTGATGTGTCGGAATGAGAGCTATTTGACATTAAATTTACAAAATATTGTGTTCACACTAAAACCAAAAGAAGTTCAACGAAGAAAAAAACGTGGTGCAATTGTGTAGTCGTGTTTTTGTTTTTGTTTATGGATGTTGCAATCAGCGTAATGTGAATGGTATTACTTTTAAGACATTATGGTCCTTTTATACACTCAACATCTTTGAAAACTTAAGAGTGTCCTTCACTTAGTGCATAAACTTTACGTCTTCGAAAACGCTTCATACAAAAATATCTTATAAATTGATTAATACGGAAGACAAACAACTCATAATACATAGCAAACTAAAATATGATATCTTATTATCCGAACAACTCAGAAAACACGACTGATAGTTTATTTCTAACATGCTTCTTCGTTACTCAATTTGTAACATGCTACAAAGTTAATTTTGATGTGATTCTTCAAGATTGATATCCAAAAATGTAATGGTTCGACATCTTTCTGATTCTCTAGGAAAGTCAGAATACGGTATGCCCATAGTTTTTGAATGTTTCGGAGACTCCGGAGGTAAAAAATATTGTCTCTATGTAATCCATTTTTTATCTTATAGTTTAAAATGTTATGTATTAATTTAATGTTAAACTTGCATGGTGGTTTGCTTTTACTTGGTAGTTTATCTCAAAAATCATACTCTAATAATTTGACTCCAGCTGAACGTGATGGAACCCCAATTGCAAATTTATAGGCAAGCTTTGACCTTGAAATTGTTACCAAAAATGGACTTTTGGTTCGGATCATGAAGAAGAATGATAAAAGTGGCTGAATATTTTTAACAATCGATTCTAGTGAAGGAGACTTCCTTTTTAAATTTGAAATCGTATTGCGTTTTTGGATTTTATGGTTTTTGGTATTTGAGTTTTTCTATTTCAGTTATTATGATTTTAAGTACTCTATTGATTTGTTCCAACAAGTAATATAAAGCTTCTTTATAAATTGAACAAAAAGGAAATACTTTATTCTTAGTATGGTATCAACGTTACTATGAAAATTAAATTAAGGAGGATGTACCTTAAAATGTTAGTATTTCCTATATATTTGGAAGCGCATTTGTATAGCCGTGTAGTTAAAACTTAAGCAATTTTTTTGTTGGGCCGGATTTAAATCTTATGATTACACATTATTTTGTTGAAACCAAGTTATTTCACTACTTTGTTATTTGTTTGCTAAATATATAGTAGGCCATATTGCTTAACATTCTACATTTGTTGGTTAATCAATAATATTTGTATATCTTCATATTGTAATAAAAATATTGTACTTTAAATCGAATAAAATAAATATTTGACGTATGTATAAAAAAAAGAAACTAGAACATATAAACCGATAATTTTTTTTACGAATTGTTGTAATATGAAAACTAATTTGTTTAACCTAAAAACTAAAAATCCCGAATAGAAAAAAAAACACCTGAATCAAAACCGCACATAACTACCGATTACATAATTCTTTAAAATCATTTTCAACATCATTAAACTAATAATCAAACTAAATGTCTCACATGCGCAAAACGCGGATTACTACCTAGTATTCTTAATATAACAAGATTTATGAATATATCTGATAATTCCAGTGATCTGGCCATGAACCCAACTACTTCCAGAATATGCCTAACAACGTCTTTTTAGAAAGGGTTAACGTGTTTTTGTATTCGGTAGTAGTTGAATCAGTTTACGCCATGTCCTCTTATCAAATCAAACTGAGTGTTTTGTTTGCATATGCGAACATAATCTTATTACTATAAATATTTATTAGTTTGTGTTTTATTAATACAAATATCATAATGATGAGTTATTTTTATGTTTTCAAAAAGTTTAAATCAAACATTAAATTATTTATATATCACAATTTTCCTTAAAATATATATGTTTATTATTGTATTAAGACCTTAAAACACACATATTATAAATATTTTAAAATTATTTTTGATTGATTAATATTTAATTATGAATTGTTTTATATCTTATTTTTAAAATTTATAATATAAAATATTATTTTAAGATAACACAACAATATATAAAAATTATCTCATTAAAAAAAATCTCATGTTATTAATATAAAATTCATTAATGTTATCAACTTTAATTAGTCAAACTTTTAACACGAGAGGACAGAGGCTAAAAATCTCGTCAGAAATAATAGTAAAGATACAATTTGCCCTTGGGTTCGTTGATATATACTATTATATACTTTTGGTATACAAATTCAATATTCGCGAATGGTAAAATGAGCTGGCATATATGTACGTAGGCGACTACGTATGCATGCATACATCTCAAGAAACATAATACGTAGATTTGTAACAAGTGATGATGATGGTGAAGTGTAGTGCTATTCGTGTGGCAACCACACTCTTCCCTCTTTCTCTATATTATATATCCAACTCTTTCCATTATTTTATCTCCATACAAAATGTATTTCTCAGTGCTCTCCAATTCATCAATCCATCAATTTTTATTTATTTAATATATATCAAGAAAAAAAAGTAATCTTTTGTTCATTATCTACTCTCAATTTGTTGTATACGATTATAGCTTGGAGATGGCTCTAATTGCTGGGTCGAACAATTATAGTGTGAAAAGCATCTGATTCAAAATTGATCCCCTTCATATACATAAGCTAGTTGGATTATACTGTTCAATATTTAAATTGTCCATTATGTGTCTGTCTTTAAGTAGTGTGCAGCATATATTATAATCCGTTCATCTTAATGAATCCATCTTTTATTAAATATATATTGAATAGAAGATTTAGATTATGATTACACTTATTAACCACCCTATCAAAATATATGATATTATCCATTGATCACTTTTGGTCAAACACTAAGAAACTTACAGAGAACGGTTAACAAATAATACAGACAATATGTGTGCTTGATTATCTCTTTTTTATAATGGGTTCATTTCTTTGTCGAGAACAAAAGTAAAATCAACCAGCAGAAAGTAAAAGGAAGACAGTTGTTTTATTTTCTCTTTATAGAAAAACGCTTTCACAGGTTCCGTGTAGTAAGAAAAAAGGGGAAAAGAGAATAATAGAAGAAAATAAACCAGCCGACCATTAATATTTTTAAGTTTGTATTAATTAAGCATCACAATGAATAATTTAAGAATTAAACAACGAAGGAAAAAAATGTTATCACTAGTTTTATTTAGTAAAAGATGAAAAAATCCGAAACTTTTAGAAAGCTTTTTATTTATTTTAGGCAAAAATGGATTAATCACCAATCAAACCCCGATTGAAATTCTGCAATTTAAAACAAAATACAAACTTTAATAAGAATCTCTTTTTATTTACTTCGTTAAATCGTTAATACACAATTGCTGAATATTTTTGCTCGATTGATTTTTTAATAGTTAATTAAAGCATTTTCAGAATTTGAATATGGTGCTTTGAATCAATATGATAATATGTACTTGCCAAAAGAAAACTGAATATGTCATATTTGTATTTGGTAGTATACGAGAAAAATGAAGAACTAAATCATTATAAGTTTAACAAACTTTTAATTGTGGTCAACAGACTTCGTATACCACCGGTTGGTCACCGTATTTCATTTTCACTTAATTTGTGTCTTATTTTTCTCTCAAGAAGACATGTGCATGGCTATGAATAATGAAGACGCTAGAACAATTCACATTGTAACTTTGTAAGTATGTATACCCCTTTCGGTCTCACTTTTTTTTTTACCTTCGCGAATAAAATAAACTGGCAAACACACACAAATCCCTAAGGAAAATATAAACCAGAAAACAAATGTGCGTGGTTTCACATTATAAAATTTTCACATTTCGTTCCCGTTATGTTTTAGTTATTATTAATAATATGCTTTTTTGGCCAGAAAACTAGCTAGTTTCAATTGAGGTCGGTTTTAGGGTATATTTATGCCAAGTATCGTATGCTTTAGCCTTTAGCTTTATCGATAGTACGTTGTCCAAAAAAAAAAAAAAACTTTACCGATAGGACGCGGAAATCCACTTTAATTTTATTCTGATTTTTTTTTGTTCATTTCAGACATGTAACCACAGTGCCAAAACCGTTAGATCTTTGCTAAATTCAATATTCTAATTTTCTTGAAAAATAAATGAGTAATAAATATAGAATGCTAAGGTACAATAATCATTACACTAGTTTCTATGCAATTATATGCATACAAGACAGCAGTGAGAATAATAGTACCAATACTAAGGACATGATAAATGCAAGTCTCTTAACAAGGACATGATAATAGTACCAATACTAAGGACATGATAAATGCAAGTCTCTTAACAAGGGATTCTTATTTTTTAAGAGACGGTTTCTTAATTTTAACTAAGAAAACTTAAGAACCGTCTCTTAAATAAGAGACATAAGAGACGTCTCTTATCGGGAAAAATGTAAAAAAATAAAAAAAAATAAAAAGAGGTCAAAAAAATTAAGAACCCCATCTTAAAAGACCCGGGTTAAAGATGGCCTAATACTTGTAATCACGAAGGTACCATCATGAAGTTTTTTTTTTATAACCGTGATGGATATTAAAGGTTTTTTGCGTTCAAAGACTAGTCACCATAAAATTTATAAAATTTTGGGTTTTTTTGCCATTTAAAAAATCTATAAATGACCAAATAGAATCAAACCTAGGGTGGGTGTTCTAGCCGAATAGAGTTCATAATTAGTCAGTGTATAGTGTTTCTAATTATATTTAAGACACGATATATTTTCAAACTCATTTTTGAATAGAGTTCATAATTTGTCAGTGTATAGGTAGGTCTAACCGTAACAAAGAAACTCAGTTTTTTTTTTAAAGAAACTCAGTTTTTTTTTGAATGAATTTTAAATTTATTCAAAAAAGCCTGATTACAAAAAGATTGCTCAAAAGTTTTTATTACTTACATGCCAAGTAAACAAAACTCAACTCACTACAACCATTTTAACTAACACGGATACTAAACCAAAATTGGAGAGCAAACTCCATTCCCTTCCCACACTTTAATCTCATTAAACTAATTTTATTCCTGACCTCTTTATCTACCAGCTTCATAACAAGGGTAATTGGCTGAAGCTTCTCGCCATGTCTCACCCTATTTCGAGCACGCCAAATAGAATAAATGGCTGCATGGAAAGCGTAGCGAAGACAAAAAAGCTTCCTCTTATCAGACATGTTCCTTGAAATCATATATATGAGCTGATTCCAATCCTCCATATAAACATTCTCAAGAATACCACTGATAAGAGATCTCCAAAACTGAGAAGAATAGGAGCAAACAAAGAACAAGTGATCACGAGATTCAATGCCATTATTACAGAGCACACAGTTTTACGAAGATAAGAAATGTTCCAATCTACTTTTTGTTAAAGAAAATGTCTTACTCTATATAGAAAATGTATAAATTGTACGAGCGATCATACTGTATTCTTAGGCCTTTAGGGATACTGAAGAACAAATTTCTTCTTCACAGTTCCAAGTTTTGTGTGTTTAGTAAAAAAAATTAAAGTTTTAAAGATTATTAAAAAAAGTCAGTACTGACTCATTAATATATGTGGAAACAAATCCAGAAACAAATGAAAGGTGGTCGTTAATTATCACTCCAAATTTGTGCATATAGTAAAAGTATTTCCATTAGTTGTGAAGATGGTCCACAATATTAATCGTCGACTCCACCACATAATATTCTTTATTTTAAATAATGTTCCACACGAAATCTCTCCATAAATAGAACTCAATCTAAGCGTGTGTTCTCCACACTTCATCAAACAATCTCTTATCTTCTCATTTCAACGTACAAAAGAAAGTAAAAGAAAAACCAAATCACTATGGAGTCCCACAACGTGAACAACAGCATGAACGTAGACATGGAGAAAGATCAAGAAAAGGCTTTTGACTTCTCCAAAAGAGCTCAGTGGCTACGAGCCGCCGTCCTCGGTGCCAACGACGGTCTTGTCTCCACGGCCTCACTTATGATGGGTGTCGGTGCGGTTAAAGGAGACGTTAAAACCATGATGTTATCTGGTTTTGCCGGTTTAGTCGCAGGAGCTTGTAGCATGGCGATTGGAGAGTTCGTCTCTGTTTACTCTCAGTACGACATAGAGGTGGCTCAAATGAAGAGAGAGAACGGAGGAGAGATAGAGAAAGAAAAGCTTCCGAGCCCAATCCAAGCGGCTGCTGCGTCTGCGTTAGCGTTTTCTCTTGGAGCGATCGTGCCTTTATTGGCGGCTGCGTTTGTGAAAGAGTATAAAGTGAGGGTTGGAGTGATTATTGCGGCGGTGACGTTGGCTTTGGTTATGTTTGGGTGGTTAGGAGCGGTTTTGGGAAAAGCACCTGTGGTTAAGTCATCGGCTAGGGTTTTGATTGGAGGATGGTTAGCTATGGGCGTTACGTTTGGTTTGACCAAACTGGTCGGATCACATGGTATGTGATAGTTTGTGTGTGATTACATACGTGACCAAACACTTCTTCATGTTTCATGCAACACACTTTAAGCGGTTACGTTTTTTTTATATAAGAAACTTTGGTATATATGGATTCATGACTTGTTTTTAGATTTATGTAAGCCAATATGTTTGTAAATTTCTCAAAATGGTGATTTTCTTAAAAGTGATAAATGGCGCGTTGAGTCTTTTAACACTTGTAGCTCTAATTAACAAACGGCAAGATTTCCATAAAATTTGCTTCCATTTGCATTCTAATTTTACTCAAAAAACTGGTAAACCATAAGTTTAACAAGCAAAAAAATACTAAAATTTAATACATATTGGATGCAAACGTAATAATGAATATTAAAATTTAAAATTTATTTAGACTCCGACATAAAAAGAGAAATACTCTAAAATAGACTTATAAAAAAATGACTAAATAAATTTTATTAAAGAGTATAAATATACATTTATATCCCTTGGGTTAACTAATCTAAATTTAAGTTTTAGATTTATGAATGAGATTTTGGAGGTGAAGTTTAAAATTAAAAAAAAATATTAAGATTTTTAAAATAAAAAATATCTATTTTGATCTTTTTTTTTTCTTACGAATTATTTTTGTGACAAAATTTTTTAAAAAATTATCTGAGAGATTTTCCCATATAAATTGTATATATCTTTTTGTCAAAACTACCTAATTAATCCGCCAAATACCACTGAATTTGTTGGTAGTTATAACCCGTTAAATTATAACTATATGATATCTACTACTACTAGAGCCTAATTAATTAAATTTTATGCCTTTCATTCTTGCCTGAGTGAATGAATTTATATTCAAAGTTTGAACTCTTTAGGCTAGAAACACAGATGAATTACGTTCCAAAAACAAAAATATCACCACCAAAGATCAAAAACATTAGAGTTTGATCGTGTTCTACCATAAACAAAGCTCTTCATGACAAATCAATGATCTCCAAAAGAAAAGAAAAATAAAAGAGAACTACTTTTGAAATCATTGTCGTGTTCTATAATCTCATATACGCATTATTCCGATTGATAAAGCTAATTTTCATTCCTGCTTAGCACAATATCAACATAGTAAAATTATAATTATAATAAATAAAACTAAGGAATATTGTAATTTTACTACAAATTTGATATTACTTTGCAAATTTACATTAATGAATGACAATTTTAAAAAATAACTTTAAATTATGATAAAAATACACTAAATTATATATCTAAATATTTATAAAAAATTTAGAACTCATGCTCACCCCTTTAACAATAAATCATAAACTATAATCACTAAAGTGTAAACCAAAATGTCAATATATTTTTGACTTTTTGCAAAATGATACTTAACTTATAATATTTTTAACAATTTCTCATATAATTAGTGGGCCTAAAATAATAACTGTTCTAAAAATTTGGACTTGAAAAGAAAAATAAATTTTACGCACAAGGAAAAGTTTTTCGCATCCAGAGATAGAGAAGCTGGCCGGAGAAGACGAAGCAAGTTCAAACTTTTTTGTGTGTGAGTTACTCTACTTATCTCTCACTCTCTTCTTGATTCTCTCCCTGCTTGATTTCTCCAGTAAAGTTTCAATCTTTGATCTCCAACGTGATCCACTACTAAGTTTTTTCCACAAGCACTTGAGATTTTCGTTTTGTGGTGAAAAAGGTTTCTTCCATGATAGTTCATCATCAAGTTTTTCCCTTTACAATGGTTACAGCTCAAATATGTGATCATCACAACACTTCCATGACTGAGCAACATAAAGTGGAAAGAGATAAGAACTCATTGAGTGATGATGATGAGCCAAGTTACAACGAGGAAGGTGGTGATGGTCAAAACAAGAAATAGCTAAAGAAAAGAGTGAAGTGGACTGATAAGATGGTGGAGTTGTTGATAACAACTGTGTCTTATATAGGTGATGATTCGAGTATTGATAGTGGTTTTGCGGGAAAAGGGTAAGTGGAGATCAGTTTCTAAAGTTATGTCTGAGAGAGGTTATCATGTTTCACCTCAGCAGTGTGAGGATAAGTTTAATGATATGAATAAACGGGTATAAGAAGCTTAACGATATGCTTGGTAGGGGAAAGTAGTTGAGAATCCTGAGCTTTTGGATTCGATAGAAAAATCATGAGTTCCAAACATTTATTCTATGAAGAGATGTGTTCTTATCACAATGGGAACTTGTTGCATTTGCATCATGACCTTGCTTTGTAGCGTTCTCTACTGTTGGCGCTTAGAAAGAGAGATGATCAACATCAAGTTGAGGATCTTGATGATGAGGAGCAGCATTTTTCACATAGGGACTGTAGAGGAGTTCATTACAGAGGTGGTGGTGGTCTTTTGAAGAAGGCAAGAGATAGCCATAGCCATGAAGATGTTCACCAATGCAATAAGCTCTCTTTGGCTCAAATGCCTTTTCCTAAAGCTGATGTGAGTCAAGGTGGGGCAGAGAGTGAGAGAGCAGCTGCGATGCAGAAGCAGTGGACTGAGTCTCAGAACTCGAGAGAAAGAGGATGAATGATTGGATGGGATTGGAGTTGAAACCAAGGAAATTGGGTGTTGAATTATAACGTCATTGGTGTCAAACTCTCTTGATTGGTATATAGATTGGGTATGGTTCCTTTGATTGAAATGGTCTCGAGACTTCGATGTGAGAGATCACTGTGGTTGCATTCAGTGATGAAGGTTGAGAGAATGTAGTGAGAAAGGATTGTTTAGTGTAAGCACCTCTCACTCACTTTCTTCATGTTAGCCTTAAGGCTTGAAGTAATCCTCAACTGGTTAAGGTATCATTCTGCTGTATTATCCTCTGGCATATTAATACAATTTTCGGAATGTAACAAATGTTTCATTTCTTGTTTTTAGTTGGACGTGGAACCAGAGAACCTTAGGCAGTTTATACTTTGGAATCATATCTTACTCGACAGTTCTTCAGTTGGATTTGTCTCAGAAGAATCTTGAAGCTACATTCAAAAGGTTTGTTTCATTTTTAAGTCACTTGTTCTTCTTTGTCTTTTATAACATGAATGCAAAGATGTTTCTAACGCAAGGAAATGAAGTCTAGTCTATGGATGGTGTATATGTTTATAATTCTTGGCATTGTTGACGCGAAAATGCACCAGAATACTTATTCACACCGAGTATGTGATCTCCTAACAGAATCCTCAGACATTAAGGGCCCCTTTCACGAGGAGGAAGAGGGAAAATAATAGAAATTCACTTAGATGGCATGAACAGCTTGCAGTGCTGCTGTCTTAACTTCAGGTTGCAGGTAAATACATCTTCAAAAAAAGGAAACACTTAGCGTTAAAAGAAAATACTGAACATGTTATGATTAGGAAGAAAGTCTGCAGAGGTGCATTAACACAAAGTCCAGATTCGAATCCCAATATTCAATTAATGTAGGAAGAAAAGAAAAGTTATTTTGATAGAGACTCAAGTTGACAAATGATTTTTTTTTTTTTAAATTGCTCAAATGGGTTTTCTTTTTCTACGTTAAAAGTTATTATATGGCATGTACTTAATACAAACTTGTATTACATTGACATGGTCTTCCTTTGACCAACATAAAAGTAGTAAACTTCTTGGCTGTGTAATTGGATGATGGATTATACTATTATTGATTTGGGAAATAAAGTAAATTAGAAAAATATGAATTTATCCGCTAAGAAGGTAAACTGATCATTTTTAAGATCTCTCTACCTTTTTTTTTCTTAGAATAAGTTTCAGAGAGAATTCAAAGAGGAACAAGCTTGGAGGGAAAGAAACAAAGAAGATGAAGTTGCAGGAGTATCTGTTCTTGGTGGCTATGTTCTGCCTTTCTTGTACGCAGCCCATCAAGTGTCAGACCAAGCCCAATTGCCCAGAAAAGTGTGGAGAGGTTACACTTGAGTTCCCATTTGGCACAACTCCAGGTTGTTACCATGAGGAGGATCCCAGTTTCAAACTCACATGTAACGAGACTAGTAACTTACTCCTTGACGGGTTGGATGTGGTCAACATTTCTCACAGCGGCCAGATAAGCATCATGTTTCCTCCATCCTTCGCTTGCTACAACAATCAGAGACGTCTAGTAAACGGCTTTGCCTACTATAACAATGTGATGGGAAATTTAACTCTCTCCGCCAACAACACCCTTTTTTCAGTAGGTTGTGACACTTATGCTATTGTGTCAGGTAATGGAACTAGGAAAACCTCTTTCGGATGTACATCGTTATGTGATGATGCTACACTTGTAACAAATACAGAATGTAATGGTTATGGTTGCGGCCAGAACCCTGTTACTGCAGGGAGCAGTTGGTACATAGTCAGACCATATCTCTTGACTGGTACTTCTGAGCGTCCCTTTAACACTTCTTGCATCTACGCCTTTGTTGTTGAAGATGGGAAGTTTAAGTTTAACGATAAGGGATTGGTAGATTATTCTTATCTTCAGACTACGAAGTTACCTGTGGTGTTAGATTGGTCTATTGGAGGAGAGACATGCAGTCAAGTTGGAAACAGGAGCTTGTGCAGTGTAAACAGTATATGTTCTAATTCTACTGTCAGAACCGGTTATGTCTGCAAATGTGAACCTGGTTACTATGGGAATCCATATCTGAAAGACGGTTGCAAAGGTACTTTACCTTTTTGTCTTTTTCTTTTGGTCACTTCACTTAGATGCTTTGCTTATATACAGTTTCGTGTTTGCATCTTGCCAGACATCGATGAGTGTACTACCAATAAAAATATCTGTTCACCTCCCAGTACCTGTAAAGACATGAACGGAACCTTCACGTGTACTTGCAAATCTGATTACCACTTTGCTAACACTACTGTGGGCTGCATTCTTAACGAGAAGCCTGAATACTTTGAATGGACTAAGATTTTTCTTGGTAAGCTCCCCCTCACTGGTTCTACATCCTTTCTTTTCTGAAACAACTCACTCTAATCATCTGTGTATGATGTGACCAGGAACCACCATTGGCTTCTTGGTCATCCTACTTGTAGTTAGCTGTATACAAACGAGGCTGAAACACCGGAAGGACATAGAGCTCCGCCAACACTTCTTCGAGAAAAACGGTGGTGGCATGTTGAGACAGCGACTCTCAGGAGCAGGCCCATCAAATGTTGATGTCAAGATCTTTACTGAGGAGGGCATGAGGGAAGCAACTAGTGATTATGACGACAGCAGAATCCTTGGTCAGGGAGGCCAAGGAACAGTCTACAAAGGGATATTGCCAGACAACTCCATAGTTGCTATAAAGAAAGCTAGGCTTGGAGACAGCAGCCAAGTAGAGCAGTTCATCAACGAAGTGCTTGTGCTTTCACAAATCAACCATAGGAATGTGGTCAAGCTCTTAGGCTGCTGCCTAGAGACTGAAGTTCCTTTACTGGTCTATGAGTTCATTAACAGTGGTACACTTTTTGATCACTTGCACGGTTCCTTGTTTGATTCTTCTCTTACATGGGAACACCGTCTGAGAATAGCAGTGGAAATTGCTGGAACTCTTGCTTATCTTCACTCCTATGCTTCTATTCCAATCATTCACCGTGATGTCAAGACTGCTAATATTCTCCTGGATGAGAACTTAACTGCAAAAGTAGCTGACTTTGGTGCTTCAAGACTCATACCCATGGATAAAGAACAGCTCACAACAATGGTACAAGGAACTCTAGGTTACCTAGACCCAGAGTACTACAACACAGGGTTGCTAAATGAAAAGAGTGATGTTTACAGTTTTGGAGTAGTGCTGATGGAACTTCTCTCAGGCCAAAAGGCATTGTGCTTTGATAGGCCACAGTACTCAAAACATCTCGTAAGTTACTTTGCTTCTGCCATAAAAGAGAATAGGTTGCACGAGGTTATTGATGGGCAACTGATGAACGAGAATAACCAAAGAGAGATCCAGGAAGCAGCAAGAGTAGCTGTTGAGTGTACAAGGGTGACTGGAGAGGAAAGGCCAAAGATGAAGGAAGTAGCTGCAGAGCTTGAGGGCTTGAGAGTCACTAAAACAAAACATCAGTGGTCGGATAATTATCCTGAGCCAGAGGAGACTAATCACTTGCTTGGTTTAGATATCTTATCAGCACAAGGTGAAACCAGTAGCACTGGCTATGACAGCATCAAAAATGTAGCAATAGTGGACATTGAAGCTGGCCGCTGATTAGGCCACGTTCAGGTTGAGCCTGATCAGGTTTCTTCTATCTTCCTAAAAAAGATTCTTGATCTTCAGATCATCAATCATTATATGTATATAACTCTCGTTGATTGGTATTGTATACTTCACTATCAGAATAATACATTTGAGCAATGTCTCTACATGTAAATAATGTTCCACTTGGTTTTTGTTTTTGTTTCTTGTCTCTACTCCCACATGTTGTAATCATGAGGCTTATTCCTACACATCTTCATTCTACACTATAAGATAAAAAAACATTATACCTGAAGAATATATTATTTTGAGGAGGAAGAAAGGACAGTACATTTTGAAGGTTGACGAAGAGGGAGTTTAAATGGTTGACCTAATGTCCACTACTCCCACATGACAGTGACTGAAGTTGAAAAGGGACTTCAAATGTCTCTTTTTTTTAGAGCATCATTATCGAGGGTTCTTATGAGGGGTTCTTGCACTGTTCACGGGTCCTACTGACATTTGGGACCTATGAACAGCGCAAAAACCGCTTCTAAAAACTACTAAATAAAAATCGGTTTTAGAGAGTTTCTTACACTGTTTGTGGACCCCACTGACACGTGGTGGTCCGCGATTGGTTCTTTTTAATTTTTTTATTTTTTTTAATCAGCAAAAAAAAAAAAAAATTAAGAACCTTAATCGGTTCTAGGGATAATGATGCTCATAATTGCCAAATAGGTTTCTCTTAAGCATACATATAAAATTTTACCATTTCAGTTTCTTTCCATTTGAATATTCCTTGAAACAACCAACCTTCGTAAACTTTGAATATTAAACGGAAACAAATGCATGAAAGGCCTCCTCCTTGCATTACATTGACATGGTCTTGCCTGTATAGTTTTGGATTATAATATAATTAAAGCATACATACCAAGATTTTTTTACCATTTTTCCACATTTGGAGATTCCATGCAATTACCAACCGTTGTAATCTTTGAATACCAAAAAAAATGGAGTCATTATCAAACAAGCGTAGTTGAACGCCTTCCTTGCGTTACATTGAAATGGTCATTAGAAAGTTTCTACGGAAACAAGTCAAGAGAGAAACATTTCATGAAGTTTATCTTCTATAAGAAAGCACACACCTCAAGGAGATGAGAGAAAAAAAAAAACTCAAAAGCAAAAAAGAAAGATAGAGACGATGATGAACAAGATGTACTTCTTTGTGGCAATTTTCTCCCTTGCATATACTCAGCTGATCTATGGCAAAACTCTGCCCGGTTGTACAGAAACATGTGGAAACATTACAATCGAATACCCTTTTGGAGTTTCTCCAGGTTGTTACTATGTCGGATACAATAATAGTTTCAGACTCACATGTAATGAAAAAACAAAGCAGCTGTTCTTTGGCACCATGCAAGTGATCAACTATTCTCATAGCGGCGAGCTACGCGTCCTCAAGTCAAGATCCTTCGCTTGCTACAACAGCACACGAAAGTTGACTAGCCAAGCTAACTACAGAACTACTCTGGGGAATCTAACTCTTTCTAACAAGAACAGGTTCACTGCCGTGGGTTGTAACACTTATGCGGTCATGACCACGGCTATTGGAGACCGAAACTACTCAACTGGATGCTTGTCTTTATGCGACTCTACACCAAAGGAAAGTGGACTATGTTCTGGTGAAGGCTGCTGCCACACCTCTGTCCCTAAGGCGAGTAGTCGTTTCATTATTAGATCACGTCGCTTTGACAACAAGACGTCTGTTAATGAGTTTAATCCTTGCTTCTTTGCCTTTCTCGTCGAAGATGGTAAGTATAGCTTCTCTTCTCCGCAAGATCTTTTGAATCTGCGGAACTTCAGGAACTTTCCTATAGTACTAGATTGGTCCATTGGAGGACAGACATGCCAGCAAGTTGGAGACAGAGACAGTAAAATATGCGGTCTGAACACTGAATGTTCAGACTCTATTACTAGAACCGGCTATAACTGCATATGTAAAACTGGTTACGATGGGAATCCTTACCTTCCAGATGGCTGCCAAGGTAATTTTAGAGCATGATTAACCCAGCACTTAATTTTTTTTTCTTCTGATTTTCTTAAAAAAAAATTTAAAAAAAAAATAAACCACTCGCGGGTTACCACGAGTCAGTGGGACCCGCGAACATTAGAAGAAACTCACAAAAATGGATGCTTATTTTGAAGTTTTCAGCACCTATTCTTCTAATTTGGTGGACTCCCTCCTACAAAAACCCACTCTAAGCACCCTTTAAGATCTCCCATTAATGCTGCTCTTATATAAACTTATATTTTGTTGGTTAAAGAAATTACTTAAATCATAGTGTTTCACTAGAATACCACATTTGGTATATGTTTTAGTATTAGGAAAATAGATTTTAATAGATAAGGTAGTTTTCTTAAAACAAAACCAATTTTTTAAAAGTTACTATAAGCGGCGTTGAAACGAAACAATTTAATAGAACGATTTTTTTAATAATTAATTTTGGTATTAAAACATCGGTTTAAATACCCGCATAAATAATAATTTTTTATAGGAAATATTCGAGGATAGTCTTAAAAAAATTTGTAAAAAAAAAGCCTCTAAAGTTTACTAAAAAATATTTTATTAAAAAGTGTAAATATATACTTTTACCTTTACGGTTAACTAATCTATACTTAGGTTTATCGTTACGGAAAAAGTTATTTGGGGTAAGTTTAAAATTAAAAAAAAAAAGTCAAAATAAAAAAGAATATTTAGGTTATTTTCTTTTTTGAAAGCTCTTTTAATGATAAAAACTTAAAAATTACTATTAGAGAGAATTGATCCTTTTATATGCATCCAACAACCGCCTAACAATATTTTAAACATTGGTAAATACGGATGTTAAAGATTGTAAGTTATTTCCTTAACATATAAATAAACAATTTTTTTTATATTGGGTATTTTCTTCAATCGAGTTTTGTTTTATTGTTTAGTTTGCGAGTTATTCACAGCACTTTGTTATTTTAAGTTAATTGTTTTCCTCACACATTTCTTGTTGCATCTTGTGTTCTTTTTCCCTTGGGACAGACATAGACGAGTGTACTACCAGTAGTACTATCCACAGACATAACTGTTCAGGTTCCAGCACCTGTGAAAACAAGATAGGACACTTCCTTTGTACTTGCCCATCCGGTTTCAACTTAAATGCTACCACCAATAGCTGCATGCGTAAAGAGAGGCATGAATATTATGGATGGACTCAAATTTTTCTTGGTAAGCTCTCCTCACTTGTTTTAAGATTATTTATTTTCTAAAAAATAAATACTATCACTAATCATTTATGTTTGATGTGATCAGGAACAACCATCGGCTTCTTAGCCATCCTACTTGTGGTTAGCTGTATACAGCAGAAAATGAAGCGCAGGAAAAACATAGAGCTCCGAAAACACTTCTTTGAGCAAAACGGTGGTGGTATGTTGAGACAGAGACTCTCAGGAGCAGGGCCATCAAATATTGAGGTCAAGATCTTTACTGAGGACGACATGAAGGAAGCAACTAATGGTTATGATGAAAGCAGAATCCTTGGCCAGGGAGGCCAAGGAACAGTCTACAAAGGGATATTGCCAGACAACTCCATAGTTGCTATAAAGAAAGCTAGGCTTGGAGACAGCAGCCAAGCAGAGCAGTTCATCAACGAAGTACTTGTGCTTTCACAAATCAACCATAGGAATGTGGTCAAGCTCTTGGGCTGCTGTCTAGAGACTCAAGTTCCTTTACTGGTCTATGAGTTCATTAACAGTGGTACACTTTTTGATCACTTGCACGGTTCCTTGTTTGATTCTTCTCTTACATGGGAACACCGTCTGAGGATAGCAGTGGAAATTGCTGGAACTCTTGCTTATCTTCACTCCTATGCTTCTATTCCAATCATCCACCGAGATGTCAAGACTGCTAATATTCTCCTGGATGAAAACTTAACAGCAAAAGTAGCTGACTTTGGTGCTTCAAGACTCATACCCATGGATAAAGAGCAGCTCACAACTATGGTGCAAGGAACTCTAGGTTACTTAGATCCAGAATACTATAACACAGGGCTGTTGAATGAAAAGAGCGATGTTTATAGCTTTGGGGTAGTCCTTATGGAACTTCTCTCAGGTCAAAAGGCACTATGCTTTGAGAGGCCACAAACCTCAAAACATCTTGTGAGTTACTTTTCTTCTGCCATGAAAGAGAAAAGGTTGCATGAGATTATTGACAGCCAATTAATGAGTGAGGATAATAAGAAGGAGATACAAGAAGTTGCAAGAATTGCTGTTGAGTGTACAAGACTGATGGGAGAGGAAAGGCCAAGGATGAGAGAAGTAGCTGCAGAACTTGAGGGCTTGAGAGGCACAAAAACCAAACATAAGTGGTCGGATCAGTATCCTGAGCCACAAGAGGCTGAGCACTTGCTTGGTGCTTTATCAGCACAAGGGGATACTAACACCAGTGGCTATGACAGCATCAAGAATGTAACAAGATTGCACATTGAAGCTGGCCGCTGATATGTCAATCTAGCTCTCAAATATTCTCATGTATATCTTTTGTTTGCGAATAAAAGAATTCATTTCTTTTATTGCTTCTCTCCTCTTTTTTGTACTCCAAAACATTTTAAAAACCAGAGTATCAAATATTAATAAATTATTTCTTCTAGTTACAAGGTTTTATCCCAAAAAGCTTTTAATAAAATCCTACATTTGGATTCTAACCGGTATCCTTCTATACTTAAACGGGCCTTCAGTATCTTCTCTTGAATCCAAATTTTCAGGAAACATACTTAAATCATCTCGTTAAGTACAACACGATTCTTCTTTATTGTTTAGTGTTAGGGCAGGGAAAACAAGTCATTATCTGAGGGTTCCGTCCCGTTTGTACCACTGTGGGTAGATACGTGAATTGTGAATGTGGGTTGAGCTTAATTAAGCAGAGTGAATGCGGATCGCCAAATTTTGAATTACTACCAACCCGCAATTTTTCTTTAGAAAAGGAAACTTTAAAAATATATTAAAATGTTTTTGTAAAAATATATAAACTATTAAAAATATTTATATTATTTTAATTATAAATATATTATTTATTTTTAAATAATTAATTATTTTTAAAAAATAATTAATATATAATTAAAATATTTATTTTATTTAATATTATGTGCATGATATCCGTAGATTACTTGTAAATTTTACAGAACGGAGACTAATATACGATTTATTTTCTTTGCAGATTATGCGTGTCAGATTTTTTAATAAAAAAATAACTCAACCTTCGGGTTAGAGTCAAGCGGGGCGGGTTTGACCCGCAACCCAACTCTACTTGGTGTGATGTGTCTCAGAGGCAAGAATATACAGATCACTTTATACAATGATATGATGTACATCAACCAGAATTTACTAACAACAATGCATAGTTATATATATATAATACGTAAATTAGGTATAACAAAATAAGTGATCCGAGATAGTACAAGAACTATTACGGATATACACAGAAATCAAACCATGCCCAGAAATTATGAAAATAAAGCCAAAAAAAAAAGAAATATACAAAGGTCAGAAGAGACGAACTGGTTTGTTGCATTAGAGAGGAGACAAGTGTTAATTCCAAATTAAAATAGTCTAACTGTACCCAAGGTTTGAAAATCAAACATTCAAAATAACTTAGAAGCTTTTTTTGACCCATTCTTCTTTATCGTCTGAGAATTCTAACTACATGCGTTTGTTCCTCCTATTTAATTATTTACGAGAAACGTAGAAATTGTACTAATAGAGGGGAGCATGCCTGCATGCATGAGAATTTGAAGAAAGACAAACTTACTATTATTTATCGTCGTTTTATTAATTGGACAAAGCAAACTTGCATAAGGAGGAAACCAGAAAGAAACAAGACGTAAAACTTACAAACATTTATATGACTACAAACTGCGTGCATGAAGGACCATTAGTTGATCAACATGTACACACGTTTCAAATTTATTGCAAACAAAAAGTAAAAATACGTTGAAGATGCTGAGAAAGCTGTGTATTTGGATTCTCTCTTTCACTCTATGTTTCTCTTATTATGGATTCCGTGTTCTTGTCCACATCGTGTTCTCCTGCAAAGTATATAGAATATACAATATAAATATTCTCATGCATGCAAGTATTGGGAGAGTAAATGTAAATGTAAATATTGGGAAAGTTTACCGTGACGGAGAATTCTAATAGTGGTATGGAGGAGGAGGAGATTTGTAGAGGTAAGGATGGTGTGGGGGAGAGTAGTGGTGGACTGGAGGAGGAGGAGGTGATTTATATACGTACTTTTCCTTTGGTGGTGGTGGGGAATGGTAAACCGGAGGAGGAGAGTAGTGTTTCACTGGAGGAGGAGGAGATTTGTATACGTAGTGCTTCTTTGGTGGTGGTGGAGAATGGTAAACCGGGGGAGGAGAATAGTGCTTAACCGGAGGAGGAGGGGATTTGTAGACGTAATGTTTCTTTGGCGGTGGTGGGGAATGGTAAACCGGAGGGGGAGAGTAGTGTTTTACTGGAGGAGGAGGGGATTTGTATACGTACTTTGGTGGTGGTGGGGAGTGGTAAACCGGGGGAGGAGAGTAGTGCTTAACCGGAGGAGGAGGAGATTTGTACACATAGTGTTTCTTTGGTGGTGGTGGGGAGTGGTAAACCGGGGGAGGAGAGTAGTGCTTAACCGGTGGTGGTGGAGATTTGTAGACATAATGCTTTTTAGGTGGGGGTGGGGAATGATAAACTGGAGGGGGTGAGTAGTGTTTAACCGGAGGAGGAGGAGATTTGTACACATAGTGTTTCTTTGGTGGTGGTGGGGAGTGGTAAACCGGGGGAGGAGAGTAGTGCTTAACCGGAGGAGGAGGAGATTTGTACACATAGTGTTTCTTTGGTGGTGGTGGGGAGTGGTAAACCGGGGGAGGAGAGTAGTGCTTAACCGGTGGTGGTGGAGATTTGTAGACATAATGCTTTTTAGGTGGGGGTGGGGAATGATAAACTGGAGGGGGTGAGTAGTGTTTAACCGGAGGAGGAGGGGACTTGTACACGTAATGTTTCTTGGGTGGTGGTGGTGAGTGGTAGACTGGTGGGGGAGAGTAGTGCTTAACCGGTGGGGGTGGAGATTTGTACACGTAATGTTTCTTGGGTGGTGGTGGAGAGTGGTAAACCGGAGGAGGAGAATAGTGTTTAACCGGAGGAGGAGGGGACTTGTACACGTAATGTTTCTTGGGTGGTGGTGGGGAGTGGTAAACAGGTGGGGGAGAGTAGTGCTTCACCGGAGGAGGAGGAGATTTGTACACGTAGTGTTTCTTTGGTGGTGGTGGGGAATGGTAAACAGGTGGTGGAGAGTAGTGCTTAACCGGAGGAGGTGGAGATTTGTATTCATAGTGTTTCTTAGGTGGTGGTGGAGAATGATAAACCGGAGGGGGAGAGTAGTGCTTAACCGGAGGAGGTGGTGATTTGTATTCATAGTGCTTAACAGGTGGTGGAGGAGAAGAATAGAAGTAGTTAGCATTTGATTGAGATGCAAAGGTGAGAGAGATTGTTAAAACAAGCAAAGTTGCTGCTAAAGAGCCCATTGGAGACCCCATTGATTGTTTTGTTGCTTTGGTTTATGCTCTTAAGAGTCTCCCCTTCACACCCTTTATATAGCTGTTTTTTTAATTCACCTTTTTCACTTTTATACCTCATTGTAAAATTGTAAATTAAGTTTATGTAAAAAAGTACAAGCAGTTATGTAGACCAAACAAATATAATATTGTAGAGAAAGAAGAGATATTGGTCTCTCCGACTTACAATTATTATTATTTTTTAGCCGTCGATGAATTGACATGTTCTTCATGTTCGAACAACGTATTGAATCTCATGATTTTCTTGATATATATAACGTTAGATCTAGTATTAATTTTTTTTTTCCAATCTCACAACTTTTACTATGGTCCTTTGGATATTTATGCTTTTTACGTTTGTAGATCTTTGATTCAATATTTGTAGCTAAAAGCAGCTGATATA
Organism: Moricandia moricandioides; assembly: GCA_905132885.1. Taxonomy (NCBI): domain Eukaryota; kingdom Viridiplantae; phylum Streptophyta; class Magnoliopsida; order Brassicales; family Brassicaceae; genus Moricandia; species Moricandia moricandioides. Next base: position 198,397 of record CAJHQQ010000044.1, read on the forward strand.
ATTCAAACTTTTATCAAAAACAAAATATTGTCGAAATTAACCACTGATTTCGGAATCGATCATGTATTTTACTTAACAAAAGTTATTAAAATTTTACTTTTCTTTTTAGGTTACATACATCTTTTTGCTTTCTTAAAGTACATATATATCCTTTCTGATATTTTCTTAGAGCACCTCCAACGGTTTGGAACCCCGTTGGGGTTCTAAACTTTTTTTTTTTTTTTTTTTGATTTTTTAATTAAAAAATAAAATAAAAAAGATGAACCAACCGCAGGCCGCCACGTGTCAGTGGGGCCCGCAAACAGTTTAAGAACCAGGTTCTTAATGAGGAGTTTTTAGAGCTGATTCTAAAAAAAATGTGGACCCTACAATGTTTTAGAACCCCTCAAAACCACCTAACCCCCCCCCCCCCCGTCATTGGAGGTGGTCTTACAAGTCCTTAATGAATGATGTGAAACGAATAACTTTACATTTAATGCTTTAGATAAAGCCTTCGCAAGATTCATTTTGAGTACTCTAGGTTAATTATTTGATCTGTTAAATTCTTTTCTCAAATTTTTTTGAAGTTCGAGTACGATCTTCCTTATTCATAAATGGTTTTGCAATAGGAAATAAACCAGCCACATTGTTTTTCATATGAAAATATAGGTCAATAATCACATACAGCTAAATTTAGCTAAAAAGGGTTGTTATCGAATTCACCTACTTGCTACTGGTCAAAGATTGTTAACACATCTATTCCTAGTTTTCACTTTGATTACAAAACGTAATCAATCCAATATATACTGTATAAACAATATCAACTCAATGTAAAAGTTTCATGTTTAACCAAAACACTTAATGCATATTGGTCAAACCTAGAAGTCAGTTTCATTTGGATGTATCCTAATTACACGTATTATGATTTAGTTTTGAGTTTTTACTTAGAAGATACTACTACGGATAATATTGTTTTCCATCTGGTGGGCGTATATAGACTAATAATGAACCTATAAACCAACATTAAATGACATAACATGTTCATCAGAAACCTTGAACTTGCATCATTTTTTTTAACACGACTTACATCATGTTCTAAAGTCGTTTATATATGTAAATTTTAATATTCTAATCATTAATAAGATAGGGTAGCAAAGGAGTATTTATGAATAAAACAAATAACGTTTTGACTCAAGGCGGCCAGTTTGAAATGTGGAAGGAACATAAGAGAAGAAGGTGGTCTATCATACACACGAATATCGTTCCTGCCGGTGACAGTGATTCTCTAATTTTTGATTTGGAGTTTTGTCTCGCATTTAACTTTAGAACACGTTTCTTGCCCTCTCAACTATTTTTAATTATGATATATAAGTTTTAACTAACATAGGACGTAAAAAAATAGTTAGTATGACCGATCCTTTCTGAATATGAGTGAGGATGACAATGGAAATGTTCATCTTCTGTCAAAAAAGAGAAAAGATTAATAAAAGACACTTGGTCAAGAATCAAAATAATAAAAATAAAATCTAGATGACACAAGTTGAATTGTTTTGATCAAATTGGATAATAACCAGCTGGTTTAGGACTTGGACAATTTAACAACTTTTTCAAATTTCTTTAACATATCCTTGAAAGCTTACTTTCAACGAACTGCAAGAATAATCACCGTCATACTGGTTAGGTCATTTGTATAAGTAACACGACAATATTTACCTTTGACGATAATATTTTGGGACTATATTTTACATATAGTTTATTTATTTAGATTCCTTTATTCAAATATAGCTCATATTTGATACACTTAAAAAGAAATAGCTTTGAAGTAATAATGGTTACATGTTTACTAGGTAAGAATTCCATACGATCATCTAAAGACCATACGATATTTGAAAGCCTTCAAAAAGACCTTACGATATAGAATCAATTTTTATGCGCTTATGTAGCTTTTTTTGAACGAGTGCGCTTATGTAGCTTTAGGATTGAAAAATATACTTAATTAATTTAGATTCTAACACTACAAAAAATAATTTTACATCATTTAGTTTAAATATTTACATTAGTTAAATCATTTATTTCTTTTTTCTTTTTAATAATTCTGTGTATCTTGGTCTTCATCGAAGTATGTCCAAACTAACGGTGAGTGTCTGTATCAGCCTATTTTACCGGAGTATGTTTCGGTTACCGGACGCTGGAAAAATCTAGATATTAAATTTTACTCCTAGTGGTCAACACGATTATTCAAACTTTGAATGTATTTATTAAACAGAAAAATCTACAACTTTCATAGATAAGTTTATTTGGGCAAATGATTTTGACATAGAAATAGGTGATATGATCATTACTAACTTAACATAACTTTGTTGGAAAAAAAATTATCCTCGATGTAATAATAGTCGCTAAGACAGTCTAATTAGTGACTCAGTTGTAACAGTTATGCAATAGTGTAATTTCACGGTAGTTTTTCTTTGAAGACCAAAAAATGTGTGATCAAATTGTATAATCTTTCTATATCCAAAATTACAATATTTAATATTAATTTTATCTCAACGGTCATTTGAACTAAACATTTCTAACAGAGTGATCAAGATAATTTTAAGTTGATTTTCAGTTGAGCTTACAATCTCCGATTAAAAGTAAAGGTTCTACATGATAGATTCATGCATAAGTCATGAGCAACATGGCCTCCTTGTTTGATATAATTTTTTAAAAACATATTCGACCCCTAAGCTACTAGCTACGTGTAATTATGTTATTATACTTTGAAAATAATATAAAACATAATTTCATCACTTCCAGAAGATAAGAAAAAAGAAAGACTACACGTTCATGTATCAACCAATATCTATTATAAACACATGGGATAAGTAACTATTTGTGGAGACACGTACATAATCATTATTTGTCGTAATACAGTTTTGTCGGGCGACACGAATGTGTCTCCATATGCAGCTTATATTAATCAATGTGTAATTTCAAATTCTTACTGTCTACTTGTATTTATACAGGCGATTAGTCAGAATGTAAATTTTGTTAGATGTCTTTAAATCAGATTGGTGAAATAGCTTCAAAATTTAAGCAAAAAGAAAAGAGCATCTAAGAAAATTGTAATGACTGAAATGTTAGAAATACTGCTAAAAAGAAAATATCTTCGAAATATTAGCTTTTTCTGTTGTGCTATATCAGTTATAAATTTATAATAATTAAGAACTGAAAAAGACATTTGTGGTTTGTTTAAGTTAAAGTCAATATGAACATTAATAATATGAAATGAATTATCATACTTTGCAGCTGGTTTAGAATTTAACATCATTAATAAAAGCTTGTTCAGTACATATATATATATATATATATATATATATATCTTTCAAATATCACTCAAGAGAGAAATTGAGTGTTTATGTTTCTTTTTACTACATTATTTGAAACTATCGGAAGTACAAGCTTATCTATCATAGTCTTTAGATTTGAACTTCTATGTGAGAAGTAGATATGTTATACGTTAGTTGAGACTACTGAGTTCTTTGTGATTGTTTCGTTAAAATGAGATACCATCAAACTTGATGAACAAACCAAAACTAATATTGAACCCTTGCGATAGTTTTGGTTATGGAAGATATATAATATGATCTTGAGAAGATAATTAACAAACTAATATGTAATTCATCTTTTGACTAATATGGTGAAACTATTGGAACAGAAATGAACAATAACTGAACTGAATCACAACTCTTTTTATTGTTTTCGGAAATAAATGTACTTTGCTTTTATTGATACCAGTCGTAATCTTCTTTATTTGTTATGAAATTCACATGCAAACAAAAGTCTAAACTTCTCCTAATTTCGTTGACAAATTTTATCCACAAAAAGGAAGAATGAGCATTCTGCTAAAACTAACAAAATCAATATGCATCCATTACCATATATATATATATACTTTGATAATATCTATTAAATTCAGTATATCCACAAAATAGCTCACTGTAAATTGTGTCTAATTATTTTAATTAATATATTTACATATTTAGTTTTTATTAGTATTAATCCTATTTAACATGTTTAATTCTAATTAAAAAATCTTAAGTTTAATTATTATTTTGGAGTTAATTGTCGATTGTTCTGGTTTTGGGACCAGAATCAGATGGCTGGCTGATATATGTATTTTTGTGATTTGCTTGTCAATCACAAAAAGATCTTTATGTTAAAATAATATATAACTAGAATCTGCGCGGGTGTTTGATTTAACTTGTGTTCAACATAAACCTATAAATCGCTGTTTTTATAAAAAAATCCTTTGTATATTTTTTATGTTTTGTTATTTACATATAGAATAAAATATTATATTATAATATAGATGTTGATTATATTTTTTTTACTTATACATAATATTATATTCAAAACGTATAACTTGATGCAATTTGATGTAATTGTATTATTCATATATTAACTTGTTGTTTTTTTTTTAATTTATTTTGAAATGAAACAACATACTAAAATTTTTAATTGTCAATATATAAATATCGATTTGGTTAGATAAACTTTGGAATTGTAATTATTTAATTTAAATTGATTTTAAATGCAGTACCAGAATTTGTAAATAAAAAAATATAAAAATGAAGTACTTAATTTATTGTAAATACAAAGGCTAAATTTGTAAATAAAAGGAATTATTTTTAATACTGCTATCCATGTATCCAAACAATACTTATTATCCATGTTTCCAAACAAAATCCTAAAGTACTTCTACTTTAGAAGTAGAAGTACTTTAGGATTTTGTTTGGATATAAGAATAATTAAAGTAGAAGTACTTTAGGATTTTGTTTGGATATAAGAATAACAAAGTTAAAAAAAAATAGTTGTTTGGATACAAACATAACAAAATTGTTTGGCTACATGGATAGCAGTATAAAAGAATATTCTCTTTTTATTTACAAATTTAGTCTTTGCATTTACAATAAATTAAGTACTTTCTTTTTGTATTTCTTTCATATAATTTAGTCCCTTTTTATATTTCTTTCTTACAATAAATATATTTTAATATATTTTAACAAGTTATTTCAAATATACAATGAAAAAACATATATACTAAAGTATTCGTTTTTTTCATGGTGTTCCAAATGCATTAAATACAATAACAATCATATGATAGCAAAGAACTTTGATCATACTTTATAAAACCCAATATTTTATAATTAAGTACAAGTTGATAATTATTATTATCAAAGAAAACACCCGCCCAGTCGGGCGGGTCAAGATCTAGTGTAACTTATTGGTTACATGGATAGCAGTATTAAAAATACATGGATTTTGTTTGGAAACATGGATAGTGAGGATTGTTTGGATACATGGATAGTGAGGATTGTTTGGATACATGGATAGCAGGATTCTTTTATTTACAAACTTAGCCTTTACATTTACAATAAATTAAGTACTTTATTTTTATATTTTTTTATTTACAGATTCTGCTACTGCATTTAAAATAAATTTAAATTAAATAACTACAATTCCAAAGATTATACAGAAAACTGTATGCATGTTTGTTCAAAATGTGATTGTTTGGATACATGGATAGCAGTATTAAAAATACATGGATTTTGTTTGGAAACATGGATAGTGAGGATTGTTTGGATACATGGATAGTGAGGATTGTTTGGATACATGGATAGCATGATTCTTTTATTTACAAACTTAGCCTTTACATTTACAATAAATTAAGTTCTTTATTTTTATATTTTTTATTTACAGATTCTGCTACTGCATTTAAAATAAATTTAAATTAAATAACTACAATTCCAAAGATTATACAGAAAATTGTATGCATGTTTGTTCAAAATGTGATGTATAATTTAAATTCATTCTGATACAGAACTGTATACAGAAAAAAAAACAGATCGATCACATCATATAAAATATATACTAAAACGAGTTATATGTTGAAAACAAAAATCATTTTTATCAATCCACAAAATTTCAAAACTCTTCATATATATATATATTAGATAAACTTTAAATATTCGACCACTATATCCATGTGGCTACCTTTATTGCCAATAGTTCACATTTTTTTTGTTCTATAAATGCTTGATCTCGAGGAACGTATGTATATCTTTTACTATACTTTACGTATACATCATATATGATTTCACACCTTTGTTGGGTTTTTGTCGATTTAACAAACTGTATCTATCTTATTAAAGTGGAAGTACTTTAGGATTTTGTTTGGATATAAGAATAGCAAAATTAAAAAAGATAATTGTTTGGATACAAACATAATAAATCGTTAAAACCTGTGAATTTTAAGATTAGATGGGCTTACGTTTTTCCCAAAAAAATGACAACAATCATCAACCTACCTCTACTAGATTATTGAGCCTAAATAATAAACCACACATTATATTTCTTAACTACATTGCCACATTGCCACATTGCCATAATTTGTCGACATAATTACTTATCAAAGAGGAATATTCTATTATATTGGACTAAGTTAACTTTTTTTAAGGATCGTATATATTTGTTTCGCTGAGAGTTTTCTCCTCATTAAATCCACGATCCCAAGCATATCTGTTCATTTAAAACAAGATTACAATTTTTTTCCCCACGCAAATATATATATGCAAAGATATGAAAATCAAATTTTATGCAAACATATATACTAAAGTATTTATTTTTTTCATGGTGTTCCAAGTGCATTAAATATAAAAACAATCATATGATAGCAAATAACTTTGATCATACTTTATAAAACCCAATATTTTATAATTAAGTACAAGTTGATAATTATTATTGTCAAAGAAAACACCCACCCAGTTGGGCGGGTCAAGATCTAGTTTTTTTTAAAACGACATACTTTTAAAAATAATAATAATTAAATAATTAATTTAGCTGTCAATGTGCCTCACCATCCAAAAAAAAGTTATAGGTTAAATAGTTACTTAAAGTAGAAAATATGTACTACATATTCTGCCGACACATTATTTTAACCACTTCTATTATTACGACAAACATGCATATATATATATATATATATATATTTTATTTTTTAAGGGATATCTTTTCAAACTTACAAACAAATGAAACGAAGAGTAGGAGAATAAAAAGTGAAACACATGTGAAGCAAACATCCCGACAGAAAATGAGCAAGAACATTGTAATTCAAGGTTGGAAGAACCTGAACCACACTGATAAAAAAGTAGCAGGCAAGATTCTCCTTTGTTGATTGAGAGATGTTGCATTCTGGAGTCTGGAAGACTGATCCAAGTCTAGACCCCAAAGCCGAGCTCTGACATGTAATTGAATTTCCTTTATAATGGCATGAATAGGTCTTGCCGTTGAGGAGTGTAGACGTAAATTTCTCTCGCCATAAAGATTAAATCACTGATTGGAATATGAGCTTGATTATCACTGTCAACTTTACATCTGGGAAAGTCTGATTGATCCAAGTTTTAATAACACAAATAGATGAAAGAGGAGACATATGCATGGCAGTGAAAAAAGAAGACCAAACCCCTGAAGCATATTCACAAGAGAAGTATAAGTGATCAACCGATTCATCCGCCTCATCACAGAGGAGACATGAGGAAGATATCGATAAGCCCCAATGAATCATCTGGTCTCTAGTTAATAAACGATCTCGCATCACAATCCATGTAATGAAAGCGTGTTTCGGGATACATTCAGAGAACCATACAAGGAAGAACAGGAGTTAGCTGTCCAGCCTCAAAAATAATTATTATGGGAATAAGCAACGGACAATATCCAACAAAGGACGACCCAGCAAATATTGAATACACTAACGAAGACAGGATTCGAGTAGACGCCGAGTTAACAATCGGAATGTTAAGAAAGATCCTTTACCTAAGTAACAATCATCGTCTCAATTACAAGAGCGACTCTACGGTACTACTTACAAGAACAACCGAAGAAACGACAATTGAAGAAGAAATAAGCCCATTTATTTTCAGAATATGGGACAACACGTTCATCAAATGCCCAAGGTATCATCAATTAATGTGCGAATTACTGAGGAAGAAACAATTTGAAGTCAAGATTGGAGAACCACATTCATGCCCAATTTGCGGAACCAGAGAAGAAGGATCGGAATACGAAGTGATTGAAGAGACAGAAGAAGTAATAATGGAGACACCAGCAAGGATTGAAAAGACTGAAGAAACAATAATGGAGAAATAAATGTAGATTCGTACAAAAACCACGTGAAGATGTAGCTTGTTGTAATATTTAGAAAGAAATATGGTGGAAAACACTGAATATACAATGGGAGCCAATATAAGAGAAGACCATAAAATGAGTCATTCATTAAGAATAATATGCGGAATATTGAATAATCAAACCGAAATAATTAGTAGCATAGCGATAGACCAAATTAGAATAAAAAGAACAGTGCAAGAAAAGTTAGATAAAATTATAGATTCGATAGAAAACATTGGAAGAATACAAAGAGACGTAAATAAAATAAAAAATGATATAAAAATATTAGATGAGCTGGATAAATTACAAGGACTTGATGATGTATTAATAACAGTAAAAAATCTTACGGAAACTGTAAATAAATTAATAGAGAAATTATGACAGAAAAACTTGGAGATCAAATAAAGGCAATATTAGAAAAGGTACAAAAAATAGAAGAAAAACAAAACTATGATTTTGAACAACTAAAACAGTGTAATAAAAAACTCGAAGAAAAGGTTAACGATTACGAACAACTTAAAAACAAGCAACTAGAAAAAATAAAAGAATTAAATGAAAAAATAATAAACCTAGAAAACAACAGATGTATAACAATAGAAGATGTCCAAAACTAGGAAAACAAAGAAAAGAGGTAATAAACATACCTATATACAATGCCAAAAAAGAAAAATTAAAAATTCAATTAGTAAAGAAAATAGAGTCTATGATAGACTATGAGAAAGTAATGAAAAAACTAGAAGAAGTATGTAGTGAAGATCCACTAGATATTAAAAATACTAATAATATGCTAGTAGAAATTAGATTAAAAGACCCTAATAAAGAAATAAGAGTTAACTATAAAATGACTTATACCGAACAAGATGTGGAAGAATTTAATGAAGAAACTCGAATATTATTAAAAAAAGGATTAATTAGAGAAAGTTTTAGTCAGCATTCTTCACCTGCTTTTTATGTTAATAATCATAACGAACAAAAAAGAGGTAAAAGAAGAATGGTAATAGACTACCGAAAAATAAATGAAGCAACTGTAGGCAATGCTCAAAATCTACCTAGAAAAGAATATTTAATTAAAAAATTAAGAGGAGCTAAGTATTTCTCAGCACTTGAACAAGGTATCATCAATTAATGTGCGAATTACTGAGGAAGACACAATTTGAAGTCAAGATTGGAGAACCACATTCATGCCCAATTTGCGGAACCAGAGAAGAAGGAACGGAATACGAAGTGATTGAAGAGACAGAAGAAGTAATAATGGAGACACCAGCAAGGATTGAAAAGACTGAAAAAACAATAATGGAGAAATAAATGTAGATTCGTACAAAAACCACGTGAAGATGTAGCTTGTTGTAATAATAAAGTGGGGGAGGTGCATATACCTCGAAAACAATGGATAAACACATGGAAGAATTAAGAGAAATGCTAAAAAATATTACATTAATAGACAACCCTCAGCAACTTGAACAAAACGAAATAATAATCGATCACTCTTCCTCATCAGAAGAAGAACCGTCTTGTCCTTTTATAAATCCTGTAGAAGGAGAAACAAGCGGTATACAAGAAACGATAGATGAAAAACCAAACATAAAAATTGATGATAGCTATAAAAATAAACGAGGATACTTTAGATCCAAAACAGGACAACTCGAAAAATATAAACAATTTAAACCAAGACCATCAAAATATAATGACTTCTTAGACCTTGATTGTGTAAATCACCAAGAAGGTAAGGTTAGATTACATAATTGGGTTTCTGAACAAGAAATGCAACTTCAATTAAACGAAGCAATCCAAAAAATGGATGCTGAAAATTATTTAAATCTCCTAATATATAACACAAATGGAATTGTATTCACATATCTTGCCGGAATGAAAGACTCTAATAAACTTCAAATACAAGGCTTTAAAAATCACCAAGAAATTCTTATAGCTATTGTTGAGCAATTAAACACACAGTTTTTAGGAGGAATAAATCTATTAGGAAAAGAACCAAGTAATGAAGATAAAGAACAAGTAGCGAGAGTAAAACATATACTAAACAATATAGAAATATGCAACATGAAATACCTAGAAGAATTTATATGTCAATACGAAAAGAATTATTATGAATTACAGCACGATGATTATGATAGATACATGGAGGTGTTTATACAAAAACTCCCATCACCATTTAACATAACATTACCTAAATTATTTAAAGAAAACGTAGATAAAAAGACAGTATCTGATTCCTTTGGAGGATTGATACGAACACTAAGAGAATATGTACGAACCTTATGTATTCAAAACCAAGAAATCAAAAGAGTAAAAAGAATATTTGAATTTAATTGTGAAAACTATGACGATATACCCCAAAAATTTGGTTGCGAAATGCAAAGAAATCATAAAAAACGTAGATATAAGAAATATTATAAATATGAAAATAAAAAGTTTAAATTCAAGAATAAATACTTTAGACCAAAAAGAAGAAAGTGGTATAAAAAAGAAAAAGGAAAGAAATACTATAAAGAAAAAGAAAAGAAAGCAAGTAATAACGAAAAATATTGTCCACAAGGCAAGAAAAATTGTAAATGCTGGTTATGCCATGAAATGGGTCATTATGCAAATGAATGTCCAAATAAGAAAACTTATAAAAAGGAAGTAAAATACCTTAATCAAATCAATTCAATTGGATTAGTACCTATAGAATCACTAAATTCATCAGATAACGAATCATCATATTGTTATGAAATATTATCTTCCTCGGAATCTGAAATTGGATATAGTAGTTCAAATGAATCCGAATAGCACATTCATTCAAATACAAATAATGGATGATAAAAAAACAAAAACTTTAGCATATATTGATACTGGTGCCACATTATGTATTGCACAAGAAGATACTATAGATAAGGTATTATGGAAAAGATTAAAAAAACCATTAACGATAAGAGTGGCTGACAAAAGCGAACATAAAATCAATTACGGAGCTTTCATAATTCATATTAAAATAGCAGGAAAAATATTTATAGTACCAAGTATTTATAAACACGATACAGGAGTACCTTTTATAATTGGAAATAATTTCTTAAAATTATATAGACCTTTTTGTCAATATCTAAAACACATATCATTAACATGTCCAAAACTAGGAAAACAAAGAAAAGAGGTAATAAACATACCTATATACAATGCCAAAAAAGAAAAATTAAAAATTCAATTAGTAAAGAAAATAGAGTCTATGATAGACTATGAGAAAGTAATGAAAAAACTAGAAGAAGTATGTAGTGAAGATCCACTAGATATTAAAAATACTAATAATATGCTAGTAGAAATTAGATTAAAAGACCCTAATAAAGAAATAAGAGTTAATTATAAAATGACTTATACCGAACAAGATGTGGAAGAATTTAATGAAGAAACTCAAATATTATTAAAAAAAGGATTAATTAGAGAAAGTTTTAGTCAGCATTCTTCACCTGCTTTTTATGTTAATAATCATAACGAACAAAAAAGAGGTAAAAGAAGAATGGTAATAGACTACCGAAAAATAAATGAAGCAACTGTAGGCAATGCTCAAAATCTACCTAGAAAAGAATATTTAATTAAAAAATTAAGAGGAGCTAAGTATTTCTCAGCACTTGATGCAAAGTCTGGATATTGGCAAATCCGGCTACATGAAAATACTAAACCATTGACGGCTTTTACATGCCCACCTCAAAAACATTTTGAGTGGAATGTATTACCGTTTGGGTTAAAACAAGCCCCAGGAATATTTCAACAATTTATGGATAACAATTTAACCGGATATGAGGATTTTAGTTCAGTATATATAGACGATATAATAATATTTACAAAAAACGATGAAAATGATCATCTTGAAAAAGTATATAAAATACTTGAAAGATGTAAAGAAAAAGGTCTAGTAATAAGCCAGAAGAAAGCCCAAATACTTAAACAAAAAATAGAATTTTTAGGATTAGAGATAAATAGTAACGGAACGATTGTCGCGCAAAAACATATACTTGAAAAAATAAACCAATTTCCTAACCATTTACAAGATAGAAAACAAATACAACGTTTTCTAGGAAATTTAAATTATTTAGCTGACCAAGGATTTTTTAAGGATCTTGCTAAACAAAGAAAAACTCTACAACAAAAAATATCTGAAAAGGTACCTTGGAAATGGACCGAAGAAGATAATAAGGTTGTTGAGAAATTAAAAGAAATGTGCAATAAATTACCCGAATTATATAACCCAAGCGATGATGATATACTCATCGTCTCTACTGATGCATGTATAACACATTGGGGAGCCACTTTAACAGCATTATGTGGTAAAAAATCAGAAAAAATTGAAAGAATAAAAGAACTAATAACTCAAAAAACTTCTCTAAAACAAGAAAAACTAGTAAAATATAATAGCGGTACTTTCACTAATACTCAACAAAAATATCCAATACATGAATTAGAAACGTTAGCAGCCATAAAAACATTTAAAAAATGGCAGATTGATCTAAGACCAATCACGTTCTATCTAAGAACTGATTCAAAATACCTGATTGGATTTCAAAATTATAACATAAAGGCAAATTATAACCAAGGAAGACTAATAAGATGGCAAATGCAAATGTCACAATATTCATATATACCAGTGTACATAAAGGGAGAATTAAATTCAATTGCTGATTCATTAACAAGGGAATTCAGAAATGAAAACCCAAAATAAAACAAAGTATATTTATCAATAGGAGAATTGATGAATTATCATTAATAATTACCTATCAATGATAAATTTATCAATCACTATTTGATAAGTACTCTTGATATAGAGATTATATCGTATGAAACAATCAGCCAGAAGGCATATAATTTATTTCAGGACATAATGGAAGCAGCGATAAAGACTTTGGAGAATCAACTCAAACAGAAAAAGGAGAATCTAAAGAAACTCCAAGATGAAGTAAACTCCTTAGAAGCAGTAATCCAAAACCTGAAACCAAAAAATCAAACCCAAAACACTGAAACCATAATCCTACCAGAAAGTCCACCAAAAAGCCCAGTCACTAAAAAACCTCACAAATTCTATGTCATATTCAACGGACCAATGAAGGGAATTTACGACGAATGGCATAAAGCAGCCCAATTCATAACAAACAGGAATGTTATTCATGAAAGCTATCCGACAATAGACGAAGCCAAGCAAGCTCTCGAAGAATCAAGCAAAAAAAATAAGGCGATTGAAAATTCGTTCAAAGATCGTCTCATTTTAGGAGGGGGAGGAAGCATGCAGCCAACAATAAAAATGACACCCATTGGAAAAATCCCAACCATCGCAACAATTACTGGAACTAAAGAGGTACAAGAAAAAATAAAACCCACCCTTGAAAAATTTCTTGAAAATTTTGAAGAAATAAACACCTACCCAGAAAACACTAAATACAAACACATTTACCCAAAAAACCATCAAGGCCTAGGCCCAAAGGCTATTGTCCTACCCGAAGCAAGCCCAATAACCACCATAAATTTGCATAGTTTCGGACTCATCGAAACACTTTATATCCAAAACCCTGACAAACAACTCAAACATTTCCCTCAAGGCCTAAAAACCGCCGTTTCCAGATATTTCACCAGATACGCAAAAAACAAAGAAGTATTCATGCAGTATTACAGCAACTACCCAGAGTTCCAAACGACTACAACAGGAGAAACAGGAGTTAGCTGTCCAGCCTCAAAAATAATTATTATGGGAATAAGCAACGGACAATATCCAACAAAGGACGACCCAGCAAATATTGAATACACTAACGAAGACAGGATTCGAGTAGACGCCGAGTTAACAATCGGAATGTTAAGAAAGATCCTTTACCTAAGTAACAATCATCGTCTCAATTACAAGAGCGACTCTACGGTACTACTTACAAGAACAACCGAAGAAACGACAATTAAAGAAGAAATAAGCCCATTTATTTTCAGAATATGGGATAACACGTTCATCAAATGCCCAAGGTATCATCAATTAATGTGCGAATTACTGAGGAAGACACAATTTGAAGTCAAGATTGGAGAACCACATTCATGCCCAATTTGCGGAGCCAGAGATGAAGGATCGGAATACGAAGTGATTGAAGAGACAGAAGAAGTAATAATGGAGACACCAGCAAGGATTGAAGAGACTGGAGAGACAATAATGGAGAAATAAATGTAGATTCGTACAAAAACCACGTGAAGATGTAGCTTATTGTAATAATAAAGTGGGAAGAATAAGATTCCCCACTAACTTTGTAAAAGAGTGGACAATAAATGAGCCACGCGTCTGTAAAATAGTCTTATCTCTGTATTGTTTGTAGTATAAATATGTGTGTAAGTCTCATTATAAGGGACAGAGTGAAATAAGAGTTTGAAAGAGTTCTCATTTTAGAAAAGCTGAGAAAAATCTTTTTCTAAAAAACTCTAACTGTTGAAGGCAAGAATCCTTCTGAATAGCAGTTTTCACTCAACAAAAATTAGTAAAGATAAAATCAAAAACATTCAGAAATCAAAGGAGCTCAGTAAAATCCAGGCGACTCTTACAACCAACAAAGAATCAATTATAATTTATTTCAGGTATGTCTGATAACGAAGAAATTCAAAACGTCGAACAAAATAATTTATTAGATTATATTAGTAGTATTGATACAAATAACTTTTTTGAAAAAGATATATTGATCCAAGGATCAAAAATCAAAAACCTTGAAAAAGAAGCAAGAATAACATTAAAAAATGATCAAGACATACATAGAAATAGATTTTCAGAAATATTAAAAAGAAAAAATTTATTATATTTTGGAAAATTTATACGAGAATTTCCCCTACCAATTGAATCAACTCGTGGCGAATTTACGTTACCAGTAATTTCTTCTGAAGCTATAAACGAAAAGATAAGCAAAATGAAACAGGGTCATCAAGAAAAAATATCATATATACACATAGGAACAATACAAATAATAGTAAGATCAACATTCAAAAAGAATATTGATTCCCCGATTAGACTAGTAGTAACTGATAACAGAATCCAAGACGAAAATGACAAAATAATAGGAATAGTGGATAGTAATTTAAAACACTCAGTTGTCAAATTTAATGTTGTTTGTCAATATGGCATACCATTAGCAACAAAAAACCTTAATAATTCAATCGGAATTATCTACGATTTCCAACGACATGATTTAATGGAAGACGGAGATCATCCATTATCAATTACATACGCGGTTGGATACGCTCTAACTTCATCCGCCCATAGCATTGAATTTGCGAACAAAAATGATATTTACCTTGAAAACCTGTTTAAAGAAACAACAAGTGTTAAATTTGTACCAAAGAAAAATATAAGTAATCCAACAAATAAAATAAATACTCCACAGATAAAATTTCTGGAACCTAGTTCTAGTGCATCTAGAATAACTAGAAATAAAACTATCAATGAAAGAAGAAAATCTATTAGTAGTTCATATGAGTTACAACAAATTAATCATAAACTAAATAAGCTAGAACAGACTATAACAACATTAGATAACAAACTATGAAAAAACAAAGCCAAAATTATAAGAAAAAATCCTTTGAAAATTTGGTATCAGAGCTAGCAAAATCCAAGAAAGAAAGTAATAAATTTGAAAAAATTAAAGAACAAAAACGAGAACATTTAAAACTATTATGTGCAGTTATAAATAAAAATAAAGGACGAGCATTAGAGTATTCAGATGAAGAAGGAAAATTAATAAACAAAAAGATTAAAGAAATTAAAATAATAGAAAGTTTAACAAATCTATAAAATGGATGAATTCGTAGATCAAACAATTGAATATCACCCGGAATTATATTCTATACCAGGAATACCTTATAAAGAAAAAATTATACCTTTAGAAAGAAATATGGTGGAAAATACTGAATATACAATGGGAGCCAATATAAGAGAAGACCATAAAATGAGTCATTCATTAAGAATAATATGCGGAATACTGAATAATCAAACCGAAATAATTAGTAGCATAGCGATAGACCAAATTAGAATAAAAAGAACAGTGCAAGAAAAGTTAGATAAAATTATAGATTCAATAGAAAACATTGGAAGAATACAAAGAGACGTAAATAAAATAAAAAATGATATAAAAATATTAGATGAGCTGGATAAATTACAAGGACTTGATGATGTATTAATAACAGTAAAAAATCTTACGGAAACTGTAAATAAATTAATAGAGAAATTATGACAGAAAAACTTGGAGATCAAATAAAGGCAATATTAGAAAAGGTACAAAAAATAGAAGAAAAACAAGACTATGATTTTGAACAACTAAAACAGTGTAATAAAAAACTCGAAGAAAAGGTTAACGATTACGAACAACTTAAAAACAAGCAACTAGAAAAAATAAAAGAATTAAATGAAAAAATAATAAACCTAGAAAACAACAGATGTATAACAATAGAAGACCTAGAAAATCATTTTGGAAAAAGAATCAAAGGATTCAATGATGGAAAATCAACAAACATAATAAGAATCAGATAAAAAAAAAAATTCATCAGATTAGTACCTATAATTTATTTCAGGTATGTCTGATAACGAAGAAATTCAAAACGTCGAACAAAATAATTTATTAGATTATATTAGTAGTATTGATACAAATAACTTTTTTGAAAAAGATATATTGATCCAAGGATCAAAAATCAAAAACCTTGAAAAAGAAGCAAGAATAACATTAAAAAATGATCAAGACATACATAGAAATAGGTTTTCAGAAATATTAAAAAGAAAAAATTTATTATATTTTGGAAAATTTATACGAGAATTTCCCCTACCAATTGAATCAACTCGTGGCGAATTTACGTTACCAGTAATTTCTTCTGAAGCTATAAACGAAAAAATAAGCAAAATGAAACAGAGTCATCAAGAAAAAATATCATATATACATATAGGAACAATACAAATAATAGTAAGATCAACATTCAAAAAGAATATTGATTCCCCGATTAGACTAGTAGTAACTGATAACAGAATCCAAGACGAAAATGACAAAATAATAGGAATAGTGGATATGTTTATTACCTCTTTTCTTTGTTTTTCTAGTTTTGGACATGTTAATGATATGTGTTTTAGATATTGACAAAAAGGTCTATATAATTTTAAGAAATTATTTCCAATTATAAAAGGTACTCCTGTATCGTGTTTATAAATACTTGGTACTATAAATATTTTTCCTGCTATTTTAATATGAATTATGAAAGCTCCGTAATTGATTTTATGTTCGCTTTTGTCAGCCACTCTTATCGTTAATGGTTTTTTTAATCTTTTCCATAATACCTTATCTATAGTATCTTCTTGTGCAATACATAATGTGGCACCAGTATCAATATATGCTAAAGTTTTTGTTTTTTTATCATCCATTATTTGTATTTGAATGAATGTGCTATTCGGATTCATTTGAACTACTATATCCAATTTCAGATTCCGAGGAAGATAATATTTCATAACAATATGATGATTCGTTATCTGATGAATTTAGTGATTCTATAGTTGATTAATAAATTATTTTGTTCGACGTTCTAGGTACTAATCTCATGTGAAGCAAACATCCCGACAGAAAATGAGCAAGAACATTGTAATTCAAGGTTGGAAGAACCTGAACCACACTGATAAAAAAGTAGCAGGCAAGATTCTCCTTTGTTGATTGAGAGATGTTGCATTCTGGAGTCTGGAAGACTGATCCAAGTCTAGACCCCAAAGCCGAGCTCTGACATGTAATTGAATTTCCTTTATAATGGCATGAATAGGTCTTGCCGTTGAGGAGTGTAGACGTAAATTTCTCTCGCCATAAAGATTAAATCACTGATTGGAATATGAGCTTGATTATCACTGTCAACTTTACATCTGGGAAAGTCTGATTGATCCAAGTTTGAATAACACAAATAGATGAAAGAGGAGACATATGCATGGCAGTGAAAAAAGAAGACCAAACCCCTGAAGCATATTCACAAGAGAAGTATAAGTGATCAACCGATTCATCCGCCTCATCACAGAGGAGACATGAGGAAGATATCGATAAGCCCCAATGAATCATCTGGTCTCTAGTTAATAAACGATCTCGCATCACAATCCATGTAATGAAAGCGTGTTTCGGGATACATTCAGAGAACCATACAAGGGAATACCAAGATGCATACAAACATGCATATGTTCAAATATCTCTTATATGAAAATCTCGAAGTGCACCGGGAACAAGATCCCATGTAAGCTAAAAATCTGAGTTAGGACTATTTTATATTTTACATTCTTCGTTGTATATTTCCTAGAAAAAACACTAATTTATTTTAGTCATTTAAAGTCTATTGTGTGATAATTTTTAAGGGGAAATTTGAAGAAATACACTTACATTAGATTTTATTTTGAGAACTATACCATTTGTTTAATTTTTTGAAAACTATCTTTTAGTATATGTGAATTGACTAAACTATCCAATCTAACAATATTAAAAAGTAATACCAGAATGTTGCTAATCATTTATTTACTAAACAATATCAACAACAACAGATTTTCAAACAAAAATTTAACAATATCTACACAATTTCTTTATAAAAAAAAATATATTTTCAGAAAAAAAAATTACGAAAAAAAAAGAAAAGAAACACATACGTCTCCTCCGTCTTGGTATCTCCTCTGTACAAAATATTTTCTTTTTTTCTCTTTCTTTTGTTGATAGTTTTTTCTTCCTTTAATTTACAGGTATGTTATTTATTTTTTGGGTGCAAGTTTTGTTATTTCTTCATCCATATATTTAAGTGTAATTAGATTTCGTAAATTCTCATCTTCTGTTCTTGCACACATTATATCTTTTTTTCAAAATTCGGAGAAACAAAGTTCAAAAAATATATCAGAAAAAAAAAATTTATAAAAGAATAACAAAAATTTCTCATAACAAATTTGGATAGTCATTTAAAATGAAAAAAGCAAAATATAATGTGAAATTGCTATAAATATGTCGATAATCATTTAAAACTTACTTATAGAAAATGACTTGCAGAAGATGTATATGTATGGAAGGAATGATGTAATTATTTGTATATCAGAGAATAAAGATTGTATAACTTTGTTTATATACGTTTTATAAAAAATAAAAATTTATATATATAATTTGTTTTCAATGCAACATAATTTGTTTTTACTAATATTCTTGCTATTTGTAATAAAACCAGTTATAAGGAAAAGTTATTCTTATTTAAAAAATAAATAAATAGTAACATTTAAGTGGATAATAATGTCTTTTCGCATCTAATAAGGTGTAGTTTACAAAAAGAAAACAAAAAAATGTGTAACTTTCAAAATTTAAACTAAAAGAAGTGTATTTGTCGAATTATCTCATTTTTAATGCTATTTTAATTTTTTTTATTTCAGCGAGATTTGTTTTTTGCTAAACAAGTCAGTAACGTAGTCAGATCCGTAAGTATTGCGGCCAGTGAAGCGTCAGAAAAATGTAAGGGACAAAATTATACGACAAATCTCTCAAATAGTTTTTTTTTCAAGTTTTTATCACTAAATAGACTTTTAAAAAATTCCCAAAATAGTTTTTTATCAAAATTTTAATATATTTTTTTTTAATTTTAAACTTCACCTCCAAAATCCACCATATAACTTTAAATTTTAAATTTAGATTAGTTAATTCAATGAGTATCAATGTATATTTACATCCTTTAATATAATTTATTTTATTTTTTATCTTTAATTGCTATTTTAAAGAGAAAAAAAAACTTTAGGTCTATTTTAATTATTATCTCAAATTATTTTATTATGTCCATCTTTAGAAAGGAGACAATATTTTTTAACTATGGTGTGACAAAAAAATAATAATAGTACTAACATATCAGTATATCTGTTTAAAAATATATACAGAAGCTCCTTCCAACAATACCCTCGTACAAAACAATATTTGTATAACATATAGTCCGATGTTTTTGTTTTGTTAATTTGAAGCAAATTAATAGTTGAATTTGAAATAAAAAATAAATGTAATTTAAAAACTCAAGTAGTAGTTTATACACAAGATCTGGTCCCTAAACGTCATGATTTGGTTCTCTAATCCCATTTTCTTGTTAACTACTAATACTATAATCCCGTCTTTTGATTTGGTTGACGTTTTAGAGGATTGTAAACAAATTAAGGAAGCTAATCTATTGTCTCTTCTCTCATTTTTATCATTATTTTTATATGCAACCTACTCTTGATCATAACCATTAGTGCAATGATAGATAAAGTCTAAAGTTATTATATTATGCATAAAAGTTTGGAAATGTCAAATAATTTGACACAAAACAAAAATTCTAAAACGTCACCTATAACGGAATGGAGGGAATACAGCTCTTTTGTTTTGTGTAAAATGTCCATATAGTGCTATATCAAATTAATTATTAGTATGTAATGGTAATTGATACACTAGCTAGAATTTATATATAAAATGAAAAATTTCACATTATGACAAATTGTAGATGTCATTGTTTCCAAAAGACTTGTAAAGATACAAGAGTGCCCAAACAAAATACAGAAGAAAGTAGTTAAGACTGTCTTTTCCAGTTAAGGGCATGTTTATTGCACGTCTCTTAACATGGGGTTTTTAACTTTTCTAAGAGACGTTTCTTAACTTTTAACTAAGAAAACTTAAGAACCGTCTCTTAAATAAGAGACATAAGAGACGTCTCTTAGCGGGAAAATTAAAAAAAACATAAAAATAAAAATAAAAAACGTGAAATTATAAGTTAAGAACCACACCTAAGAGACCGGGGATAAACGTGCTCTTGATCTCTTGGAACCACTCTAATTGGTAATTAATTTATATCTACTATCATAAGTGAACGATATAATAGTGTCGGTTGGGTAATGAAGAACATAGACTTTTCAATCCACTTGAATGAATATTCTAATATATACTAATAATTTTTTGTTTAACATCTTGTCTCTTTTCACTCAATCATGAAAAATACACAATCCGTTAGGTCCCCTAACACTAGTCGTTGTTTGAGCCAAGAATATCTTCGATATAATGCTATATTCAAACAAGTCATTAAATTATTATCATGTCAGGAATCAATTATTTAAAGCCACGTCTATTAATTAACATATTCTTCCAAACCAGTGGCTAAAAGCAATACATTGTTGGGAGAAAATACTATTTATTTCAACCTTTGCAGTACGTGATGTGAATACAATCCTTATCGAGAACGTTCAGCAATTCATGAGAAAGATTTTATTGATACATAATGACAATTTACTTCTAATGTTAACCACACATTTGGTATTTTGATTTCTTGGCTAATTTATATCCAAGTTTCTTCAATTTTATATTTTGCAAAAATATTTCATGCATTTGGTAATTTCACAATGATTTTTTTTTTTCATAATGCCATCCTCAGCTCACAACGACTTAATGTACTATATTTTTTTTGGTTATGATGTTTCATAAATTTGTGCCTTATTAAAGTTAGAAGATTTAAAATAAAAAGGTTATAGACTCTTTAATAGTTTATATACTTTTAAAATAAAACCATTGACACAAGATTTATATAAATTGTAGTTCAAATATTTATAATGTTCTAGAAACTAATCATAACGTGTATATAACATAATATAAAATAGATTTTTACGAGTTTCACTTTATCAGATTATTTATGGTTTAGTTCTAAGATAGTAATCGTAAATTAGAAAATAAAAATATATCGACTTGTATTATTGTGTTGTGTTTTAATAATTTACATAAGAGTTGTATATGTATAAAAGACTTAACTAAATCTTAACTAGGATTATAATTTATCTAAATCTAATGATATATAATTAAATCAATTAATTTATATCACAATAGTATATATAATATTATTCGAATTGAATTTCACAGACTTCTAAGACATCATTTCATAATTAAACTTTAAAAATCAACAATAATTGATTCGTAAAACACACATTTTTCTCCCTTACTTATCTTCAATAGTAACAAGTACATATTTAAATTTTACAAATAATTGGACTCAATAAGTGGTCTTATTTAAAATATTTAGTTGATCCAATATACGAATCATATCATAAGGAGTAAGGACAAGTGTAATATATATAAGATCAGCTTTATTAAAGAAAAATCTTGACTCAAAAGTCGTAAGCTACTGCTTGTAAAAGATGAAAAAGAAACAAAAGAGAAAGGGATTGATAATACGTTGTTAGGATCTTAACGTGGACAGGAGCATGCAACTACTCGATGATTTATAATGAACACCATAAAAGCCAAAAAAAAATAAAAAAGTGGGACGCGAAAAAAGCATCTGCTCTTTGGAAACCGAATATACTCTTACTATCACCTCTCTATCTTATATTCATAGTCCATCGTCAATGCCATCGGTATTGACTATTTTATATGGTTATGTGATTTTTATTCATTTGCTAGTTATTTATTTATTAGAACCTTAACATCCGAGATATAAAGTTCTAACTTTGAAAAACTTACTTTATTACGAGGAAACAAAAGCAACTAAAAACTCTAGAAGACCATACCTTTCTTTTACCAAAAAAAAAATAACAAAAATACTTTTTTTTTCTAAAGCAAAACCAGTGATGGTTTTTAATAGTTCAAAAATAATATACATATTTATATGCAACTGCTTTTAAATATATAAAAGTACCTTTAATTTGACAAAAGTATCTTTAAGTTGATTTTCAACACTAATCACGGTAATTACTCCCTTTAATTTATAACTAGATCTTGACCCGCCCGATTGGGCGGGTGTTTTCTTTGACAATAATAATTATCAACTTGTACTTAATTATAAAATATTGGGTTTTATAAAGTATGATCAAAGTTCTTTGCTATCATATGATTGTTATTGTATTTAGCGCGGGTGTTTGATTTAACTTGTATTCAAAGTAAATTGATAAATCGCTGCTTTTATAAAAAAAAATCTTTTGTATATTTTTTATGTTTTGTAATTTACATATAGAGTATAATATTATATTATAATATAGATGTTGATAAAAAATTATTTGTACATAATATTATATTAAAAATGTATAACTTGATGCAATTTGATGTAATTGTATTATTCATATATTAACTTTTTTTTTGTTAATTTATTTTGAAATGAAACAACATACTAAAATTTTTAATTATCAATATATAAATATCGATTTGGTTATATAAACTTTGGAATTGTAATTATTTAATTTAAATTTATTTTAAATGCAGTAGCAGAATCTGTAAATAAAAAAATATAAAAATAAAATAATTAATTTATTGTAAATGTAAAGGCTAAGTTTGTAAATAAAAGAAATTATTTTTAATACTGCTATCCATGTATCCAAACAATCCTCACTATCCATGTTTCCAAACAAAATCCTAAAGTACTTCTACTTTAATAAGATAGATAGATGTAAGATATTATGGATAAAAGCACAAAAATAAAAAAAATCAAGAAAATATAAATTATAAAAAGTTTGACTAATAAAAATAGCAAAATATAACTGATTCAACCGTTTTCCAATAAATTTAAAAGTAATATAAAATTTTCAAAACCACTTACACTTTGAAACATCAAAAATGTTGTAAAATATTATTATGAGACAGAACAAATAACTTTTTTTTTATATAAATTTGGATTTATAAACATGTATCGTTTTCACAAATACTCAAAAACATAATATGAGCCACTGTTTTGGATTATGCCCAATATGAGCCACTGTTTTGGATTATGCCCAATTCAACCACGAAGAAGTGCGTCCGTGAGGATACTATCGAAATCACATATCATATCATTCCCACACATACAAAGGAAAAGACTAACAAATGTTTATGGGCTAAATAAATAGCAGTAGTAAGATCATTCACTAAATCTATCAATGTGGAAAAAGAGAGAGAGAGTGTGTGTGAGAGACTTGAGATTCCAATCAACTCATCTCCTAGATACTTGTCCTAGACACTTGTGTCTATCCATACATCTCTATTGCTTTGAGTGAGAGTACTCCTAAGGACATGCTGACTCATCACCTCCTTCCCCCACGTTGTCCTGGTCTTGGACCTGGGTTTCTTGAAAATTGGATTTGCAAAATCTTGGAATCAGGTTCATTTTCATCCATTCTATAGCCTGCCAAATGCATAGTAACATCAGTTAAGGATTGGTTTTTTCTTCAGGAACCCACAACATGTTGGGAAAGATAGTATATTAAAAGAAACAATGCAACATGAAACCAATGTGTGTTGGACCAGACAATCCTAATATTGGGAGCAGAGAGCATCTTAGTCACCTTGCAAGGCGGTACGAGCAGTTGCTGCACATGCAGGATTTTCAAAATCAACAAAACAAAGAACAATAGGATCTCCATTCCTCTGCATTAAAACCATTTAGTAAGTCAATATTAATAAATCTCCGGGACGATTTAGTTTCAACAAGGCTTCAAGTTAGAACCAGAGAATCTTACTTGCTTTGAATCTTTGGTCACAAGTCTCACTTCTTTATATCCCAAAAAGGGCCTAAATATATCTAGACATATAGTTAAGGACACTGAACAGCTCAAATATTCGTAAGTGACGATATAAATACTAGTGTAAAAACTTCTGAAAGAAATCATAAAAATAGGATACGAGATACCTCCCTCCTTGAGCAATTAGAAGGAAGTCCTTCAACAAACAGAGTGTTGGATGCATCTGGAGGTAGACGAAGAAGCTCCCGGCTAGGCCTACCAACTAACTCTTGTTGACCAAAACCTAAACCTCGACCATTTGGCCCAAAATCTGAAGGCAGCATTCCACCACGCCCAGCCATGAGCTCACCCATGGATGGACTAGGCATCACGCTGTCACCTCCTCGTCTTCCCATGCCAACACCATTGTTAAATCGACCAACTTCTTCAGATGGCAGAGAAGACGTTTGCTACAAAAACATAAAAGAATCTCAGTTCACCAATGAAAGAAGAGACAAAACATGAAACATTAGTGAGTAAAAAAAATCGTACCACACTCTGCAGGTAGAGGTCATAAGCTGAGCCAATCGTTCTTGTATCTTTCACTGAATGAGGGATACCTCGATCCTCATCCCGTGACACGTAACTGTGCATATCATGTCCTGAATAAGACAAACACACCTTGTTCACACATCCATAACTATGTTAATGTATATTCCTATGGACATCGATCTTTGTATACACAAAAACACAATCTGAAACTATGAAGGAGTGATTTTTTTGTTCACACGTTGATAACTGGATGATGAAACAACTTAACATAGAATCATTGTAGCGGAATACATACACTATCTACACAAAACCAGGGCCGGCTCTGAGATTTTGAGAGTTGTAGACGATTTAGTGAAGGTTTTAATAAAAAAATTCTTTTTTTACAAATTTGGGGATGTATGTGTATGTAATTTTCTTTAAAAAATTTGGGAGCTATAGGCTTGTGAAGACAGAACCACTGGATCACAGCCATACTTGTAAGAAGCAGACAAAACTAAGAAGAGGTATAGTTTCCAATGCAAAGAAGCAATCTTTAAGACTCATAACAGATGAACATCTGTTCTGTTCAATTTTCTTACACAACAAGCAGCTCAACAATGCCCACTACATTAAATTCTGAATCTCCAAGTGTAAGAAACAACCTCATCGAGCTCTAAATTGTAAAATCACAAACCTAGCGAATACAAAAGAAGGAGAATTGAGGTATACCGAACTCAGAACGGGGACGTTTGAGAGGACCACCGTGGGAGATCGACGACGACATCGGAGGCTGATGGTGTCTCTGCTGGTTCCAGTACCCATCCGCCATGGAAGGCGACGGAAACAACCGCAAACCCTAATTTCAATTTTAATAGGAAAAGGTTTCGATCGCAAGCTGCTTTGCCCTTGTTCTTGTGTCTCGCTTTCTTCTTTGTCCAGTTTCGAGTTTCTGGTTCATTGGGTTTATTTGGATAGTCCGAATCTAGGTAACCCGACCCGTTATTTTACTGACCCGGTTCATTTTGGTTCCAAGTTAACGGGCCTATAATTTGGCCCATTTCTCAGTAACATTTTCTTTTAGACAGGCCCGTCTCATTATTTATGGGGATCCTTGCAAAGTCAAGTAAACAAGTTTTACAAAAAATGAAAAAAATATCCCTAATTTTTTGAAACAAAATCTCTAAGAGCAACCTTAATGGTGGGGATGTTCATTTGAATATCTTAACAATAAAATATTATTATTTTTCTATTTATTATTATTATATTTAAATTTTAATTTTTACAACAAAAATAATCAATAAAAATAACATGTGTTTTTTAGTACCTAATGAGGTTCTAAAAACATTTTATTTAAGATACAAGTTCTTAAATATTTTTTCCTCTCCCCTACTTTTTGATTTTTAATTATTATTTTGTGGAGATATTTTGGCTAAGAAACCTCCATTATAGGTGCTCTAAATGCTATTAGAAATTTTGCAAAAAAAATTTGGACTTCGTGCTTAAAGACGCACTACCTTTAAATTGTAACTAAGCAGCACAAGTGATTAGGAAATCGTAAATTTTCATTAATGGGTTTGATTAGATGTTAATTCAATGGCTGCTATGGTATGAAAGATGACTTCTTTTTGGTTTCTCTAGCTTTATGTTGTGTGTTTCATGTTTTGTTTCTGATTGGTCTTTTTGATTGACATTCAATCTCTTTATAGTTGGAGAAGTACAAGAACAATGATTCTGTTTCTGATATATGGTTTTACATAGTCATAACTCGTTAAAGTGTCAATGAAATCATAAGATTTTACTAAAGAATTTAGTATGATTTTTGTTCAAGACGATTAATTAGTAGAATATTTATTCAGTGGGATTTGTTGAGTTAAGAAAGATATGTTTCCAAATTTTATATTTATAGGCGCTTTTCTTGTGTTTTTTTAATCTAAAAGAAGATGATGATTCAGAGCAGTCTTTTCTCCAAGCATACCAGCAAATATGAGTCAGACTAGCGAAGTCTTGAATCAATAAATTATTAAGAGTATATCCAACTCGACTTCAAATTTTTAAATTTTAAGGTTTTTGCCATTTCAACTCAACCTTAAATTTTTAAATTTTGAGGTTTTTAATAGTAACCTCTCAAATTTAAGGTTTCACTATTCGAAACCTCACAACTACAATTCATTTTCTTAGTCCTTACAATTATTTTCTTTCACAAATACATTTACTAACTTTATTTATAATAACTTAAATACATCAAAATAAAATAAATAGAATAAATATTACATAACACTAAAATAAAATTCACACAAATAGAAAAATACATTAAATAAAGCTCATACAAAATAAAAATACATTAAAAAAATTAACATGAATGAAAGCAAATTACATAAACATTTAAATATTACATATCTTACAAGTAGTACCAAACTATTAGAATTCATCGGCTAACCGGATCCTGAACCTTCAAGATAATCGAAATATGGTTGATAAATATTCAGATCAAATGAAGGTTGTTGCTGCTCTTGATCAGTTCTTTTGTATGATTTTCTAAAATTTGTGTGTATGTGTGTTGTTTTATTATATATGTAATTTATATTATTTATTATTATATAATATTATAATATTGTGTGTTTTATAATGTATTAAAGTATGTTTTATATGTATTTGTGTAGTTTTATCATTATAAGTATTTTTTGTCAATGTCAAAGACTATAATGCAAATACATAAATTTTTAAGGATTTTTTTTGAGAATTCATGGTTGAAATAATCAACCTTCAAATCTTCATTTTGAAGTTTTGCTCCTCTTAAAATAAAGTTTTGGGTTGGAAATGCTCTAAATAGAGCGCAGAAGAATGCATACTCTGAAATAACCCCCAATCAAAATATGTTTAACTACTATATACACTAGTAATATACTTATAACATGTCCTATATATCACTTGTGTGGATCTAATAGCAAAATCATGGATTTGGTTATAAAATAACAGGCTGATATAGGCTGTGTCAGAGATGTAAACTCCAAGAAATAGAGCTCCAGTAATTAGCCAAGAAAGCTCAAGAAGTTGAACCTCCCTAATAGCTCATGTACTATATGTCTCTATCTAAGTCGAACTTCCCAACGTCAAATTGGGAAAGCAAAATAGCTGTGGAAACTAGTCGAACTAATTACTGCTCTTTGGCTTTATGTTAATTACAGATCAACGATCAGAGAAGTTTCTCTCTTGTAAGTATAACCAAATTGTTATCTGTTACAAAGTCCCATATCGACCACCACTACACAAACATAATAAATTTATACAAAGTTTCATTTATTGATCTCTTCACTTTTTTTTTTTTTTTTTTTGATAAAATTTGGTTGATCTCTTCACTTACAAATTAGCTTTTGGATGCATATTTTTGCAACTTCGATAAAATGATTATGGGATATTTATATCAAATAGTAGCAACGTAATTAGTGCCTTGGATATGCGATGTGGCACGTTTGATGATGAGAAAGGGGAAAGGAGTATAATGGGAAAGATCCATAAATATTAGCTGCCACGATTACCTTTCACAAGCATTGGGGACGTCGTGTTGTTTAAAGAGAGTGGTAATGTTAAAGCATTCTCAACGGAGTTTTTAGCTCCAAGATATTCAAAATACATATATATATATATATATATATGTTTATATTAGTATTTAATTTTGGAGTTTTTAATTTTATGGAAAATTAACCTAAAAGTTTTCTACAAAAATATATTGGGTTAATTTTTTTGAAAAGTTAAGAATTTCATAATTAAATATATATATATATATATATATATATATATATATATATATATATATATATTTTGAGAACTTCGGAACTATAAACTCTCATTGGAATTGTTCTTCCAAAGTTTCACATCGGCCAACTTACAAACTACCTTTTGAATGGGTTCTACCTTTCAAATTTTGATTTTGATGTACTATACTTATAATAAATGTTACACAAAAGTGTATTATTCACATTTTCATTTTCAAAAGATAATGGATTGGAATCATTGATCTCATGTGCATTTTTGGCCTTATTTAACTCTCATCGGATTGTCTATGTAACTACCTCAATATAGTAGGTTTTCCTTTAAATTGCAGTGGACGAACATCAAACACAGTCATGCATGGTGGTTGGAGAATCAGAATAAGGTGTCTGAGAAATACAACCTGCGCGACGACTGTCATGAGAAATCATGCGGTCCCATGGCACAAAAATGTAAACCTAATGGTAGATAATTCAACTAAGACATGTTAATTTACCGATTCGCCCCTCATCTTTTGCCCCATTGCTATCACCCTGTCACTACTTTTTTTTTTTTACCCTGTCACTACTTTGCCCTCAAAAACTTCACTTTCGTTTATATATTCTTACTCCTCTTTTGGCTACAAAGTCAATTACACATGTGAAAAGACTTTTAGTCTTAATCGGTCTATATTTGGTATTCAAATCCCACCATATGTTATGTAAACGAAACATCCAATTTACCAACACACGTTAGGTTTATTAGACTAGCAGTAAATTAATAAAAGCCTCCAATTGGATCATAGTTGATGAGCTCATTAGTAGCTAAGGATGGACAAGAGTCATCAAAGATAAGAGTTTAAATTTTATTAAACGCCCACCAAACAAGAATACACATCATCAAGTTGCCAATATGATTCTAACAAATGACGTCATCATCACGACATGCAGAAGTAGAAACCCTCTAATTCTGTGAGAGTCTCTTAAAAATATGATGAAAAAACGTAAAACACATCATGTGTCACCCTCTATAATACTTGTAAACCAGTTCAACTTGAAATAAGATCCCAATCAAGAATCAAAAAAAATTGTTGGAAAGGTCCATGGAAGGAGATGGAATCTTTGGAGGACTATATTGTAGGATAGAGTTAAAATCATTGAACAACACCGACAAACCTTGTGGATCG
Source organism: Moricandia moricandioides (assembly GCA_905132885.1). Classification (NCBI taxonomy): domain Eukaryota; kingdom Viridiplantae; phylum Streptophyta; class Magnoliopsida; order Brassicales; family Brassicaceae; genus Moricandia; species Moricandia moricandioides. The sequence continues at coordinate 228,480 of CAJHQQ010000044.1, forward strand.
TTCGGTGGTGCAACCGTGGAAAAGAGTTCCGGTGATATCAACGGCATAGAAGTGGGGTCCGGAGATAATATCCCAGCATTGTAAAAACTTGGCATGTCCATAACTCGGTTTTGATGATGAAGATGATGATGATGATGATGATGATAATATTGATCATGGGTCTCTACCCCACCTACAAACCCTACTTCGTTCGAGGCATTAGCTTTCTCCATCACAGCATACCGAGCCGCCGGAGATATCGAACCGCGGGATGTATCTGACGTTGCTGACATGTTGTTTGGTGCTAATATGGATTGAGACGAAGATGATGAGGTTGTAGAGGTAGAGGTTTTCCCTGTGAGACGTTGAACCAGTGCCATGAAATTATTAGGGTGTGTATGGATAATCTTGGGAGATACGGTGTATATGATCACCGGACCACGTGAAGGTTCTTGCTGGGGTGGTGCCGGTTCTGGTGGTTGCAGCCGTGACTGTGGCACCAAGGGTGGCTTCTTGATGATCTTGTGAGACTCTTTACGAATTTTCAATGGAGGTGGTCTCGGCCCCAAGATTTCTTTAGATTTTGGCCATCTATTATCCATATAGTCTACTTTATGAGAAGATAATATATGTATATAGAGCGAGAGAGATATGTGTGTAAATGTGAGTGTATGCTGATTAATTTTTGTGAATTAAAATGATTATGTGATGATTGGGAAACTGGGAAGGTACATGAATGCATGTATATATATGATTCGTCACTTGTGTATAAAGGAGGGAGAAGAGAAAAGTCAAATGAAGAAAGCAAAACTTTTCTATAATTATTGTATTTTTAATGTTTGTTCATGTCTATTTCTTACCAAGATGAGGTTTGGTTAAAATGTTTTCCAGTCGTTAGAAAAGACTTAACTTTTCATTTGATGACTTCCAGAACTAGCTGTTACTCTTAATACACGTTTTATGACTTAAATAAATTGAAATGATCAATAATATATACCCGTTAGGTGGTGTCCACGTTGTTGTTTTAGAAAAAAAATATCTTATAATATAAAATAAGTTAATAGAAGAAATTACTTCATATCAAAATGGATTAGTGTTACTTGTGTGTTTTCTTTTGTTTGCAGCTTAATGAAAAATAACAATAATAAGGGGTTTGAATGTGTCCAGTCTTGAGGAAGTCAAAAGCTAAGAAGAGGTCATGAGTGCCACATCAGACAGTTTGTTGCTGACTTAGCATGATTACACGGTTCTGCTCATCCAGGCATTGCATTCCGTGGACCATAATCAACACAATTTTTCCTTTTGTCAAACTATGTTTATTCCATACAAAGATGTAGATGTGGCCAAAAGTTTAATAATATTTTTTTCAAAAATTAAATAACTAGTAATATGCTTTTAAAAATTTTAAAAATGATTGTTGAGTTGTAGAAATATGTAACATGTGTCACGTATATGGTTATTTGTAAAGAAAAGTAACGTAATTTCAGATGGTTTTACTAGCAATTATAATACTTAGAAAACGTATCATATTGCATCTAACAATTATACTGCTAACTCAAACATCGCTAAAAAATTAAAGGGGCGCTTTCTCGCATTTTGTTCCCAAGCTGTGAAGCTTGTCAATAAGCGATAAAAACAAAATGTGTATTTGTGTTGACCCATAATCACATGTATGACTCTCACGACCAGAAAAGGGGATAGCTGTTTTTATTTTTAGTTTATTTGAGGAACGATAAAAAAAAATTCAGTTCTATCACAAATTTAATATTATTTTCAAATTTACTATTATTTTCAAATTTAATTTTTAAAAATATTTAAAATTTATGATGAAAATAGATTTAATTAATTTTTCTAAATATCTATTAAAAAAATAGAAATTCAAACTCACTTCACCCCTTTTAAAACTAAACCCTATACAATAATCACTAAAGTTTAAACCCAAATGATAATATATTTTTGATTTTGAGTATATTTGAAAAATGATACTTAACTTGTAGTATTCTTAACTTGTAGTTAAGCATTCCTTTTTAAACTAATTTCATTTATTGATAAAATAAATTCGTTAAACATTATTTATAAATTGATTTGACACATGTTATCTTTATAATCAATTTCACTAGAAAAAAAATGATATAACATGCTAAAATTGATTACATGGCTACTAGATAAATATGACATGAAATTTATATTTACTGAATATTTATATTTTTGGTAAAATTTCTATAATATGCAAATAACTAATACATCATCATTAAAATAAATTTATTTGAATATGATATTAAATAATATGATGATAAAAAATATTTTATAAATTTTGAAATATTGTTGAAGTCCATTTTTATAATCATACAAATTTCTTATTAAACAAGATTTTCAATCTTCTAAACTTTATTTGAGAAATGATCACATGTTATTCCTACAATCACTTTCACTACAAAAAGATGACATGACATACTAGAATTGATGACATTGCTAATGAATAAATATGACATGGTAATTGTATCTAATGAAAATTTATATCTTTGGTAAACTATTTTAGAATATGGAAATAACTAAGACATCATCATTACATAATATATTTAAATATGATATTAAATAATTTTATAATAAAATATATATTTAAAAAAATTTGAAATATTATTAAGTCTATTTTCATAATCATACATTTTTTCTAACCAAACAATATTTTTAAATTTTTATACAATTTTAAAATTATTTATAAAATTTTAATCGTAACATCATTTGTTTTCCTTTGATACCTACAAATTTTTTAAAAAATTGTTTATATTTTTGATAATTATAAAAATTTGATATCAATTTCTTTCAAAAATTTATACAAATTGATTTAATATATAAACCAAAATAAATAATTGAGAATCTATTTAAAATTGTAATTTAAATAAATAAATAAAATTATTGTAATTTAATTTTATGTTTAACTAAATTAAAATTTATATTGAAATATTAGTATAAAAATAATATAATATATAATATTAACTAAATTTTATTTTACAATATAATTTATTTATTTTTTCAAAAAAAATCTACACATGGTGCAGTAAAACTTCTAGTATATAAATATGATCGAACTAACAAAATGCTTAATTTTGATATTCTAAAAATTAACTTCTAAATTTGCTCATTCCCTGTTAACAGATATGTATTGGTATGCTTATTTAAGGATTGTATCACACGAATAATATTTGCCAAATCGTTAGTTCCAGTTACAAAAGTGAACTTGCTTCCAGATTTATCACTACAAAGGTTAGTTCCAAAAAGTTATCATAAACAATGACAAGCCATAAGTCATAACACATATTAGACTATGCACTCTTCTGTTAAGGTTTAGATAGACTTTTTTTTTGGGGTGGGGGGGTACTAATCTTCTTCTGTATTCCTTCAAAAAAAAAAAGATCCTTCTTCTGTAATTGTATCAATACAACACATGAAACTTTGTTTTCTCCGATTATGAAGCTGCTTAGATTCGGTAATCTGTGAAGATTAAAAAATTTACAATCTAACTCACGTGTTTAGTCCAGAACATATAAAATTAAGCAATATAAATTAAGATATAGAACACTGGGTCTAACTTTTAGTTCTCAGTTGGTACGGTTTAACTATAGTTTAAAGATATGAATATGACAAAATGAGGTATAATTAGCGATTTTGGTTTTGCTTGCATGCTATGTTGAAATTTTTTGGTTATATACAAGTTACTTTTAAAAAAATCACATTGAATATTTAATTTAAGTTGAACACATAATACTTGAAATTAACCAAGATGGTAATGTTTCGTTTTTAGCAAACCCCAAGATGACAAATTAAAACCATGATAATCCGGAGAAAGTGCCGAGTTGCAAATGTTGATGCTAGACGCGGTAACAGACAAAGGGAGGGGAGAAGAAGTCTTTTGTATTTGGTTTTGAGTTTAATTTTGGTCAAACTAGAATCTCGGAAAGACAGATCAATCTATTTAATTACTTATTGCTCGAAAGTGATTGGACTTGCAAAGTCTTTAGAGAGTCTTCGAAAATTCTTATATTTTCTGTGTTAAATATAGGGGCTGGACATTTTATCCGTTAAATTTGATTCGATTCGTTATTCGTTTCGATTTGATCCGTAAAATCCGGATATCCGTAAATCGTCGAAGCAAATCAAATACTAAAAATTAATATCCGTTAGAAACAAATCAAATCACAAATACTAAAAAAATTAGAGCCGGATATCCGATCCGATCCGACATTATACAAATAGATGTATATCTATAAATAAATATAGATTTTTATATGTATAATTTTATAAAATTATTATTTTAACATATCATTTTATTAATTTTATTTAGAATTTACTTATAAAATCTTTATAAAAACAAAAAAAAATCAAAAAAATTGTCTGTTTATAAAAAAAATTGATTAATTTTAAATATTTATGGAACAGATAGTCTCATTTATTTTTATTTTTCATTTTATATTATGCAAAAATATTTTTTTTTGAAAATAAATTTTATAGTTTTTCTTAATTTACTTGTATTAAACAAAGTAGATGAGATATCCGTAAATATTCGTTAATATCTCAAAAAATCTGGATATCCGTAAAACCGGATATCCGTATTTCTTCGAAGCAAAACAAATCGAAAAATCAGATATCCGTAAGATACGAAGCAAATCACAAATGCTGAAAATTATGGAGATATTCGATCCGTGCCCACCCCTAGTTAAATATTACTATTATTCTTTTCTAAACTAGGTATAGAGTTCTAGATTTCACTGAACAACGATTATCAACAGATTTATTATCTCAATTAGCTTCGGATATGAGTGAACGCGTATAACCTTAAAAGTTTTACGCGGTTCATCGAAATATTATATAGTAAAAAATAAATAACAATGTTTTTACCTAGTCTTGCTATATACCATAATATATTTTGCCCAAAATACCACAATATATTAAATATAATTAAAAAATGTGAGTCCCGAAGATTAGCGACGAATATCCTCTCAGGCACTAACTAATATCGAGAATTCAAATATAGATCTGTGTCTTGACGCCGGCGAACTCGACGTTGCTTGTTTCCTTCCAACGTCATGCTCTCACTTCTCACTCTTTATGTTCTTGTTACCTCTCCATCATCGTTGACTGAAACGTACATAGTCTCAAAAGTTTGGTTCAAGGTTTTTGAAATGGTCTTCTTCTTTGGGAGTTCTTGGTGTGACTGCTTCTCTACTACTTCGATTCGCTGGCTCCTCACGTCAGTCTCTCCATGTGCTGTGTCCTGAAGATTTGTGACCCGCTGTTCTGTTTCCGGATAATAGGTCTCAAAGTCTTAAAAAGAACAACAACACAAGTTTACTGCAATTTTCTCTTCATATTCTCATTTAACTCTCAACTCATGCTTAAATACAAAACTAACATAAATAAACTAACTATGTATGTGGGTAAGCAACACACAAGCATAAACCCACTAACTAAAAATCAATATGGAAACTAATGGCCACATTCACTTCTTGCTCAAATGGTATCTCATCAGTACCCCCATCTTTAAAACAACCTTGTCCTCAAGGTTGGACACAAAACATGGAAGCTTATGTGAATCTTCATTGCTTTACGGGGAGCAAATAATTACACATATTTAAACATTCAAAGACCAAATGTTTTCTTCTCACATGCCGGTTTTGAGACATGTTCTGGTTCTAGATGAAGAATCATATGGAGGCAGACCGTTGGAATTCCTTCACCATATACATTGGACACCATGAGTTGTATGAACTTCTTATGACGTAACGGTGGCGGTCTACCAAAAATTGGTTGCTCTTCGTTGAGCTTCTTTGGTGTTGAAGTCAGTCATTCATGGTTGTGGTTTGGATGTGTCGGAGGAAAAATAGAGGGCACATATGTTTTGTGCGCAACACGTCGAATCCAAAATTGGGTGATAACTGCTTTAATATGAGACACATCAATGAATTCTTTGAAGAACGAGCAAAACTTGATTCTTGCATAACACAACTGAATGAAAGATGTCTTCAGCGATCTTTGAATCCATGCTTAAATATTTTTCTCAAAACCTAGAAAGGCCAAGTGTTCATCACCATATGTGTCAAAGATCTGAACCACATTATGGTAGATGTTCGTCATCATAGACATTAAAGATAGAAGGTCCATAAATCTGGTTGTATAGCTTTATGGATTCTTCCGGAACCTGCAGATCCGCTGCAACCTTCATGGTCTATGTAGGTGGTTGAGATGCAGTACCACCATTGACTCTTCCATCACCTGCTTTCATCTCTCTTACTATCTTGGCTAGATGGTTTATGGTCTCTCCAAGATTGATGAGTTGCTCCATTATATTGATACCAAAAAGTGGTCCGGATCTAAAACAAAAATGTGCTTTGATGCCAAATAAGGCCTCTCTTCAAAGCTATGAGAGTTTGCTCTGATACCAATTAATAGGTCTCAGAGTCTTAAAAGAACAAGAACACAAGTTTACTGCGATTTTCTCTTCATATTCTCATTGAACTCTCAACTCATCCTAACTGCTCTGTAAGTCTCGTAGTCATAGCTTCGAGTGGTAGTGACAAGTTCAGTTCTTCAAGAAACAAATTTGACTCATCGCCGACTTACCTCGTCGGGTTCTTTGACTATTTTGACGATATATGCGCCTCATCAACTCCATCTCATGATGTTCTCTGCTCCTCAGACGTCGAATGTCCCACCGTCATTGTGATATTACACCGAAGAGGTAGTCCCGCCGTTCACCACGACAGCGCGCTCTGCATCTGGGCTTTATCCACGACCTCATCTATTCGTCCGGCAAGCGTTGTGGATCCAGAGCGCGTGTTTCTCAACCTCTCATGAAAACCCTAATTTGGCATCTATGGGCCTGAAAATGGATCTGGGCCTTGTTCTTTGGTTTGGGCTCTAGTCTAATTTTCAAAGGCAGAAATACTCCTTTAATTCATCATCTACTCTATTGCTATCTTTTTGAGGTTGTTCCTACTCCGGCAGCCTCTCCGTACCTCACTGCAACGTCAGGAGAGCCATGCATCTTCAGAGACGGTTTCCAACTGCTCTCAAAACCCATTGGTTGGGTTCTTCAACATCGATTTTAACTTCTGTGTGTTCTATCAAACGCGGGCTCTAGGATTACAAGTGAAGATTTTCAACGAAATTGTTCTCTCCTTATCCACTTTTATCTTTTGTTACGTCTTAGTTATGTTAGCTTATCAGCTTGCCGGCAAGTATCTCTCCGGTTATAACCGACTTAGCCGATCGAGTCTGATTTTAATATAAGCATTTGTTGTTAAAATTAAATAGCTGCAAAAATACTCTAATTCTAGATATCATGAACCAGTCATAGCAATGTCAATAGTATTTGACTTTAAAACTAGAAACAACCCGTTACATCAAAGTTATTTTGTGTGTAACAATCATTGAGTGTTCAATTCCAATAAAATAGTGCCCCCCGACTGAAGCAAAAAGAAAAGATATTTTCGATTAAAAATGGATATATATTTTTATTTGTTAGAATGAATTCTTTCACAGTAAAAATAAATCATTTTAACCAAACCAATAACATAATAGACGGATTTTTAGTTAAAATGAATCACAGTTTATAAGAATTTATCAGTAATCTACAACCTCAATATTAATAAATCGGCAAGTAAAAAATAATAAAAATAAAAGAAATAATTAAATAAAAGGAAATTGCGGTAAAATTCATGGTAAATTAAGTGGGGAATTCATCTTACAATAGAGGATAACATCTTTAATCTTCTCATCCCTTTCTTCATCTACCATCGGACCACTCATGAAAGCATTAGAGGGAGATGATTTTATGGAGTGAACCAAGCTGCTCCTCCGTGAAACTGTCTTAGATCGTTCCCGTCTTTCGCCTTCAGCCGCCGCGTCGAAGCACATAAACAGTCGCATAAACGATTTGATGAATCCAAAGCTTCTTCTACTTGTTTTTGTCTGTGACATATTGTTACAAGGTTGGAACAATATCGACTTTACGAAATACGCGTACACAAAGAGGCGGTGTTAGAGATGTAAAAATGTAGAAGATTTACGTTACTTTTTTCTATTGTTATAGATTAGGGATAATAATGACTATATATATAAGCATTAATGGCTAAATTACAAATTAGTGGTCTGATTGTTTTTAAATTATGTTTCTATCCTAAAAGAGTTGTGTATTTTGCTTCAAAATCACAAAGTTTTTGATATTTTTAGGGATTTATTTAGGACTACAGGGTCCGTTTAGTAATAGTTATATTCTTATTTGAATTAGCTCGTTAACGTATCCTTCTATTTTGTGAAGTCCTTAATTAACTTTATGAGTAAATCTAAGTATTCAAATACTGTTACCACCTTTTTAGGAAATAGAATCTTCGGTAATATCTTCTAAAACTAAGAAAAGAATGATAATTTGTGTTCGCTAAATCGATGCTATATTTTAATTTGAGTAATCTTGTAGCTTTTTAACTTTTTTTTTTCAACTAGCTTTTGGTAAGAATAAGAACGGTTGAAATTTTCTCTATATTTGTTTAAAATATATGTGCAGAAACAAAATATTTATTAGTCGCTGCAAGATAATATGTATCTCTCGAGATGGAGCTCTCCCTGATAGTCAAAAGATTAGTCAGACGATGAGAAAAATAAGGTAGGGCCCAAAAATAGGGGCGCAAAAGCCCAAACTAAATCAGTTTTGTCGCAACCACAACTACACCCTATTTCTCGGTCAAAGCAGCAACAGAGTCTAGGATCTCTACATCATATTCTTTGACTCTCAACCATTACCTATATCTAATTTTTAATTTACTTTATTTTAAAAATTATTTTTTTGAAAAATTTACAGATTTATAATATTTATGGATATCTAATCTGCTTTGATCAATACAAGTAATTTATAAAAAAAATATAAAGTTTATTTTTAAAAATATGTTGTGAAACTTTCATAAATTTTAAAATTAATTAAATTTTTTTATAAAACATACAGTATTTTTTTAAAAAAAAGTTATGGTTTTTATAAAAAAATTATATTCCTTTTTTAATTTAATACTTTTATACGTTAGACTGAACACTTTACCCGATATTCGAATCCGTACATGTATTTGACCCAAAAAACTGAACCGAAATAGAAAAATACCCGAACATGTATTAAATTAGTAGCGATTGGATATCCGAACCCGAACAGGTAATACCCGAACCCGAATAGATATCCGAAGATAACCGAACATATGTATAATTAACCATATATTTCTATTTTAGTTCTCTCATCTTTTCAAAATATTTATATTGATGTTACACATGACTAAAGATCATATTATATATATATATCTATATATATAATTTTGTATAAAGTGATTTACTACTCACTTGAAATTCATGTCAAATTCTTATTTCGTGCATTAACAAAAGATGCATCCAAAAATTTCAGGAAAAAAAACAACAAGTTAGTGGTTTTTTGTTCTTAATTTTTTCTGTCTCCCAATCTATTAATCTTCCTATTAAAAATTAAAAAACCAGTTAAGTTAAAGATATATTTTTAAATACAAGAAATTTAAGCAATGAATAATTCAATTTTTTCGAAAGCTAAATATCCGAACCCGACGCCAAATAACTGAACTCGAACTAAAAATACATAAACCCGACACGAAGTGTAGAAATATCCGAATGGGTTGTAAATCCCTATAACAAAATACCCAAAAATCCGAAATACTCGGTCCAAACTTGAACGGGTATTTGAACGCGTACCCCTATTATACGTAATTTATAAATGAAGTTGGTAAAATTAAATGTTAAATAATAGTTATAAAATTATAAATTTAAAATTTTATATTTAATTGTAGATATATATCTATTTGTATACAAGTTAGAACGAGGATTTTAGTATGTGCGATTTACTTCGTTTTTAATGAATACTAGATTTTGACCCGCGCTTTCAAAGCGCGGGATTTTTGAAACAAATCAAATTTATATGATATAAATTTTTATTTTTAATTATGTGTCTACATTTAAATGTTACAAATGAAGAGTTATATTTTGTGTTATGAAACTCAACCCGGACCCGTAGTTAAAATGACAAAACTAATGACTCTATATCTAATCTTGTTTTTTTATATAAAAAACTCGTTATGTAATGACAAAAATCCCGCAAAAACCTCGGACCCGACTACCGGTTGAACCTATGAATGACCTATTATGTAATACAATTTGACTTAACTTTGCATATTTAAAGTTTTTAATTTATAAAAGTTTAGATAAATGGTGGATATATTATGAATCTGATGCTCTAATTTTACAAAAGTTAGTCATATAAATTTTTAGTTAAACTAAGTTATCATTTTGTTGTAAGCGTAATGGATTAATATTTGAGAGAATGCATACTAAAATAGAAATAGATTTGAGCATCAAAGATTTGTATACGGTTACTAAAATTTAATAATTTGAGTTTGAAATAGATATTATTACTTATTTATTTATTTAGTTTACTTTTATTATTCACATGTTATTAGAATTTTTTCGATATTTTGTTTTTGGTTTATTTTAAATTTTAATTTCATTTCATTATTAATATTAGATATTTTAATATCTATTAATTTTTCTTTTGTTGTATATTTTTGTTATATATCTAATAATAAAATTAATTATTAGATTTTGAGCCGCAGAATGTATTTTTATTCAAAAACTTATTTACTGAAAATAAGAAATACATATGTATCTTTTTTATAAAAACATTTGTTTCTAAAGTATATATAATAAAATTAAAATTTACATGAACATAATTTTATGAAAATAAGATAATTCAATTATATAACCTACCTCTTATAAATTTTATTTATATTATAAAACTTTGATTTTTAATACAATTATTTATTTTTATAATGGTAAAAAGTTATTTTATTATTATATTTATTTGTCATAATTATTATACAGATTAAATATTGTCATTTTATACGTACCATATTTGATAAATATAATATTTTTATATATTTTAATTTAAATATGTATATTAACTTATGAAATTATTTATTAGCTTAGATATCGTACTTTGATATTTTTAATAATTTAAAATATGTCGTAAGTACATGAATATCTTTTATTCTGTTATTTTATAATTTATAAAATAGTTGATAAATCAATCAAGTTACTTTATATTTATTAACTGGTGTAGTAATTTTATTATGAATATAAATTATGTATATATAAATATCAAATATTTTTTTTTCTTATTATATAAATGAAAAATGAATTTTTATTTGTTTATAATTATAGTTAATATTAATTATGGATTTTATTATTTAAAAGTAAATATTAAAAATAAATGTATATTTACATTTTAAATAAACGATATTCCAAAATATTACTAAAATCTAATTTTAATAAAAGATACTCAAGAATATCTTTTTAGATACTTGTTTTGAAAATATTAAAATAGTTAATTAGATATAATGTATATTTATTAATAACTAAGTTAGTTGTAAAAGTATAAATAAGAAATTAAATAATTTTAATAGTCCAACATAGATTACTTGCAAGTAGATAAATATCGTTTATGTTTTAATAGTATTGATTATTTTAATATTTGCCGGATATTAGAACTTCATTTAAATATCAAGTTGTGAACTTGTAACAAGTTATACTGGTAATTATATAATTTTATTTTTGAGAAAATTTCATTTCTACAATAAGTTGATATTATTTTTCAAATTTATTTTTAATGAGTTATTATTTTCAAAAGTATTTTAATTTTTGATGAAAATAAACTTAATTAATTTTTCTAAAGATTTATAAAAAAAAATTAGAAATTCAACATTAACCCTTTAACACAAAAACTCTAAACAATAATCATTAAATTATAAACCTAAATGTTAATATATTTTTGATAATGTGTATTTTTACAAAGTGATATTTAACTTTTTCATATTCTTATCAATTTTTTCTATTGGTAATCTTCATGAAATAAAACATGTAGGATTCATCGATTCCGAAACTTTTTTTCTGAATAATTGAGAGGTGATTTGGACTTTAGGCCCAGTTAATCTTTCAGGCTGGGTGCATCAGTTGCTAATCCTTTCAACAAAAATAGAATTATGAATATAATAGAACTAAATTTAAATGTTAAACCAATAGCTCAACGCACAATTGGTTAAGAGAAGTTTTTATTTCACTGATGAATCCATAAGATTTAGAGTCAAACTTGATTAAAGAATACAGCAGGAATGAATAAGTGCCATCCCGAAAAGAATTAAGGGTTTGACTTCATATGTTAGAGTATTAGTATATTTTTAATCACTACATATCGTATCGTAAAGCTAAACTAATATTGGGATCGGAGCTTAACATAGATCTAGTTTTAAGGCTGCCCAATCAAAAAAACTTATATATCCTCACAATTTGCTTATCGATCGACGATAATAAAATAATCGAAGAGAATTCAACTTCGTAGATGTGAAGGTATTGAGAGAAATAAGAGGAGCGTAGCTTGACACGCAGGTTGAAGCACGTGTTCTCCCGTGCGTGTGGCCCTTAACCTTGCCGTTAATCTATCTTATTATCTCTCTGATGGTTTATATAATCGTTGCTCAAAAAAAATAAAATAATCGATGCTCTTAACGGTCACTAATTTAACAGAAAACTTAAAAAAAAAAAACAGAAAACCTTTTAATCAGCCATAAAAAATGATTAGCGGAGGAAAAGTTTGCCCCTAATCCAGTGATAATACGCATTATCTCTCCACACGAATTTTTTTTTTTATCAAAAAAGATGCTAGATAAGTAAAATTTTATATGTTAACAATTTTTTTTCCATAAACTGTAAAATGATTATATGTCTGAGCTACTTAAATTGTATATTTGTAGGTAATAACTAGTTTGATTTGGTGCGGATATTCTTTCTTTATTTTATTAATTGGTGTCTGCATTTCCAATCCAAATAACTTCTCCAGATTCGAGATCATTTGGCGTTTTTCAGTGCAAATTGAACCTAGGTGGCGATAGTTGTAGCTTTAATCCATTTATCACCAAAACTAACTTGTTCTGGTAACATTTTTTTCTTGGTGCATCCGAACATGTTGGATCACATAATATAAGTCTACCATGACGTTGGGTGCCAAAATACCACACAAGGCGCTGATATTCTTGGCAAATGGATAAAAAAATGACAGTCATATATTCTTTTTTTTTTTTTTTTGACAGTCATATATTCATTCTTTACCACAAAAATGATAATAATATAGTATATTGCATGTACCGACCCTTAGAAGAGTTGAAATGATAGAGTGCAGAAGAGTGCAAGTGGTCAAATGTTTCGATGGTTTTGTTTAATACGAATTTATTGTTGTCTTGCGTTTCACGATGACAAGATGCAGATGCGAAGAATGTAAGTACGTGACTGTCATGATATCATCTACGTACATACGTATATAATATGATTGCCCTACGTTAATATTTGTTTTATAAGAGAATGATTTGAAGGATATATTATTTAGTAGAGTTTTAAAATGTTTAGTAAAGTTTCACATCTCTCTAATAAAAACCAAAATCGAAGGTAACTTGACGGAGAAGAAACGGAAAAGGAGACGCACGGCTCAGCAACCGCCCACGTTAACTTCCAAGCCCTATACACATTTATCGATGCACCTCTATTATGCACACACACACATGCTCTTCTTCACCTCTACATTCACATGCATCCTATACATACTATATAGTTACATGTACCTGAATACACACCAAGTGCCCACTTGCTAGATTTCTCCAAGTGCATGAATGATGTTGCCGTACAACGCACACAACAGCTACCATCATCAGTTTCCCTCGCCGGAGATTGAAACTCCGGCGAAGTGGAAGATTTCATACGGACACGAGGCGACTCATGCTCCTCCTTGTCCCCGTTGTGCATCTTCCAACACCAAGTTTTGTTACTACAACAACTACAGCTTGTCTCAGCCTAGATACTTCTGCAAAGGCTGCCGTCGTTACTGGACCAAAGGCGGCTCTCTCCGCAACATTCCCGTGGGTGGAGGCTGTCGCAAGAGGAGCCGGACCAGACGACAGAGCAGTCACAAAAGGTTTGGTCCGAACGAAAATGGGTCAGATGGTCTTATCAATGCGTCCATGTCAAGCCCTGATGGTTCTGATATTGATTTGGCTGCGGTTTTCGCACAATACGTGACTGATAGGAGCCCTTCAAGTACGGATAACACCACTGGATCTGATCAAGATTCACCAGTAACAACAACAACAACAACGACTCATGTTTTAGGCTCCTTGAGTTGTGATATCTACCAAGAAACTGATGTGAATCTTGGATTCTACGGGGAATTCGAGGAACTAGCCCACAAGATTCAAGAAGATGAACGAGGATTTGGTCACTTTCTCCAAGAAGATCAAGAAGAGATCTTTGAGTTCCAAGGTTTACTCAACGACAAAGAGATCCAGGAGATCCTGGAATGCTCATTCTCTGAGGAGCCAGATCAGTTAACTTCTCAGGGGAGCTTCATGATCAATGGTGATAACTGGAGTTCAACAGATCTTACAAGGTTCGGGGTTTGACAAGGACGGTCGTCTCTTTTCATTTTAATCACATATATACTTAATTTATTAAAATACATACAACGTTCAATTTACTCATTCTTATATTGTTCATGACTTTATTATATCATACATGAACGATCCCATGGTAGGATCCGTGGAGTAGGTTACTATTGTATATTTCGCTTGAATAATGGATACAACTTACACTTTCTATGTTATTTTGGCTGCCATGCTTTTAAAGTTAGTCCTTTCAGTTTCGAATTTGGGACAACCTGTAAAGTCCACAAATCCACATTGTTTATATATGTTAGAAAAACAAACTTGTGGTAAGGCCGGGCCTGAAAAGCTCTAAAAAGTTATGGGCTAGAAGCAAAGAGTAAATAAGAGTGAAACATCAGCTACTATAAGTCTATAACCATCCAAGCTACTGATAACTTTTGCAAAAATGGCTGAAAACGTACCATCTGTTATGAAGGGGTAGAAGCAATGTTCAGAAAATCCTTAGACGGTAAATAAGCACTTTATAGAGGAATAGCGATTAAGAAAATTATTCGGGGTCTAAGTGAGACCTAAGCATTAACAAATTATTGATTTATTATATATATATATATATATATATATGACATTTAAATGAAATATTTTAGTTTTTAAATAGAAATACATGTTTATTGTGATAAATTATGAAAATTAGATATTCTAAACAAAATAAATTAAAAAAGATTGTGGATTCATATTAACATTATTGCTTAAATTAACGTATTTAGACTAATTTAAATCGATTTTAACAGATCTCGAATAGTTTAAACCAATCTGAATCCTATAAATCAGATTTTAAGAAAATCATTTAGGAGAAAATTGAATTGTTACTTAGACCTACTTTTAGAACTCTGCTTCTGCTTCTGCTCAGGGTCGATACAGCTTGTGGTCAGGTAGAACCACGCGTAGAAACAGCAAAGTAGATGGTGGGCTGAAATGTATGAGGCTTAGCCCAATAAGTTAGCTCAAAGTGAAAAGTCTTTTGAGAAACCGGACCAAAATGCTAAATGGTTGTATCTTCTATTGGTAACTCACAAAAAACTTTAATAAAGGAGGATTAAAGTCAAAACATATACAGATATGAATGAAGCCGATAACGTAATTACTGGTCGAACTTGCTTATTATAATAAAATATCGGGTCGACGAGCTATTTCCCCACGAGAAGTATCGTATAGCACCAAATGTCCACGGAACTATGACCGCATGCTATTTACCCCCGAAAACAAAGTTCGAAATCTATTTCCCCACCAAATTTGGTTTAGTCATGATTTCTGAAAATTGAATTTTAAATCATCTATTTTTCAATAGAACCGAATAAAACTAAACCAAAACAAAAGAAAACCCGACCAAACCTAGATCCGGATCAGAACAATAACCCGACCCCAGCATAAAAGCTTAAAAGACCCGACTAAACAAAAACCCCCAATTCAATTTCTATCAAGAACCCTAAGATTGTTTGTCTGCAATTGAAGCTTGGAGAAGAAAATGTCAGGTTGTTCGAGTATCGCGTCTGGAGCAACGACTGGAGGGAGTTCTTCTCGTCGTCGAGGTGGAATCATCATGGGAATTCCGAAGAGATGCTGGTGCGGTGATGAAGTTATTCCTTTCATGTCTAAGTCCGACAAAAACCCTTACCGAAGATACTTTCGTTGTGCTCATGCTGCGAAAAAGAAGGTAACTTTTGTATGTTTCAATTGATGAGAATCGATGTTGTGCTCAGGTTGTTTCAATTGAAATCGATGGGGAATTGATGTTATAATATTGTTATTGTATGCTTGAATTGATGTTGTAGCTTGAGAATGATAATCATATCTTTAAATGGATTGATGAGGCTTTGATAAATGAGATTGAGACACTTGAATTCAAGACCATGAGACTTGAGCAAGAGTTGAAAGAGATAGGACGGAAAGAGATGTTGTTGGCTGAAAGGGTTCAAATGGAGGTAGAGAAGAAGCTATTTGATAGGGTGGAAGATGTCTTGACTGAAGCAAAAGGTCGCATGAAGAGGATGATGGTATCACTAATCATTGGATGTATTGCTTTGGTAGGTATTATGGAAGTTTATCGTAGAGCATGGTGACTGTCATGAAGAAGAAATGGTTTGGGTTATCTGGTTTTAGAGATAATTATGTTTATGATGTATGACAATGATGTTTGGTAATGTTTGAAGACAATTGTGTTTGGTAATGAGTTTATGTAAAACAATGTTTCTATGTTAATTTCCATGCTTTTGAGACAATTACTCGAGAAGAAAGAGGCTTTTAACACATAAAAATGATAAATTATCTTGGTTTGAACAAAATGTATATTAAATCTTAGTACCATCCAACATAAGCCGATAAATAGTCTAGAAAAAAGATCACAATAGACACCTAGAAAACATGACCATCCAACATAAGCCTAGAAACATGGTTATTTAACAAAATCCAAGAAGGCATAAGATAAGACCATTAGCACATGTCCTCATATCCGAAAATAACATGACAGCCAGAACCACTTGGAGAAGCAACCTGAGAAGCTGGAGAAGAAACTTGAGGGGGACCTTGAGAAGCTTGAGAAGAAACTTGAGGGGGAACTTGAGAAGCTGGAGAAGAAACTTGAGGAGGAGGACCTTCATAAGCCTGCAAAATAACATGATTAGTCTATGTATATACAGATCAGTGAATCAAAAAAAAATTAACACAAACCTGATTCTTTGTGTGAAACCTAGAGTTGTGATCAGCAACTCCACAAATTCCACAATGCATGATACGTTTTTTGTGCTTTGGTTGTTTCTTGGTTGGAGATTCATTTACCCCTTTCTTCCTTTTCTTATCTGCTTTGGTTATTTTCTTCTTTCCAGGTTGAGGTGGCTCTGGAGGAACATGCACGTCGGGAGCATCCGTTGAAGGCCAAAATAGAGATCCTCTCACAGGAACAAGCCCTTCAGTATAGTTCCTCTTCCACATAGAGGTGCGAAACCATTGACACACAAAGTTCTCAGGTGCAAGCTTCTTATGTAGCATCACTCCGTAAGCATGCTCACAAGGGATTCCACAAATGTCAAACTTCAGGCATGTGCAAGTTCTCTTCTCCAAACTCACACGGTAATTACACCCACTAAGCTTAACTTCAAACATTCCATTGGTACTTCGAGTTACTTTGCATTCAGAAGCTTTCTTATGCTCAGCCTTCAGAAATTCGATGACATAAGGAGTACAAATACCTTAAACAAACACGAGAAACATACATTAAAAAATAGAAAATTAAATAGACAACTTAAAAAGTAAAAACCTTAAACATACCTTTGTGATTATGGGAAATAACTGAGCGTTTGGCAATACGAGCCATTGCCAATCGCCTAATTGTCTCCAACATTGGAACAAAAGGCTTCTCTCTTGCATTTGCTATGGTGCTATTGAAGGACTCAGTAGAGTTGTTCTCCACATCTTCACAGTAGCTTCCTAATTTGTAGAAGGCTCTACACCACGTTTTTGGTTTCATCTTTAGAACATCTTCATAGACCTCACTATCGTAGTTGAAAATCCAGTCCAAGCGCTGTTGGTACTCAGCTTCGTTGTAGCTCCACGCCAAACTCCATATATATGGCTTCATATCCTTTTTACTCCCATATTTCTTCTTCAAATTTCCATAGATGTGTCTAACACACATTCTATGCTCTATAGCTGGTAGCTCTTGTTGAACTGCGATCATAAGTCACCTTTCTCACAAACCATACCCAGTTGTCTGTATTTTCTACTTGAACAACACCCCAAGCTATAGGATATATAGCATTATCCGCATCTCTTCCCAACGCAACTAATATTTGACCCTTGAGTTTGTGTTTCATGAAGCAACCGTCAACTCCTATCAATGGCCGACAAGTCTCCATCCACGTTTTTCTAATCACATCAAAGCAAACATAGAACCGGTTAAACTCCTCCTGCCCATTTGCATTAGTCAATGTATCAATCTCTACCGAGGATTCCTTGTTTGAATGAATAAGCTCTGCAGCATAATCTCGGAGTCTTGCAAATTGGTGATCATACTCACATTCAAGCCACTTCAATGCCTTATTCCTAGCTGCCTGACACTGAGGCCTAGATACTGTAATTCCCCACTTCTCCAGAATCATTTCCTCTATCTTCATCGGCATATAATACTCTGGTTCCTCCCTGATCTTATCCATAAACAACCGAGCAATATGTGGAACCTTCAACATCTCACACGTTCCATTAGGCACACACGAATGCTTATCAATAAACAACCTAACTTTCCAGACATTATCACGCGGAAGCCTTGAAGCATATACTTTCCATTCGCAATGTGAACTTTCACCTTCATTTCCCTCAACTACATTAACTCCACCAACACACTTAAATCCTATCTTATCTTTATCATACCTGTATTGCTTGATGTTTCGACCAGTCTTGAGAGCATAATCTAGAACACAATCTTTGAAAGCCACTCCATTGAAGAAGTTCTGATCCTTGTACAAGCATCCGTTACTACGCTTCACAGGATTCCTCATCTTTGGTTTATTCGGAGCTTCATCATCCTCGTTTGAACTATCACTCTCACTTTCTGGAATCTGATCGTGTCGAACTGGTGGCTCCTCGACAAAGTCCTCAACCAATTGTTCGATCTCAAAGGCATCTCTCTCTACAGATTCTTCGTCGAATTCTTCGCCCTCTTCGCTTCCATGGAGCACCGACTGCGACATCGTAATTTCTTTCTCCCGATATCGATCTCTAGGTTTTTCAATTTGGGGGTTTTTTGTTCTACGTTTTTAATTGGAGATCACTTTTATTTAGGGTGGGTAAATGGGTAGATTTTTGTCGGGTCGGGTTAAGATTGTTAGGGTCTCGGGTTTTTAATCAAGTTATGGGTCATAATCGAGTGTAATCGGGTCTTAATCCGGTTAGTCATTGGCTTAATATGGTTTACGGTTTGTTGAAACAACAGTAAACCAATAAATATCGATTTTGTGGGGTTTTAGATTTCGATCTTTAAAACTGTGGGGAAATCATGACTAAAGTAAATTTGGTGGGGAAATAGATTTCGAACTTTGTTTTCGGGGGTAAATAGCATGCGGTCATAGTTCCGTGGACATTTGGTGCTATACGATACTTCTCGTGGGGAAATAGCTCGTCGACCCTAAAATATCTACCAACTGTAGTCTATAGTTTTTTAAGTTTCATGATAGCAATTTGTTTAAATTATCCATGATAAAATTCGTTTTGAAGTCAATTCAACTTGCAATAAATATGATATTTAAATCACGACTATGACAAATATTTACAGGATCGTATTACTAAATTGTAAAAACTAGACCAGGTGATTGTGGTCGAGTGGTAAGGAGACGGGACTGGGACGCC
The DNA here is from genome assembly GCA_905132885.1 of Moricandia moricandioides. Classification (NCBI taxonomy): domain Eukaryota; kingdom Viridiplantae; phylum Streptophyta; class Magnoliopsida; order Brassicales; family Brassicaceae; genus Moricandia; species Moricandia moricandioides. The sequence continues at coordinate 248,390 of CAJHQQ010000044.1, forward strand.
AACACGTTTCAGGTTCGATCCACCTGCTGCGCGAAACTAAGTCACAATTATCCTGGTCACCTTACACGGATATGGGCTCATGCTTTAGGGCCCATTTGAATACCCGGAGAGAGGGTCTATCCGTGGGCTGCACCTCCCCTTGGGGATTAGTCTGGGCCTCTCCATGGGCCTGGGATACCTCCAGGTAAATCAAAAAAAAAAAAAAAAAAAAAAATTGTAAAAACTACGTACAAAACTCTTAAAAAGGAGATTGACCTTCATATTTAGATCTCATATTAAGTTGTTACCAAAGGTCACGACAGATGTGTCAATTTGGCGGACCGTCCATGAGCTATCCCAATCCTATTTATTTTAGGTGGGCTATGGATACACCCAATTAATTAATGGTCTAATTGGACAAAAAACTAATTGATCTATTGTCCAATTGGGTAAAGACCAAATGGATAATGAGTGTCCATGGGCTTATATATATATATATATATATATATATATATATATATATATATATATATATATATATATATATATATATATGATTTTGACAAAAAAAACGTAGTTAATAAATTTAGTGAAAACACATATTTTCAACGGAAAATCAAAATTTTACGAGACTAACGGTAAATGTGATTTTCCGATTTTTGCGGAAAACCTTAATTTCTCGGTTTTAGCGGAAAAATGTAATTCTTGGTTTCAGCGGAAAAACCGTGATCTTTTGGTTTAGCGGGAAAACTTAATTTCTCGGGTTTGGTGGGGAAAATGTGATTTCTTAGTTTTGGCAAGAAAACGTGATTTCTCGGTTTTGACGGAAAACGTAATTTCCCGGCTTTGGCGGGAAAACGTAATTTCCCGGCTTTGGCGGGAAAACGTAATTTCCCGGCTTTGGCGGGAAAACGTAATTTCTTAGTTTTGACAGGAAAAACGTGATTTCTAGGTTTTGGCAGGAAAATGTGATTTCTCGGGTTTGACAGAAAACGTATTTTTTTGGTTTTGACAGAAAACGTGATTTCTTGGTTTTGGCGGAAAAACATGATTGCTCGGTTTTGGCAGGAAAACTTGATTTCTCGGTTTTGGCGAAAAATTGTGATTTTTTAGTTTTGGTGGGAAAACTTACTTTCTTGGTTTTGGTTGGAAAAATGTGATTTCTCAGTTTTGGCGGGAAAACATGATTTCTCGGTTTTGGTGGAAAACGTGATTTCTCGGTTTTGGTGCAAAAAGGTGATTTCTCGGTTTTGGCGGGAAAACATGATTTCTCGGTTTTAGCAGAAAAACACGATTTCCCGGTTTTGGCTGAAAATTTTAATTTCTCGGTTTTGGTGCAAAACTTAATTTCTCAGTTTTGGCGAGAAAACTTAATTTATCGGTTTTAGGAGGAAAACATGATTTCTCGATTTTGACGGACAAAACTTAATTTCTCGATTTATCGAGAAAACATGTTTTGGCAGAAAAATGTAATTTCGTGGTTTAAAGAAAAAACTGTAATTTTTTAATAATTATAAATATTATTGGGTGTCTATAGACATGATCTCTATTGGTTATGGACAATTATTTGGACTATTGTCCAATATGGACTGTCCATTACCTTCTAAAAGCTGAAATAGTCAAGTTGGTTAAGCTCATTTGGGCTTTGGACGGACTATTTGGCATCTCTAGGTTAGGAATCTATGATATGAGTTTCTTTACTTTTTCAATATGTAATTTTTGAATGCTTATTAATATCTTGCATCGTTATATAACACAACTGTATTTATACAAATTTTCTTTATATGTTAGCAGTTATAAATAAAAAAATGACTAACTTATTTATGAGTTATACCTAATGGATATTCTCTCAGTTTTCGTCATCTCTTAATAGAAGTATAATGAGACCATAATGTATGTAATTAGGTTCATGGTCGCGACTCAGGAGGACCATAGATGCTACTGTATAGTCTAATCCATTTGTACTGTTTTATGAATAAAAGTGATCATGGATCATCAAAAACGTATCACATTCATATTAAAGTTTAATTCTACCAATCAACGGTTTAACTAAACCTTAAATGGGAGGTGGTGTGCAAGACAGGATCTGAAACTTCAGGGGTTTTAAACATTTAAAAAAACTTTGATAAAAAGGATTTTTTGTTCATAATTTTGGAGGACTATACATATGTATATAATCTTCAAAAAATTTAGGGACCAAAACCCATGTTTTATAAAAATGTGTGCTGAGATCCGGCAATGGTGTGCATAGATGTTATCAATAAACAAACATGGTACGTTTGTATGCAGTGTACAGAGATGTAATTGGATATCTAATAGGCAACCAATTTATATTTTTGTATATAAATTATTATTGCAACTATGTTGTCAATAGTTTATTTTTACCAACATCCAAATATTCCTTTACATATATTTGGTAACTGATACTATATTAAGAAAAACTGGTAAGATGTTTTGTTTTATTGTAAAAGTTTTTTTTTCCGACGAAAGGCTTGTTTTATTGTAATAGTTAGGATGTCTTTATCATTTTTTTTATAAATGTTTTGTTATTATAATAACGGTCTTTACATGATCTCTAAAGTAATAGTATAAGTAATGTTTGATTTACAGGGACATTAATGTCGTGTTGGGTAAGGTTTTGCCATATTTTTTCATTTCACAAGTAATATATGGTTTTGCCGTATTTTGCATTTCACAAAAAATATATGGATATATCCATTACATATCACTAAAGCAAAATTAAGCGTCATATGATTATGTAATTAATTGGAACTATAGTTTCTGTCAAAACCTTACATAATAATTTAACTATAGCTAGGAAAAATCAAATATTCATACGCAATAATACACTAATATATTTACATAGTGGTGCAAATGATTGAACTTATGAGCGAAGAGCTGACAATCCAAATGATTAAGAAATTGGGAGAAGATTCCTTTTATTTCACCCTGGCATGAATTTATGACCAACCAGCACATCTGAACGGAACCCTAAGTCCATCGATCAATTTATTAGTTTTCAACGCTTAGTTTAATCGTTAATAACCTAAAAACTCTTTTTAATTCTAAATTATTATTTAATAACCGATTACAAGTTAAGCTATATCCACACAATTTTCTTTTTTCTTTTTAAAAAAAAATCTGGTTGGTACCGACTACCTTTCTATCCTGAGTTTAATATGTTTAGCAGATCTATAGTGTTCCAAATTATAAGATATTTTGAAATTTTAAAGTTACCTTCATCTATATTGAAAATTATTCAATTGATTTTTACAATTTTTTTTATAATTGGTTGAATCATTTTTAATATATATTTTAACAATGACTTTTGTAGAATAATAACTTTCTTAATATTTTTGTTTTTAGATATAACATTTTATATTATGAAACATATAATATTGAGTGGTAAAACTGTAAAATGGTGAAATTGTAACACATTAATGTGAAGAATTATTTTGTTAAAACACAAAGGTGGTGATTTTCATAACATTTTTAAGATATAATTTACATACAAAGTCTTTTTATTTTACATCAATAAATTTGTAAAATGGTGAATTGCCAGTTAAATTTGTAATTTTGTATAATTATTTTTTTGAAAGAAACTTTTATGCAATGTGTTTTGGTGAAAATCAACAAATCATGTAAAAATTCGATCATTCATGGGTTACCCATCTGAAGTCAAACTTATTGATCCAGCTGGGACTTAATTAAAAGAGAAAATTACATCCATATATGTGTGTACATGAATCCAATTAACATTATGGGTTAAGATAATATGATCAATTACAGCCGTGAACGCAAAAACGAAAGAAAAAAGAAAATAGAGATCAAAAAGTGTAATATCCCAATTTCTAGAGTGTAAAGACTTAAAAGAATTGATTTGGTTATTTATTTCATCAAAATGCGCTTATATTTTTTGTCACTCATTCGTTTAAAACTTCAGAGTTAAGTGTGCTTATACTGGAATGAAGAAAGTATGAGTAACCTATTGGGAAGTGATTCGCTATACCGTATAATGAGACCAAAACATAAGGAAATGTCATGTGGTAATTGTAAGGAAAATAGACATGATTTCGAGCCTCCAAAAAATAACGCATCACTCTTCGTACGGAATAGAGCCTATGGACTGAGAAAGAAGGCGTGAGTGATCTATTAGACATGGCCGGTTGGGGCGTTCCAAAAAGTGGGTCACTATTCATCTTCTAAAGAATCTACGCGATTAGTTGATTACTGGTATCATGCCAGAACCATAAATTTTATATAAATATGTATGCATACAAATGAGTTATATATCGACCGTGGTGGTCATTGCTGGTGAAGTTTAATTATCTCCTCTTCTAACCTAAAAAAAATAATAATATCGACTAATATATGTGGGAAAGTTGAAAAAATGGGATACTTTGAACTTTTGTTTATCCTTTAGGACTTTTGATATTTTTGGTCGTTTTGGACATGTTTTATCTTTATGTAATGAGAAAATAGTAAAATAAAATTTTAAAATATACAAAAATATGAAAACTATTAGAAACATAAATAAGACTATTTCTATGCTTAATATTTTTTAAAATAGTAGAATCATATTTTAAATCATGTCCTAGCTCGGGTTAGAATACTCATTATGGCCATCTACTTAGTCTATAAATCGGATACTAAGTATTATACATAGATCTATCCTGTGAATATAACGCAAGCAAAAATTTATTATATATATTATCTTAGCTAGAATTCGTTAGGATATATTCTAGCAAGAACTCGTTAGTCTACCCCTAGCTTGATTACAATTTATAGTCACGACTCTACAATTTACCTTGTCTTGTTTATGTGTCATAATATGTTATGCCTTTTACCTTATGTTACACTTACGGAAGAATAAACTTCCCTGCCACTCTACAGTGTTTTGTACAGCGTAGGAAACATATTATAGTCAAATCACAAAATAATGGAAATTTCCATATTTCGGTTAATATGTTTCCCAAATCTACACTAAATCTACCCTAAATCTCTCATATTATATTCTCTCCCACTTTTTCCTCCTCTCACGATATTTCTCTCTTTTGTTCTTTGTTTCTTTCTCTTCTTCATCGACATAACCATATATTCTCTCTATCAATACAACATGGTTTTAATCTATGTTCAAAAACGGCCGCCAAGCTGTATAATCGGCCGTATAATCATAAAACGGAAGGCCACTATGGAAAATATATCAATTCAGATTCATTATACGCCAGCCCGAGTTTCGGCCGCGTAAAGCATAGTTTAAGGTAACTTGGCCGCTTAATGTAGAAATCAACGGACTTAAATATCGTGTGCAAAATAAGTTTTAAATTTCAAATAATGTATTAGGATTATAATTTGTTATATGTGTGCATGAATCATTAAAAACAAGTCTGAATGTCAAGAATCGTGAAAAAAACAGCGGGAGGCGATAAATCTGAGTTTTTAGTCGACTTAGGTTGAAGAAGAAGAGAAATGTATTTTTGTAGTTTTTCTATGATTAATGAAAAGGTGAAAAATAATCAAAACTGCTATTTCCTTCCCTCAAACCCGAGTTATTCAAGCGACAACTAGCAAGCCACTAGACCACATAGGATTCACGTTACTTTGATACATACACTAATTTATATATAAAACAACAAAAAAATCAGAGACTAAGGGTGTAAAATAGGAATACTCGCTGGGTCGAGACTGCACAACTGAAAGTTTTGGAGTTAATTCTAGGAGCAATATGTACAAAAAAAGAGTTGTGGAACAAATCCGTGATTAGTCAAAGGTTTAAGGACATGTCTTGCAAAATTACCCAAACTGGCCATTGTTGCTCTTTAACGAGCTTTCCTTCGGTCCAAGACGGCAAGGACTGATTCCAATGTAAATGAGATAGTGGAGTGAAGCCTAAGAGCAAGACGGACTGGAGCTTTCAGATAAGAGACAGAGGAGTGGCATCGTGAGTTGACGCCGTGGAGGAAGCTTGGTCGCAGCGATTGGAACAATGCACGGCCACAAACTCGACGAGACGTAGCCGGTATGGAGCAGAACTCAGTGGTGAGGAGCTAAAGAAGACGATTGGAGGTCGGGATGAGCATACCATGTCGAAGAAGACAAAGATGAAGAACCACGCGTCTTCAAGTTTCGGGTCTGCATCGGCTTGTTGTTGAAGGTTCGGGTCACCGCCGGAGACAAATAACAAATAATTTCTCATCTTAATTAAATTAATTTAATGGTATAATGGTATTTAAAATAATTAAAATCCTGATATGACAAAAATCTTGGATAAAGTTTTAGAGAGACAAAACCAATTTTTAGGTGTCTTATTTTTCCAATTTTCTCATATGTCTATCTTAATAAAGTTGAAGTACTTATTTAAACTAATTCTTATTTCAACTTAAAATTACAATATGTGCCATTAAGATTTAAATATTCCTAGATTTTAGCATTTCTTGTTTTTTTTGTCATGTAAAACAAACATAAAACATTACTTTAAAAATATATTAATCCCAACTTTTAGCTTTAATCATTTCGTTATATATAGTCACTTTATATGTCTTTACAAAAAAAATCTTATAAAATATAACCAAAATCTATTCTATTAAAATAGAAGTCATGACTCATTTCATGTGTGATTTTTTTTATTTGGATCACCACTAGAAAACTTTAATAAAATGTATTTCATTAAAATTAATGATAAAATATTTATAACTATTTTAATCATAATATCTTTTGATATCTTTTTATTTAAAATATAAATATATATTAAAAATCTGAACAAATTTTTTGAAAAAGATTGTAGCAAGATCTCAACATTAATATTATGTAACTATTTAATTAATTTTGAATTATATAAAATATAATTATAGATTAACATACATTCAATTATATTTTATAAAATAAAAATCCTTTACTTTTATAAAATGAGAAATAAAAATTCTATACTTATATATATATACAATAATATATCATCTAAATAAACATAAAAAATTTCTAAACGGTAATCGAACTTTGAAATCCGGATCAAAATTTAGTAGATATTAAATATAAAATAATTTTAAAATATAATTTTTCATATGTATTTTAATTTATTTATTAATAAAATTTAAATCGAATAAGATAAAATATAAAATGTAAACTATAAAAGTATTGTGTTTGTAATAGTTATATAAACATTTAAATATATGATTAACGTTATAGTCATACTACAAAGTTATGGTTTATATAATAAAGTTTATCAATAAATTATTATAATTTGGTGTTATATATTATCTAATTTTATAATAATGTTTGTATTTATTATAATATTATTGGTCATGCGAGTTTTCTTTTTATACTCAAGTTATATTTTATATAATAAATTACCAATAACTTAATATACTTATATATTATCTAACCTTATAATAATGTTTATGTGGCTTATATTATTATTACTATAAATTTTTATTTTTGTAGCAAAATTTTTTAAAAAATTTATAATATAACAATATTATTTTACATAAATTTTTGTTTTATTTTTAAATTTGAAATATATGAAAATTAAATTACACCTATATGATAGATGAGTAAAATTTTGGCATATGTACATTAATATATTATCTAAATAAACATAAAAATTTGCTAAACGGTAATCTAACTTTGCAATCCTAATCATAATTTAGTTTAAATTAAATATAAAATAATTTAAAATATAAATTTTACGTATATATTATTTTATTTAATAATCATATGCAAATCCAATAAATAAATATATAATAAGAAATCGATTGAAACATTTGATATTAATATATAAACATAAAATTAACATATATATATTATTATTATCTAAATAAACTTTAAAATTTTACTAAATGGTAATCTAACTTTCAAACCCAAATCAAAATTTAAAATAATTAATGTTACTAATGATGTAAAACAAATATCTATGTATATAAAAATGGAAACAAAACCCGCGCGGTTGCGCGGGTCAAATTCTAGTTTTCCTTATAATTTACAATCATTTAATATATATAGTCAACACTAATGATTGTTTCAAATAATAATATATCTTATCAAAGTATTTATTAAAGTAAACAACTAATTAGTTTTACATGTAATTAATTATATATAAATAAATTATTACAAATAATAATATAAATCAATATAAAATTATTTTGAATTTCATAAATATTAAAAATATCAAATTTCCTATATTTAAAAATAAGTAGTCCATTTATATAATATATTAAGACCATTTTCAAAAATCTAAACATTAATGTACATGAATAATATAATATTCGCACGAAAAATAAAACTTCAAATAATTATTTACTTATAATTTTATATACGTTAAAAATATATTCAATACAAAAAATTGTATAAAATAGTATATAGTAAGAAATAAAACAACATTCAAAAATAATAGTCCTATTTATATACAATAAAAATATAATACGTGTTTTTAAAAGTTAAAAAGAAAACACACTTTAGGAGGTGTGGATCAAAATCTAGTATATATTAAAGCTAAATACAAAAGATATAACCAGCTTGTTTATTTAAAGTCAAAGGAGATTTTTGTACTTTACAGTTATTCCTATCACACCTTATATATATATCCTCCAGATCGATGTCTTTTAAAGAGAAAGAAGAAAGATTAAAGAGAGGAACAGGGGATGAAGAGAAAGAGACACGATATGGAGAAGAAGAAGACAGAGCTTCAAACCGCCATAGAAGACCTCTCTCTCTTGACAATAACTAAACCTGTAGATAACACTGAAACCACACATATACCTCTACGGCCTCTTCTCTCCTTCTGCAACTTAATCATCCAAGTTCTAGGTATCATATTTCATTTTGCTTGTAGATTTTTTTCATTTTATAAAAGTTACCAACGAATCTGGATTGTCTCTAGTGTTCACATTGAGCATAACTCAATGATTTTCCTGAGTTGTTTGTGTTTTGGTGTTTGCAGATAAGATAGGACCAACAATGGCTGTTCTTAGACAAGACATCGATCAAAATATACAGGTAACTAAGAGCTAACCCAATGCAGAGAAATTTTGGATTGAATTTCTCGTAAAATTAAAAATCTATAATTAAATAATAATAATAATAATAATATATACATACACATATATGTATTTTGAGAAACTCAAAACTAAAACTTCCCTTTTGAAAATGCTGTAAAGACAATTTTATTTCAATGCATATAAAGACAAGACAAGACTCGTTATAGTATTATTTAAATTTATCTCTTCTTTATTGATTGGAACTCATCAACTTCATGTGTACGTATAATATTAATAATCTATGCAAAAAGACAGTTGAACTTTTATGCTGATAAGAACAAACAATCGTTTCATATAAATTTGTCTTCCATAATTCATTTGCAAAAAAAAAAAAGAATAATAACAATTCAACTGCAGCCTTGTTGTTCCCTATCAGGTTGCTTTCAAGGGGACTTTAGTCAATTTTTAAATGACTTTCTATAAAATGGCTAATCATGTTTCCCTCCTTTTTGCACTTCAAATAAAATTTACCTATGTTTTATTATTTATTGATTTGGGTGGTGTAGAGATTAGAGAAGATTCATGAAACAGATCCTTGTGTTTACTCCAATTTGGTTGAGATTCTGAAGAAAGAAAGGAATGAGGGGACACACAAGATGGTTGCTAGTTGCAGTAGAGCTCTTCTTTGGCTCACTAGGTATTCTCCTTAATAAATTATTTCAAAATTTTATCAACTAACGATAGTATCTCCTAACAAATAATATCCATGTACATCATGAGTGTAGTCTAATTCATGCATACCCCCTCTCTTATTACTAGTTACAAGTCTGGTCTCATGTAGAAACTTAGAAACAAATAACACATTTAGTAACATGTATGGTTTACATATGATTTTATTATGCATCCAAGTAGTCATATCAAATCATGGAAAACATATGCATCTATCAAATTCTTGATTATTCTATTTCTACATATATGTTACATCATTATTTAATATATTCTTTAGTAATTATACTTATGACTCTTTCTTATTATCTTCTACCCCACAGGACAATGGATTTTACTGCGGGTTTATTGCGATTGTTATCCAAAGAGATGTCGTCAAAAATGGAAGAACTTGTTGAAGAATGCTACATGGCGACTTTAAAACCGCATCATGGATGGATCGCTTCTGCTGCTTTCAAAGTAGAAAACATGATCACTCTCCTTTTAGCTATATCAACTTAACAACACCATTTTAATGACATCCCCTAAAAAAATTGTTAGATTTTACTGGGGTTTATAGGTTTTGATATCTTGTTGAATATGTAATAATGAAGGTGTGCTTGAAGCTAGTGCCTGATAATAAAACTTTAATTGACGCGATCGGTGGAAGAGACGAGAGCTATGAGACCCTTAGAGAAGACATGGATACATTGAGCTCATTGTTGACACCTATTCTCAAAGAGATTTCCATTGTTCTGGTATTGCCGGCAGTCATCATAGATTTATCTTATTATTCATTACTTAAGTCTTATTTCATGTTTTCAGTTTATTTAGTTGATATATATTGATCATCGTGCATGGTGCTTCATTTTTTCTTTCAGGAACAATTCGGATTGAACAGGTTAAGATCGACGTAAAAAGGGATTCATAAATGGTCTAATTATTTAATATTTTCTTTAAAGTTATGATTTTTATTTAAGAAACATGTATATATTTTTGTATGTATATATCAGTTTTTTATTCAAGTTGTTTATTTAATAGTGTGAACTAAAATGATATCATCCTTTTAAATTAGAATGTACTCAGTAGTAGAATTGAAATATGAACGGAACTTCTTTATATATGTCAGAGGTGTCTTAAGCTTTTGAAGAATTACTCCAAAATAGAATGACAAAACAACCATTTAAACCCTCAACTTACAAATTAAAATTAAAAAACGAGCCAAACAATTCTTCAACTTTTAATATTGACCATTTTTTTTTGTTGACTTGACCATTTAAGAAACAAGAAAATTCAAATGTTAAACTCAAGTAACAACCGTTATACCGAAAACAACAACGTTTTAAAAATCATTTTTTTCAAAGAAATCCCAAATCGATTTCATCTTCCTCACTCGAAAACCTAATTTTCAATTTAATATCACCTTCCCCAAATTGATTTCAAAGGCAATCGAAGATTGATTTTCTTTATCGGAGATTACCTCTAAAATCTATTTGGGAAAGATGAAATCGAATTGGAGATTAGGTTTTCGAGTGAGGAAGATGAAATCTATTTGAGATTTCCTTAAACAAAATGATTTTTAAAACAGTGGTATAACGGTCTTACTCGAGTTTAATAGTTAAATTAACTTTTTGGTTTCTTAAATGGTTAAGTCAACAAAATATGAAAGTTAAAACGACCAATATTTAAAAGTTGAGAATTTTTTTGGCTCAAATATGAGTTAAAAAATTTCTGGCTTTAATTTAAAAGTTGAAGGTTTTAATGTTGTTTTATCAAAACAGAATACAATAAATTAGCAACAAAATATGTATCATTCATGCAATAATAATTTTTGTTTTGGTAAATCAAAGAAGAGATGGTAAATTATCTCAATCTTTATGTAGTTGACTTTAAATGTATTACGTATGTTTTAATCATGTAGTATTATAGTTAGAGCACTTCTAACAAGGGATTTTAGTACATGAATCCTATATATATAATATTAAAATTTAATTGTTGAGTTCTTAATCTTACGAGAAACTTAACAAAAAAAAATCTATGTTATTAAATTTTCAGTTGAGTTTTCCGTAAAATTGAAAATTCTATAATTAAATAATATTTTGAGAATTCCGGTGCTGAAGCCCAGCATTGAACTTGCTCCAAGCCTCATCTATATATACAACCAGGGGCGATTCTAGAATGTTTTTTTGGGTGAGTGCACAACTCATAAAAAAATATAAATGAATAACATTAGCTGAGATTGAAACTGAGATGTTAAGGGTGCACATGAAGACTTTTTCCATTTTAGCTAGCCGATACTAAATATTTCACATACATTTTTTATTATATTGATAAAGTTATGGGTGCACTTGCCCCCATAGGTCTTGTCTTGCCTTTGCCCCTGTATACAACTACTTTATCGCAAAAAAAAAAAGAATGAAACAAGTTTATTTCATATTTAGCTTTTATTTATATTTGGTTGTAACAACTATTAACTTTATATAATAGTAGAACGGCCATAACACTTAACAATGCCCCAATGCCGGCTAAAATGATTGAGATTTAGTTAAAACCTGCCATGAATTAATCGATTAACCTAATAATAAGATAACAGATAATTGGACGACGGTAGTATATAATACATTGCTATTTCTATTTTAATTAAGTAACAAAGTAGATAAATAAGAGTTTAGAACGTCTCACATCACAAAATTGATGCTTATTTATCACTGAAAGCATCTTAAGTTGCTAAAGATTTGAATATATTATTAACGGATTGACAAAATAAATATATGATAACCAAAAGAATCTCTGGTATTCACACGATGATAAGCAACATAAATGACACATTAGCAAATATTGATGTTATCTAGCAATATTAGTCATTTACGAAAAACGTCATCATGCACGTATCTCGTAAGAGGTAAGTCAATCTGATTTTAGAAATTCAATTTGTTATGTATACAAATGTTCGACGATTTCTATGGTGATAGATGCTATATATATTAACCTCTTCAACTTAAATGATAGTTTTATAAAAAAAACTCTTATTTTCAAAATTATTGGAGACTAAGTACATATACAACAATGTCTTCCCCTTTTCATCTTATTTTTCACTTTATGAAATTTAATTATATGATATTATCGGAGCATACAACTATATAATGATAACCAGGGGCAGACACAAGACAACGATTACGGGGTCACATGCCTCCAACTGTTTTAAAAAAAATATTTGTTTAATACTGTATAGTTTATTGAATGTTTCCACTCCAAAACTAATCATAATGGAAAAAATCTTTGTGCCCTCTCCTCTCTCCCCCTCCCCGACTAATTAGCTTCCTACATCCGCCCCTAATGATAACGAACCATAACTGAAACCCCATTGCATAAAAAATATTACAGGGGTCAGAATATAATCGATTGACCTATAGTATGATAACGGACAAGTGGATAACAGTAGTATAGTTCTTAAATATATTATTAACGAATTGACAAAATAAAGTATATGATAACCAAAAGAATCTCGAGTATTCACACGATGATAAGAAACATAAATGACACATATTAGCAAATTGACCTTTGTGATGTTATCTAGCAATATTCATTTACGCAAAACGTCATCATATACGTACGAAAGTCTAATCTGTTTTTAGAAGATTTTTTGGCTATACTTATGTATACAAATGTTCTACATCTGTTATTGCAAAAACTGAAAAAGAAACTCCCAAAATTATTCGAGACTACTACATACATAGACATAATAATGTATAAAAATAAAGTAATTAATATTTTTCCGAGAATAAAACTACATATAGAACGTTTAAATGAAAAAAGTATGATAACGAAGCATACAAAAATTATATGTGGTTCTGGGCTTTAAAGTGTTGAGACAAAACATGTTTCAAAACGCGATCTTTGATCAACACAAACAGTCAACGGATTTGGTTCAAAACTCCACAGAAACTTTGATGATCACAGACATGAATCTGATCTGGGTATACTTATAAGAAGAACGATGTGTACCCGTTTGGTAATTTTAAAGAACATTAAGATGGATAAAGAGGATTTGTGGTTCTTGGAGTCTTATCAGAAGCATCCAGGTCAAGCTGCAACGTTCTTGCGGTGAAAGTTGATGTGTCTTTGCTTCTGTTTCAAGCTCCAACTTCACTTGCATCCAAAGGTGAAGCTATGGTTAGAGCTCAATTTCAAGAAGACCCATACGAGATGGATCATATCTCTCCACAAGACCCAAAAAATAAATGATTCGGCCTGTTAAAGACGGCCCAAAGAGAGCCTGACTAAGTAACCTTCGACTAGGTGGTGATATTCGGCTCCAGGTCACTTTACTCAGCTTCACGAACAATGGCGGAGCCAGACTGAGATTTTAGGAGGGTTAATTGCATAGTTTGCATACACCCCCATAAGGGTCAATAAACTGTTTTTTTTTGCAATATTTTTTCAGTTTTGTTTCTAAAATATAAGCAATTTTTTTACATCAAATTTACATGGATCAAGTGATCCACCTCCCATAAGGGTGGCTCCGCCACTGTTCGCATCAGCTCGGCTCATGAGCGAGTTCTCGGCCCAAAGTGGATAAAGCCCATTAGAATATAGCGACTTTGGGTGAGAAAGAGAGGGAGCAACCTATAAAAAGAGAACTAAGATGACAAAGAAAAACATTCAAAGATCAAGACACTCACTTAACGGCTAGAAACTAAGGTTTTATTCATTTGTATTTTTGCTGACTTTTACTTTTTCCGGCTAGCTTTCCGAAAACCAACTTAACTTTATGTTCACTTTTTCCGTTCACTTTTTCTGACCTGATAAATGCCTTTGAAATAACCCACAGATAAGTTAAGTTCTACCGCACATAAGTTAAGTTCTACCGCAGGAGTCTCAACCAAACTCAAACTCAGTTCAAACACTTGGCCATCAGTTCAAACAGTTGGGCACTGATGTTTTTTCTTACTTTCATCAATGTTCAGATCAAAAAGAAGCAGAGAAACTTCAGGATATGTGTACGTACAGAGAAACTGTACAAAACATACCATTTATATATATATATTATGAGATTTCTATACAGTGAAAGATCTCTATATATTAACTTTTTATTTGATAGAAAAGAAACACAGTTTTCATCCTCCAGGTTCATCAATCAAAGAAAACAAGAACAGAAGAAGAAAAAAGAATGGTAAAAAGAGTATTTATTATTACTAAAGCAACAACTGGGAAGCTCTGCCTCAAAAGGGTTTGGAGGAAGAAGACGATGACTTCCTGTTTTTTGCAAAGTCAACCAAGTCTTTGAAAAGGATATCCTCTGGTTTATCATCTTTCTTTGGTGGTGTAGCAGCAACAGCAGCAGCAGAGGCTGTTGGATTCAGAGAGAGATTCCGTGATTGTCCCAAGAGATCATCGTAAGACGAATCCGAACCACTGCTTGAGTGCTGAGGCACATTATTATGCTGAGAGTATTGTTGCCTCTGGTTGGTCCTAACAGACATTGGTGGTGAGAAAACCCTGGTTCCTTCAGGATCCCATGGAGCCCTAGGTAACTGCTCAGTTTGGTCATAAACTGGTTTTGTGAACAAAGCTTGCTCAGGGGATTTGCTTCTAGGAACTGGCTCATCGAAGATAGGAGCAGACGAGTCTCTTTCTGATGAATGGGGCTTTAAACTCTCTGGGGTTCCTTGTGGTTTGTATACATCACCACTGAGGAAGTCCATAGAACCAGATTCAACGTGTACTGGCCTCATTGTAGGTGGTGGTGGAGGAGGAAGAACAGGGTTGAAACTCACTCGTGCACTCTCTCTTTTCGTCCTGCAGACATGATTTCGATTCATTTTCACAATCCAAGTCTAAGGGGTTCAACTGAAATGAGCATTACCTGTGAGATAGCTGAGCAAAATCATCATCTGACTCATCATCGTCGTCATGGTTGATGCTAACAAGCGGTATTGGAGTGGGAGCTGTTGCAGGAACAGAGTTTCCCTTTGCCTTATCATCATGTTGCTGAAGTACACGCTGCAAGTTGTCGTTTAATGCCAATCCTTGACACAGAAGCTCCTCATCTCTGCAAAAAGGAAGGAGTCTCTCTCACACCATTAACAAGCAAATAACATGAGGGTGAAGGTGAAAACAAAAGAATCCTTACGATGTAGTGTTGACCAGAGTCATTACACGTCTTTGATAAGTACGGCATTGCTCAACCAAATCAACTATAAGTTCTTCCTTCAAACCCTGTCACAACAGTGAGTGTTTCAAATCAGATCAAACAACAGAGACACTAAGTCTAATCAGTGTCAAAAACCCAACCTCTGGATGGCTTGGATCAAGAGCCCCAAGCATGTCTGTCAATATATCAACTGATCCCTGAGCGCTTTGAATCTCTTCCACACTAGAAAAAACAAACATGTTTGAGACACAGAATATGAATTTTTATCTATTGAAACATGTCTACCAAACAAGAGAGTACCTAAGTGCAGAAGCATCATCACTTTGCAAAGAGGCCTGAATAGCAGCATCTTCATCTGATGCAGCAGCGGCGTGAGCAATAATGGGCTGAGTCTGAGGTGGAGTAAAGAACGGCACACTGCTCTCAGTTCGAGGTGGGAACTCAACTCCAGCAGACTAAAGTTTTCAAAACATGTTATCAAAACTTTGATAATCGAATTGTATAATACATAAAAGGGTAAAGCTATATACCCTGAGTTCATTATAAGCATTGTAATACTGAGGGAATCTTCCACCCCTTCCACCAAAAGCTTCTTGCCATGTATCTAATAAACTAAGTATCTTCTCCCTTACACTCAGATCTGGCTGCATAAGTGAGTTTGGGTAAATTTACAGGGTAAGCAAGTTTGATAATAAAAAGCAAGTGAAAGATGGTAAGTAAGAACCTTTTTCTTCACTATTTTGACCATATCAGGCAAAATACCACGGTCCACAATAAGCTGGAACACGTCTTCGCCACAGTTCTTACTAAGAGTTTCCAATGCCTGAACCATTCAAGAACGAAAAGATGAGTGCAATAAACAGAACCAAGTCAAAAGTATTGTATCAACAAAAGAGAGGACTTACATAGAGAGCAAGAATCTGCACTTTGGAGTTTTTACTTGCTAACCGTTTCTTGAGCACCTTCACTGCTTCTTTTGCTTGACTACAGAAACAAACCGAAGGTAACTATTTAACTCAAATTCGATGATGTTGAAGATCTTTACCGTTTGTTATTGTGAGAGTAAGAAGAACACAACAAACCTAGGATCCAAGTTGATAATGTCACAGAGTTCAATGTTGATAGCCCAGTCAGGACCAATCAGCATATCATTTGTAGCCCTCTCAGCACAAGCAGCCGCGTTATTCGCCATTTGCGAGAGTTCGCTCTTTCAAATCAGATCCTAAAGTTTCAAGCTTTCTATAAACACAGGTTGAAACATCATTACATAGCTTCATTAGGACAGAACAAGCCAGTTCAAATGAAGATCAAAACACTGTAATTCACGAACCAGCTTGTAATTAGACCAGATCACGTATTCAGAGGCATCAACGGGTCAATAAAGTTTCAAGCTTTCAATGAGTTTATATAAATACAGGTTCAAACAACTTCATTAAGACAGAACATACCAGTATGAAGATCAAACACTGTAAATAATTCACAAAACCATGTTGTAATTAAACCAAATCACGTACCAGTGAAATCTAAGTGAACCCTTCAGAAGAAAGCAATCTAACCTGTCTGTGAACTCTAATGATCTGTGCGTCTAACAATCCTTGGAGAAGAATCTAAACTTTTTGTATGAGAAGACGATCGGAGTTTAGTGTGATGGTATCAGGTCATCGTCAACCTTAGCCGTCCATACAATCAAACTGCGACTTTTTCTTTGTTTTTGGATTTGCAAGATGTAAAACTTGTTGTGTTTTTGGCTTTTGTCTTAATACGCTAAAGTAACGGACGGTGACAGAAAATAAATAATCTTTGATTATTCTCTCCATTAATTTGTAGAATATAAATAGTTTAGGTCTAAAGTAATGATCATTAGCAACTAATACACCAAATAAACTCATAAATTCAAAATCTAAATTCAATATCAATGTTGACTTTTCTTCAACGAACCACGAAGCCTAACCTTTTTTTATTTCTTTTGACAACAAAGCACGTTTCTTAGGCAAAGATGTATGTAATGTATAAATGAAGGAGTTGTTAAAACGATGTATATATATGATGTTAAACCTAAGAATCTAGAGGAGCAAGAACTTAGTTAGTAGAGAAACAACTTCAAAATTGTCCTCCTGGTTTTCTTGTCTAAATCTAGAGGAAATATGAAGATGATATTCTCATGTATGGTTATTGGCTAATGATGTACATTGCAGACACTATTAATACATTGTCAAACTCAACATTAGGAACAGAGGCTTAGGAAGGTTTCTTTTGTTGTCTGTTATGTTCTGTAAGAACTTTTTGTGACTATTTAGTGTTGAAGGGAAAATTACTCTTAAAAAGTACTGAAGATCATCATAATATTGTAACAATTATTTGGTTGGTAAGGTGGATGCATATGTCGGTATATCGAATTGTAAAAATATCTTGAAGAGGAGGCTAGCTAAATATAGTGGACTTTTAATTGGAGGGGAAAATGGGCTTTTAGTACCTAACTATTACTTGTGTAGATTTGATCTTGAAATCGTTGTTTACTACTCCCTCCGTTACAAAAAGATCCATGTTTTAAAAAAAAAATCGTTTCAAAAAAATACATTTTTTACATTTTCAATACGTTAATTAATGGTAAATTGCAAATTTCAAAATATTTATTAAAATACTATTGGTTAAAAATTATAGGGAATGATTAACTAAAGAAAACTATGCATTGGAAAGTTAAATATTATATGTTTTCTTAATTAGTGTGAAAATTCTAAAATATACAACAATTTGAAACAGAGGGAGTATAAGATAGCTTTATCTTGTAATTCCTCTGTTCTTGATAAGAAAGTGAGTGTGTTCTTATCAAAATCATGCCTAGAAAAGTTTTCAAAGCTGAAAAAAGCAAAGCCAATAACACCAAAACTTAGACTTATTGAGACCATTGAACTTAATATTAACCTCTACAGATAACACGCGGCAACAAAGAGACGAAATAACGTGGAAGCCACACATGATTCGAGAAAAGAATAGTACAGTAAATGGTTTACTTAAACAATTGATTATTCAAATGAGGCAAGCAAGCATTGTTGTGTAGCTGAACAAGGAATCATCTTCTTCATTCTCAATGTCAAAACTTTTGTTTTCTCACCAGAACTTTTCTCTTCTTGTTGGAACTCGTCTCAACTCACCAGAAATCTTCTCTACTATCTTCAAATCGTCTAGAGAGTAGATTTTAGGGATTCTAGGATTTTGAAAGCCTAACTTCATCTCCTTTCTAATTGCAGTTAACGTCTTTGTCTAATAGTGTTAACGTATGAACTTTTAAATCCGATTTTGCGGAGTCAACAATAACTTAAAAGTTAAATATGCGTAAGTGATAGTTGGTATTAAAATTGTTGATTTCAAATAGTTGGGAATTCAAAAGCTCATTTTCCCCTTCAATGTGTATGTTAAATGAGCTAGACAACAAAAATAAAGGTCTTACCGGGAATCGATTTCAAATAGTGTTAATTTCAAATAGTTGGGAATTCAAAAGCTCATTTTCTCCTTCAAAGTATATGTTAAATGAGCTAGACAACAAAAATAAAGGTCTTACGGGAGTCGACTTCAAATAGTGTTGATTTTAAATAGTTGGGAATTCAAAAACTCATTTTCCCCTTCAAAGTGTATGTTAAATGAGCTAGACAACAAAAATAAATGTTCTACCGAGAGTCGATTTCAAATAGTTGAGAATTCAAAAGCTCATTTTACCCTTCAAAGGTATATGTTAAATGAGTTAGACAACAAAAATAAAGGTCCTACCGGGAGTCGATTTTAAATAGTGTTGACTTCAAATAGTTGTGAATTCAAAAACTCATTTTCCCCTTTAAGGTGTATGTTAAATGAGCTAGACAACAAAAATAAAAATCCTACCGGAAATCGATTTCAAATAGTGTTGATTTCAAATAGTTGTGAATTCAAAAACTCATTTTCCCTTTTAAGGTGTATATTAAATGAGTTAGACAACAAAAATAAAAATCCTACCGGGACTCGATTTCAAATAGTTGGGAATTCAAAAACTCATTTCCCCTTCAAGGTATATGTTAAATGAGCTAGAAAACAAAAATAAAGGTCCAAAAATTCATTTTCCCTTCAAAGTGTATGTTAAATGAACTAAACAACAAAATGGAGGTCCTACCGGGAGTCGAACCCAGGTCGCTGGATTCAAAGTCCAGAGTGCTAACCACTACACCATAGAACCCTTTTGGTGAACTGATGATATTGAATTTACAGAAATAAACCATTTGTCACACAATTTTCAGACACTAACACATGACCATCTTCCTTATAATCACTTGCAAACTACCAGAAATTGAATGAACTTTTATTTTAATTTGAAGCCTTTATTTTATAATTTTTAAAAAAATTTAATTGATTAAATATAGTTTCTTTTGTCATTGCATGATTCTTATTTTCTTTTGAAAATAAGCTTGTCTTGTTGACAGGTGATACTAGCAGTAGCAGCAGCTAATTAGACCTCTAATGGATTTTTTTAGAACAGGCGTTATTATGGATCTACATATGTCCAGCTCATGTAGTTAAGTATCATCGCGGCTACAATTTGAGTTCTAATTAGAGTACTTTTAACAAAATTAAGGAATATTGGTTTAGAAAAAAAATTAAGGAATATATTAGCGACAATAATTCACCTAAGGTAGTTTTTTCTTACGTAAACCGGTTCATTAATGAATACTGCTTAAACTTAACAGCTTGGTATGTCAATCTCAGATTTTCAAGTTTTGGACACAAACCAAAACCGACAGTAAGCAACACTCTGTCTCGTAGCAATTATATCTCTATAATGGCTCTGATGTGACTCAAGACGATGATGGAGATTTATTCAATGAGAGTTCCCCGATCATCGGATGGGAGACAAGGCTTGGCTGGTGTTTCAAGAGATGCTCAGAACAATATTGCTAGTGACATTGGTTCTCTGGTTTGTCAGAGAAGCATGAACAAGCCCTCCTACTAGATCAGAACCTTATGAGTTTTTAAATGTCAAGACTCTTCTGTAGGTAGGTCTTAGAAGAAGTTTACATTAGCCTTATTGAATATGCTTACAAGTAGGAAAAAACACAATATCGTTGGCATAATAACATTCTGAGTTATTTGCCTAAGAGCTTAGCTTCCATTGTAGCTAGAGTGTTCAATATCTCATGGCTTTGTTGTCCCTTGAGGATCTTGAATCCATAGCATGGTCTTGTTAAACTTCGATGACGAGTGTAAAACAATACATCAGTTATTCCATCCACACTGAATATTGTGTCAAAAGAAAAACTCATTCATCAGCCAACTAGCTAATAACTCAAGTATGAATTTAAATTTTCCATAGTTGTTGAATGTATAATAGACTGCTGAGAATTAATGCATGTATATATTTTTTTAAAAATAAAATTGAAAGTAAGTTTTTGGTATCAAAGAAAAATAGAAGTTGAGCAGTGAATAAGAGTGGAACTTGAGAGAAAGTCTTCCTATGTGGGTATTGCCAGGATAAGGTCGATAAAGACTCTTAGTCAAATGTTAAGTAACTTCACCATATTTAAAATAAACAATTATTCCTGTTGAGAAAAACAACAAACTCAGATTAGATTCTTTACACATTGATTAACGATCATTACTTGTATGCGTTAAACAGTCATTTTACTTGTAGACTTGCATATATCTTCCACTAAGCAATAAGCATAATAAATTCGTTTCTGTAAATAGTGGCTTATTAGTGTCTATTCCAAAAAGAAAAGAGACTTCACAAAATAACATAACTTAAACCTTTTAGTATACATATAACACAATGTTTATGTTGTGGATTTAGAGTTCAAAGAGAATGTAATCAAACTAATTAAACCGAAATCTACTAGCTTTGAATCAAATATAGTATAGTTTCTGGTTACACTAAGGGGCTGACTGGTGTAACCGCAGCGGTTGCGTTTGCGACTGCGGGTGTTTGCGGATGCAGGCGGTTGCGGTTTTATGTGTTATTAAGAGATTTGAACGACTGGTAAAGCGGTTAAAAATTGTTGCATTTGCGGGATATTTATGACTGGTTAACTACTAAATGCAGCCGTGGTTAGATAATAAATTAAGAATATTTATATTTTCTATAATTATAATAATATTAAAAATCATATTATTATAATAAATATAAAAATTCTATTTATAAAATTATACTATTAAATTATTTTAAAATTATAGAAATATTTTTCTTAAAAGTTTTATAATATAAATTACAATATAATGTATATATTTTGGTATTTTATTATTTAATTTAAATTTTTAATTGATTATTTTTATTTTTTTATTATTAGTTTTTTTGAAAAAAAAATATTTACCCTCCCGCAACCACCCGCAACCGTAAACGCTAGCTGAAACCAGCTTTTGAATTTTAGAGGTTTATAGCGGTTTGAAGCGATTTATTGCGTTTTGTATGATTGTTACAAAACGCCAACAACCGCTACCAACCATAAAAGCTGCGTTTGCGGGTGGTAGCGGAAAAACCAGTCAACCCTTAAGTTACAAAAGTACTTAATCAAAGTTTGACAAAGAAAAAAAAAGAGAGAACGTTTGAATAGTTTCAACAAAATCAACACGCTAAAACAGCACTAACAAGAGCATGAAATAATGAATATTTTTATAATCAAATGTCAATTAGTGGAAAGTGGAAAGTGGAAACTGTGGGTAGGCAGTAGGCACCTTCGTCATAGTTTTCATCCATATCCAACGGTCAGTTTTTTTTCCTCTTATTGCCAAAACAAAAATATCATAAAATCCAATATTACCAAAAAAACAAACGGTAAAATTATACAAACAATATGAGTATTTTAATATATTTTGGTATTAAGAATATTTTTAAAGTTTCGGGTTTATTTTTTTTGTATAGTTTTTGGGTTTTATGTAAAATTATAGATTTTTTAAAAATATAATTTAATTAATCGAATAAATTTTGGGTATTTTTCATGTTTCCGAATCAAATTTTAGGTAAAATTTAGATATTTTGGGCATTTAAACTATTTTCAAATTTTTTTGTGTATGTTTTTGAGTATTTTTTAGGTTGGACTAGATAGGACCCGAACTTGACCCGATCTGGATCGGAATAAAAAAAAAATAATTACCGTATTGGATCTCACATCTAAGACCTAAACCGATCTGGACCCGATATGACCCAAACTGACAAATTTTAATTATCTTATTGGGTCTAAATATCTAAGACTCGAAGGTTCCGAACCCGATAAGACCCGATCCAAATTCGGTCCGAAGACCCGGATGCCCGACCTAGTAGGCAGCTTCGTCAATAGTTTTCATCCATATCCAATGGTCAGATTTTTTTTCCTCTTATTGCCAAAACAAAAATATCATAAAATCCAGTATTACCAAAAAAAAAAGAAAAAACGAGGGACAGTAAATTTGGTAAACAGAAATTAAACCAAAACCGACACGTAAACCGCTAATTATATGATAATTATTTAATTACGAGATAACAATATTTTTTTATATTTATTTTCATTAAAATCCTTTAAAACTTGTACATTTTTTCAACGAAAAACTCCTAACACCACACGAGTCATTGAACACATCTTTAGAAGGTAAAACAAAGGCCCAGACAGAGAGACAAAGCAGAACAAGGCGGTTCCTTTTTATCATTTCTGTCTTCTTCTGTGTCGAGACGACCCTAAAGGTCAAACCTTTGGGTTTTACGACGTTTATATCAGCTTTTCTCTTCTGGTCATCTCCAGAATCGAAGACCCTTCTGCTCTTGAATCTTTCCTGGTAATTGATTTGCTTATAAATCTTTAGATTCTAGCTAACTTGTTCTCCAAGCGGTTTAAAACACAGACCCTAGTGCTCTGATTGCTTGGTTAATCAGTTATAGTCTTGAGGATTGTATAGGTATCAAAAGGTAGAAACTTTACATTAATTGAGTTTGGATATGGATGATGGTTTGTGTTAATAGTTTGGTTGGAGAATCAACACACTATTTGGTGAGATTTGGATCATAGAGCTCCATGTTTGGTTTAGTTATGATGATTGGATTAGTAGCTTAGGCATAATCCTTAAGAATGATATTCTTTGTTGATTCAACATTCTGTTGTTTGAATCTTAGTGGCTTGATGTTTTCTTCTGTGTATGATATTGTAGTTGAAGTTAGATGGTGGAACAAACTGTGAGAGCCATGTCATTGGTGAGGTCGGCTGAGCCATCCGCTGCAACATATAAGAACCCGAAGCTTTACTCGTTGGATGAGAATGCTTACAACAGTGGTGGTACTTCTGTTGAAATTTTGGATCCAGACAGGTCCAAGAACACTTGTCTGTCTCATGATTCTTACCCAAGTCAAAGCTATGAGAAGTACTTTCTTGATTCCCCAACAGAACAGCGTCCTGTTGGCTCTGGTGGTGCCTCGGTTAGCTCATTTGGATCTTTGGACTTGTTTCCTTACCAGTCTAGACCAGTTCTTGGATGCTCCATGGAGTTTGATGATGAGCAAATGAGATCAAAGATTCAAGAGCTTGAAAGAGCGCTTCTCAGCGATGAGGATGATAAGATGGAGGGAATGGATCAGCTGATGGAGATTGACAACGAATGGTCTTACCAAAACGAGAGCCAAAAGCATCAGAACTCCTCATCTGCAGATTCCAACTCTCATTCAAGTAGTAGCAAAGAAGTTGTCTCGCAAGAAACTCCAAAGCAAATCTTGATCTCATGTGCTCGTGCCTTATCAGAAGGCAAATCAGAGGAAGCTTTGTCAATGCTAAATGAGCTGAGGCAGATTGTATCAATCCAAGGAGACCCTTCTCAGAGAATCGCAGCTTACATGGTTGAAGGTCTAGCCGCAAGAATGGCTGCTTCAGGTAAATTCCTCTACAAGGCATTGAAATGCAAAGAGCCTCCTTCTGATGAGAGGCTAGCTGCTATGCAAGTCCTCTTTGAGGTATGCCCTTGTTTCAAGTTCGGGTTCTTAGCTGCTAATGGTGCAATAGTAGAAACAATCCGAGGTGAAGAGGAAGTTCACATAATAGATTTCGATATAAACCAAGGAAACCAATACATGGCTCTGATAAGAACCGTTGCTGAGCTACCTGGTAAGGGCCCTCGCCTGAGGCTAACCGGTATTGATGACCCTGAATCAGTCCAACGATCAGTAGGAGGGTTGAGAATCATAGGCCTAAGACTCGAGCAGCTCGCTAAAGATCATGGAGTATCCTTCAAGTTCAAAGCAGTAGCGTCAAAGACATCCATTGTCTCTCCCTCCACACTCGGTTGCAAACCAGGAGAGACTTTAATCGTCAACTTTGCGTTTCAGCTTCACCACATGCCTGACGAGAGCGTGACAACAGTGAACCAACGTGACGAGCTGCTCCACATGGTGAAAAGCTTAAACCCGAAGCTTGTCACAGTTGTTGAACAAGACGTGAACACAAACACTTCCCCTTTCTTCCCAAGATTCATGGAGGCTTACGAGTACTACTCTGCGGTTTTCGACTCTCTAGACATGACGCTTCCGAGAGAGAGCCAAGAGAGGATGAACGTGGAGAGGCAGTGTCTTGCTAGAGACATAGTCAACATTGTTGCTTGTGAAGGAGAAGAGCGGATTGAGAGGTACGAGGTTGCTGGGAAATGGAGAGCTAGGATGGTGATGGCAGGGTTCAGTTCAAGGCCAATGAGTTCTAGAGTGACAAGCAGTATACAGAATCTCATAAAGCAAGAGTATTGCAGTAAGTACAAGGTTAAAGAAGAGATGGGTGAGCTCCTTTTTTGCTGGGAGGATAAGAGTTTAATCGTTGCTTCTGCTTGGAGGTGAAAAAGATAGTAACATAGTGGATATGTTCTATTAAAAAAAACAATGGTTATGTTTTATATTAAATCTTTGGTTATATTGTAACTGGTCAAGAAGTCATCTCCATGTATTAAAGATTTACCAGAGATCGCAGGAATGATCACAGGTTCTGAAGCTAACCTAATAACACTTTTGTTTTCTCCCTCTTATATAAAAGTAGAGTTTTGTTTACAAGTTTTTTTTTTCAGACATTCAATACTCTACATACACTTGAGGTTCTGTTTAAGTTCGACGTCAATGATAGAGAAGCAAAGGACTGAACAAGAAAATTAACGAAAAGAAACAATTTTTTCAAAAGGGTTAAAAGATGACGTCAGGGTACAATTTTCTTAGCATGAGGTTTTTAGTTTTTTTTTAATTTATGTTTTTTAACTTTTAATTAAGAAACACTTAAATAAGAGACATAAAAGACGTCTCTTAACGGAGAAATTAAAAAAAGAAAACGTGAAATTATAAATTAAGAATTTCGCCTAAGAGATCATGGATAAACATGGCGTAATGCTCTTTATACGCGGCTGTATTTGTTATTTCTCTAACCATAATATTAACACACGTATATCAAGGGTGAGTTATGCAAAAGAGAAGATCATGTTCCTATGAGGGCAATAGAGTACTACCGCTTTTATCGCCAATGTATGGGCCTCTCTTAGGCCACTATCTGTTGTTTTGTTTTTTCTATATTTGGTGTCTTCGACTTTGGTGTAATAATATAACTATATCTGTGTTGACTTATGCTCTGTATTTGAGTAACATCTAATCTAATAATTTACTGTTTGGTCGCAGTTTTAGTCCGAGTAAGTAAAATTTCTTGTGGTATTAACAAAGCAAATTTAGTTTACAAAAACTATTTAAGCAACATGATCTAAGGATGAAACCCAAGTTGTCACTTTGCATATGATCTATACCAACCAATGATCTTAAGCCTCACAATCTCTTGATGGACCGGCAGAAAGAACGCTCAAAATAGCAGATCTTTGATTAGCCAGAGCTTTCACTCTCGCTATGAAAATGTATGCACTGAAGATCAGATGGAAGAGTGATCTTGTGTTTCAGGTTAGTGTTTTTAGGTGCATTTGTCAGATAAAACTTGGATTTTGGTAATTCGAAAGTCAGACGTTGCTGGATTCTGGAGAAGAGCATTCTCACTTTATGTGTAACATGCGTCTTGAGTTTTAGACCAAAATGTATGGTTTTGTTCCTTTTTGTTGTCTGAACCAAAATCGATACAGTAGACGTGTCAAAAACTTGTTTTGAGTTGTGTTACTCTGAAAGCTGAGAGATTTGCTGAGAGATTTGACAAACGAATATAATAAGATGCAGCAAGTTTTATTGAGCATCCCAGACCGGTCCATATTTTAAAAGTAATGGTATAAACCGGTTTAGAAGTTTTCTATTATCGATAGACTTTTATGTATTTTGACTAGAGTCTATTATCAAAAAGAATGAAATCGTAAAAATTTAATATTTATGTTGAATGAAATATTTTATGAAAACATCGACTAGTAAATACTTTTTATCAGAATAAAATTGGATCTGAGATAAAATAATTTTATTAGATTATTAGTATTTATTTAATAAATCAGAAAACCCTAGTGATGGTGACGCTCTCCGGTTTGAAATTTGAAGAAAAAAAGAACCGTTGTGAGATGTGTGTGTATATATAAACCTTTTTTGCAATCTCTCTCTCTCTCTCTCTCTCTCTCTCTATAATCTTACACTCCTCTATTCGCAGCCTCCTCTGTCTTCTTCATCTGAGAATTATGGAGAACAATGGAGTTACTAAGACTGCAGCATCCGCCATGGAAGCCTTCGAGAAGCTTGAGAAAGTAGGAGAAGGCACTTACGGCAAAGTTTACAGAGCAAGAGAGAAGGCTACTGGTCTCATCGTCGCTTTGAAGAAGACTCGTCTCCATGAGGACGAAGAAGGCGTTCCTCCCACCACTCTCCGCGAGATCTCCATACTCCGAATGCTCGCTCGCGATCCCCACATCGTCAGGTCTGCGATTCCCTGTTTTCTTGATCTTGATTTTGATTTTTAGGGTTTCAGTTTTCGATCTAGGGTTTGGTTCCTGATTGATTGGTCATTCAATTGATTATAAGAACGTTAAAGTGTGTGTTTTGGTCATTCAATTGGTCATGATGAATCGTCTTGTCCAGGTTGATGGATGTTAAGCAAGGATTGAATAAAGAAGGCAAGACTGTGCTCTACCTTGTGTTCGAGTATGTTGACACTGATCTCAAGAAGTTTATCAGGAGCTTTAAGCAAGCAGGACAGAACATTCCCCAGAACACTATCAAGGTTTGGACCTTTTGTCATTTTCTTTTCCCTTCACTCAATAAGCTAAAAGAATCTTGATTGCAGAGTTTGATGTACCAACTATGCAAAGGCATGGCTTTCTGCCATGGCCATGGAGTGTTACACAGGTATAAAGATTCATTCTCTGTTACAACAGATCAACGTCTTGAAGAACAGGCATTAATCTTACTTTCTTGGTTTCATTACAGGGATCTTAAGCCTCACAATCTCTTGATGGACCGGCAGAAAATGACTCAAAATAGCTGATCTTGGATTAGCCAGAGCCTTCACTCTCCCTATGAAAAAGTATACACATGAGGTATGTTGTTTCTCTAGGGTTTGACTCATAGTGTTTTCTTCTTCCATTGCAACAGATACTAACTTTATGGTATCGAGCTCCAGAAGTCCTTCTTGGAGCAACCCATTATTTAACCGCTGTTGATATGTGGTCTGTTGGATGCATTTTTGGTATAGATTCTTTTCTTTCAGCTTCATTAGTTTCACTTCAGCGTTACTGTAGCAAGAAGGACTAACAGTTTTGTTTCCTTTTAGTGTTTGTAGCTGAACTAGTGAACAAGCAAGCAATCTTTTCTGGAGACTCTGAGCTCCAAAAGCTCCTCAGTATTTTTCAGGTAATTCTCTTTGTTCTTCTTCATCATTCTCTAACACACAAACATGACCATTTTGCTTCCTCGCTTGCTCTGTTTCTTTCATTACTGTGAAACTCTTGTTGCTGGGAACACCAAACGAACAAGTGTGGCTTTGAGTGAGCAAACTCAATGACTGGCATGAATACTTACAATAGAAACCGTTGAGCCTCTCAACAGCTGTTCCAAACCTCGATGAGTCTGGACTTGATCTCTTATCAGTGTCCCTATATGATCATGTTAAACTAGATGAGTTTTCAACCTAAAACCAATTGGTGTTAAAATGAATTAGTTCATCTATCTTATAAATTAGGATCCATTTCCAAATATTCTCGTAAGCAATAGTGCTTCCAAAATCACTTTCCAAAAAAAAGAAAAACTATATTCTTCTTCCTAAAGAAGCTATAAGTCAAGAGTTTGCCGTATCAATATCTCCACTTCCTCAAGAACAGTTTCGCTGCTGTATCCCACTGGCTCAACAGCGCCATGATCAACACCATTCTTCATGCTATGAGGCTTTCGCCGCAATCATATCGCATCTTTGCAGCCTCGTCGTCACGCTTTGTCCTCGTCACATCCGGTTGTAAACACATGCATTCCACATCTTCTACAAAGTTCAATCTCAAGCTGTTAACTCCGCTTCGCTCCATCACTGCCTTGGGGCGTATAGAAAGATATAGAATATTATAAATATTAATAACAAATTGTAACGACCCATTTAGCCCGGTTAATTCGGCCCATCAGAACCCAGGTCCATCGCAGGAAACCCTAGGCAATTCCTATAAATAGGAGTCTCTGCTGTTCTTTTTTTTATCAAAAACTTACCGCATCGAAACTCTGCATAAATTGAGCCGTCGAGTAGATTGCCCAGTCCCAGCCGTCGCTCCCTAAGCCGAGATCGGACCTCCCATCACCGTTACTCGCTGGAGGTAACCATCGAAAACCGTCGTAACCACGTCCTTTTGTATTTTCGTGTAGAAAACCGATCATATCTTTCTAACCGTGTGGTTTTTCACAAATCCAAGGCCACCATCGTGTTCGGGACGTCGAGACGAGTCAGGAGCAGGAAGATCAGCCAGAGAGCCGCCGCCGGAAGCCCCGCGCGTGAAGCTCACGTGCCGCCGCAGGTCGCCGGAGCAGCTGCGCGTGAGACCCACGTGCTACCGCCGCCGTTCGCCGGAGCCGCCGTCTCCGACCAACCGCCGCCGTCTCTGACCAACTGCCGCCGCGCCGTCGTTGCCGCCGGTGACCGTCGCCGGTGACTCGGTGACTTGACCGAGTCGACCCGACGAGTCAACTCGTTGACTGGGTCAACTGGTTGGGTTGATTCGATTTTGGTTCGGTTTGTTAAACCGGTTGGTTATTGAAAATCGATTTTGAATTGGATTAAACCGGCTGGTTATTTAAAATTGATTTTTGGGTTAAGTAAATTGATTGGTCCAATTTAAATCGAATCCGGTTAGGGTAAACCGATTGGTTTAATTCGATTTCAATTTGGTCAAGGGTTAACCGGCTTGGGTCAGAGTTAACCGGGTTGACCTTTGACATGTGGGTTGACTTTTTGACCAGATCACTGTTTATCCGTTTTGACCGTTCGAAGGGTGTTCTGACTCGATTTTCGCCCTGATTACAGATTTGGAGTTCATGAATACCACTTTTCCATATTGCTAAGGTGAGGGTCTATTCCGTAAATTCCGTACTGGTGTAGAATTCTTCCTATCGTAGTTTAGATTTCGAAGCATAATCCATCTGTTTGTATTGAGTCTGTTTGAGTCATGATTGATAGTTAGTTAATTCATTGTAAACCGGTACTAGGGGTCTAGAGGTTTCAACTGTGACTAGATTGTGTGATGAATTGATGATATAAATATATAAATATATATAGATATTCAGTAGGGACTATGTGTGGTGGGCGGGGGTTCAGGGATGCTTGGGCTATCGACGGAGATATGGTGGGTGGGGGTTTGAAGACGTTCGGACTATTGACGCAGATTGGTTATGGGCGGGGGTACAAAGACAGACTGTACTAGCGACGCAGAGTATGTATATCCTTATAAGGAAATGCGGGGTGTATGGACTAGCGGTATGCTATCATCGTATTGTTTGTTTTGTGTGATGCTCTAGGCATTGTGTTTGTTCGTGTTAAAGCTAAACTTCCATAGTGGGAGTTCTATTTACTTAGTCCGTGGTTTCGGGTCTAGCACCCCACTGAGTGACTTCCCCGTTACTCACCCCTCTTCCTTTTGTTCCCTTTTCAGTTGAGACTAGCGAGCATGAGTGATCATGTTGGATTAGTATTTTTGGATGGATTTATTTCGTGTTATTTTCAGACTTCTGTTTTATTTAATTATCGATATTATTTGGTTTTATGTTATCTTTGGATTTATGGTGTTTTTGAGTTATTTGTGAGATTTCAGATTATTATTTTATTATTTCAGAAATACGGGTTTCACAATTTGGTATCAGAGCAGGGTTCTGTCTCGGCCCCGACCCGGGATGGCGATTTATGGGACTTGGTTTTAATCGGATTTTGATAGTTTTCAAATATTATAAAGATTTTGATTTTTTTTTTAAAAAAAGAGATAGCACCTTTCTCGCAGTATTATTCCTGAAACAATCGTTGCTATCTGGTTTCAGCAGAAGTTGACTGTTTGCCTTTTCCTTTCAGATGCCACCACGGAGGAGAGTTGGTCGTCCGCAGACCGCCAGAGTTGCTCGAGAGGCTAGAGATGAACATGTGCCACCAGCAGCTTCGCAGAATATGGTTCCGCCAATCGATTAGGACGCGTTAAGGCAGATGGTGCAGGATGCAGCTCGCCAGGCTGCTCAGGAGGCAGTCCAGCAGGTGGCCCAGGATGTGGCTAGGCAAGTTGCTGGCAGCAACTCAGGAGGTTGTGTGACAGTTGGCTGCAGCTCAGCAGGAACCACGTGCACCTTAGGTTCAGATGCAGCATGGTCCACAAATTCACGTGCAGCAGGCGGCCCCAGTTCAGGTTCAGAGGGACCCACATATTTCGGTTCAGCAACCCCTCGATCAGCAGGTTCCAAGGGTTTTTCAGGTCCCACCACTCACGAGTGTAATGAGGCGTTTCTTAGAGTATTGGGGTAGTTGAGGTACAAAGATTTGGAGAAATTTGAGGGGACTGTAGAGCCCACGGTTGCCCATGATTGGAGACATAAGTTGATGACATGTCTAAAGACTATCCATTGTCCACGACAATTCTGTCTTGATATCGTTGTGTTACATTTGCGTGGAGATGCGGCAGTATGGTGGGATGGAGTGCGATTGACACATCTGGTCGAGCCGACATATGAGTTTTTCCTTGAATCATTCGATAAGAAGTATTTTTCGACGGAATTCTTACACCAGAAGAAGAATGAGTTTGAGCATTTGAGATAGGGTACTAGGACTATCAGGGAGTATGAGTGGGAATTCAGTCGACTTCGTAGGTTTGCGGGTAATAATATGGGTGAGGAGGATCTGATCATGAGATTCTTAGATGGGATGCAAGTTGATCTTCGTGGCAGATGTAGTGTGGTGACTTACTCTACCTTGGAGGATTTGGTAGAGAAGACTGTCGTGCAGGAGTCATGTATTACCGAAGAGCAAAAACTCTCCAAGGCAGCTTCATCTAAGCCGGGGAGGACTCCAGAGCCACAGAGGAGACCAATGGATCAGTCAGGTTTCCAGTGCTATGGTTGTGGGAAGTTTGGACACGTTCACAGGAATTGTCGGGTTAGGACACTTGGGGTCCAGGGTGCAGCGCCAGCAGGAGTACCGGTAGCGAGAGCAGCAGCACTACTACCACCACCACACCACCACCACCACCAGTAGCACCAGGAGCTTGTTTTACTTGTGGACAGCATGTTCATATCTCCAGGTATTGTCCGACCAAGGGGCATGCGGCCAAACGTCCAGCCATCGCTCCACGTGTTTATGCTGTAGGAGATGCCGATGGAGCTGAGCCGATAGCTGGTATGTGTTTTACTATTTTGTTGAGTTATGAGATTTTACTTTGCGGTATCTTGTGTAGTTAGTAAAAATGTTGCGTATGATCGATTTCGGTTGGAGGTGAGCTAGCTCATACCTTATTTGACACGGGAGCTTCGCACAGTTTTGTGAGTCTACGTTTGGTAAGGTCTTGGCCTTTTCGGGGTGTCTTCGAGCCAAAAACCAAACAGATTCAGACAGCTAGCATGGAGAGATTGGGAGCCGTCGGAGTTCATCGAGATGTACCGGTCTTACTTGGAAGGGTTGACTTTAGTGGAGATTTAGCAGAGGTGGAGCTGAATTATTATGATGTTATTATTGGGATGGACTGGATGACACGTCATCGAGTAGTGTTGGATTGTCCGAGAGCCAGAGTTCATATTCCTAATTCAAATGGGAATATTACATTTCAGGGTATTCAGACACACCTGGGAATTTCTATAGTCTCCATGTTGCACGCTGAGGAGCTATTAGAGCGTGGAGCTGAGGGATTCTTAGCCACTATCTCTATGGTTAAGGAGGATGGACAGCCCGACCTGCAGACTATTCCAGTGGTTGCAGAGTATGAGGATGTATTTGAGGCCTTGAAAGGGCCACCGGCAGCTAGAGGAGATGTACTTACGATTGAGTTAGAGCGAGGGACATCACCGATTTCACGAGCTTCATACCGTTTAGCACCAGCAGAGATGGCAGAGCTGAAAAAGCAGTTGGAGGAACTATCAGATAAGGGTTTTATCAGGCCGAGTACTTCATCGTGGGGAGCACCAGTATTGTTTGTGAAGAAGAAATATGGGAGTTTCAGACTGTGTATCGACTACAGAGGCTTAACCAAAGTGACCATAAAGAATGAGTATCCGCTTCCGCGTATCGATGAGTTGTTGGATCAATTGCAGGGAGCTTCATGGTTCTCTAAGATCAACTTGGCATCAGGGTATCACCAGATTGCTATAGCTAAGGAGGATGTGCGGAAGACAGCTTTTCGTACGCGTTATGGGCATTATGAGTTTGTGGTGATGCCATTTGGGTTAACGAACGCACCTGCAGCGTTCATGAAGCTCATGAATGATGTGTTTCGCGAGCATCTGGATAAGTGTGTGATTGTCTTCATTGATGACATCTTGATCTATTCTCGGAGCAGAGAGGGGCATGCAGAGCATTTGCGGATCGTGTTGGGAAGCTCAGAGAGCATCAGTTATTTGCTAAGTTGAGTAAGTGTAGTTTCTGGCAGAGGAAGATTGAATTTTTGGGTCACGTGATTTCTGAGGCAGGAGTTGCAGTAGATCCAGAGAAGATTATTGCGATATCAGAGTGGCCTACACCTAAGAGTGCTACTGAGATCCGCAGCTTTTTGGGATTGGCGGGATACTACATGAAGTTCGTTAAGGGTTTTGTCAGTACTGCAAAGTCAATGACGCAACTAACCAGCAAAGACGTCAAGTTTGTTTGGACAGAAGCTTGTTCGAGGAGTTTCACCGAGTTGAAGCGGCAGTTGACGGAAACACCAGTTTTGGTACTTCCTAAGCCAGGGATACCATATGAGGTTTATACAGACGCATCAGGTACTGGTCTGGGATGTGTATTGATGCAGGAAGGTCATGTCATTGCATATGCATCACGCCAGTTGAGACCTCACGAGGTTAATTACCCTACTCACGACTTGGAATTAGCAGCAGTTGTATTTGCGCTAAAAATTTAGAGGTCGTATTTGTATGGAGAGAAAGTGTAGATCCTCACAGACCACCAGATTGAAGTATATTTTTACTCAGGCATACCTGAATTTGAGACAACGAAGGTGGATGGAGTTGTTAGCAGACTACGACTTGAATATCACATATCATCCAGGTAAGGCCAATCAGGTGGCAGATGCCTTAAGCAGGCGAAGAAGCAATATTTCAGGAACCAAGGAGGTCCAGGAGCTTAGTGGGACACTTGCTAGTCTCAGGCTGTGTACAGTTACTGTTGAAGGAGAGACAACTGGTCTGGAAGCCTTAGAGCAGACAGATTTATTGTGGAGGATACACAAAGCTCAGGATAGTGATGCGGCCTTGTGTAAGCAGATAGAGAGTGAGAGTATTGGATACCACACAACTTCGAGTGGGATGTACATGTACCGGAATCGAGTTTGTGTGCCAGACGATAAGTTGTTAAGGAAAGAGATTTTACAGCAAGCACACCACTCACGTTTTTCTATCCATCCGGGAAATACTAAGATGTTTAGGGATCTGAAGCGCTATTATCATTGGCTTGGAATGAAAAGAGATGTTGCTACATTCGTATCAGTGTCAGACGTGTCAGATGGTTAAAGCTAAGCATCAGGTGCCTAACGGGTTATTGCATAACCTGCCATTGCCAGAGTGGAAATGGGACATGGTGACTATGGATTTTGTGACTGGGCTTCCGATAACCCATGGTGGGAAAAGTGTTATTTGGGTGATTGTCGACAGACTCACCAAGTCTGCTCATTTCCTAGCAATCAAGAAGACAGATGGAGCTGATCAGTTGGCACATATATACATCAGAGAGATTGTGAGGTTGCATGGAGTTCCTGTTAACATTGTATCTGATCGGGACACAAAGTTCACATCTGCATTTTGGGGAGCCTTCCAGAAAGCGCTTGGGACAAAGGTCCATATGAGTACAGCTTATCATCCGCAGACAGATGGGCAGTCAGAGAGGACTATTCAGACTTTGGAGGATATGCTCAGGGTTTGTGTTCTGGATTGGGAGGGGAGTTAGGGAAAGTATTTACTCATAGCTGAGTTTGCCTACAATAACAACTACCATTCAAGTATTGAGATGACACCGTATGAGGCTCTTTATGGTAGGCCTTGTTGTACTCCACTTTGTTGGACAGAAGTGGGGGAACGATGTGTCCTAGAACCAGCAATGGTTCAAGAGACTGTAGAGCAAGTTGAGATGCTCAAGACTCGGCTAAAGGAAGCCCATGACCGACAGAAGAGTTATGCAGATAAACGCCGGAAAGATTTGGAGTTTCAGGTGGGTGACTTAGTGTACCTGAAGATGAGGACATTTCAGGGAGGATCTAAGACTCGTAAGCTAAAAAAGCTTAAACCGAGATATATGGGACCGTACCCCATTGTGGAGTGGATTGGAGCAGTGGCATATAAATTATAGTTATCAGCGGAGTTGTATGATTTCCATGATGTGTTCCATGTATCAGTGTTGAGGAAGGTCGTAAGAGAACCAAAGCTCATTTTGCAGCAACCACCACGTGATCTCGGCAAAAATTTGTTTGCACCTATTCAGCCAGTTGAGATTTTGGAGCGACAGGTAAAAACGGTACAAGGGATTATGACAATGATGGTTAAGGTCTGTTGGGAGAGAGATGAGATCCAAGATGAGACTTGGAAAATAGAGATTCAGATGAGAACAAATTATCCAGAGCTTTTTTAGGATGATATTGGGTAGTCGGACCATGAGCAGGATTCAGGGTTGAATCCCTTATTAGGGGGGGGGGAGAATTGTAACGATCCATTTACCGGTCCGGTTAATTCGGCCCATCAGAGCCCAGGTCCATCGCATGAAACCCTAGGTAATTCCTATAAATAGGAGTCTCTGCTGTTCTTTTTTTTATCAGAAACTCACCGCGTCGAAACTCTGCAGAAATCGAGCTGTCGAGTAGATCTAGCAGTATGCTATCATCGCATTGTTTGTTTTGTGTGATGCTCTAGGCATTGTGTTTGTTCGTGTTAGGGCTAAACTTCCATAGTGGGAGTTTTATCTACTTAGTCTGTGGTTTGCGGGTCTAGCACCCCATACCTCACTGAGTGACTTCCCCGTTACTCACCCCTCTTCCTTTTGACCCCCTTTCAGGTGAGACTGGCGAGCAGGAGTGATCATGTTGGATTGGTATTTTTGGATGGATTTATTTCGTGTTATTTTTTTGATTTCTGTTTTATTTAATTATCGATATTATTTGGCTTTATGCTATCTTTGGAGTTATGGTGTTTTCGAATTATTTATGAGATTTTAGATTATTTATTTATTTTATTATTTCGGAAATACGGGTTTCACACAAATATTGTATATTTATTATGAATTGTCTTTCCTCCTTTTTTTGTGTATTGAATTTGATTCAACTATTCCTTTGTTAATGATGAATATAGAAGATTTTTCTTTTGGTAAAGAATTGTTTCACACATGGCATCGTTTTTGTTTTTCTCAAAAAAACAAGAGTGATATATGTTCTATTTTAACATGCAGGTGGAGGGATCAGAGTTGCTCGACAATGATTGGATTCGTATGTATCTAGAGCTCGTGGTTATCGCAAAAGATAGGACCGGTTCAGATGTAAGTGTACTTATATTTGTAACTATTTATTAACATGCTGTTTTGGTTGACTTCAAACCTGTTGTCATTGCAGATGGAGGGATTTCTCTTCAATTTGGAGATTGAAAAAGCGGCCATAGAAACTACTGAGGACTCACCGCTCAGTGCATCCTCATTGTAATGACAATATGCTGAGCCGAAAGCGATCATCAAAAGAGAGCTTGATGAACGTACGGGACTCTTATCTCTCAGGGTTAGTGTGTGCTTTGAAGGAAGAAGGCCTCCTACATGCATACCAACTTACTCTACGAGTTGGGATGACATCAGTGACTCTATCTAGAATCTTCAGAGCTTCTGTCTTTAGAAATCTTTAATAACATGTTCAAACTCTATGACCTTATTATGTGTTTTGGAATTTTTCTTGTTTTTTTTGATTAAAAGAAAAAATCAGGTGTGTTTTAAGTTTTGATTTTAAGTTGTGAAGTGGTGTGAATCTTAGCTTTTATTTGAATCAAGTTCTAAGCTCATGGTGTGTTCTTTAAACCGAGATCCACGTTGTCCGTTGTCATGAACATACACAAGATTCTGTAAAAAGAGGAAATTAACAAGTGTCAGAATTGAAGAAATTAGTGATACAAACCGAAAGCAGAGTTAAAACAAACAAACAAACAAAGGAATTAGAGGTACATAAACTATTGAAGCTGGAGCTTTCTTTGACAAGGCATCACTTTGATGGAATGGAAATTTTTTGCAAGTTATCAGATCCACCAAGAGACTGCATGTGAGAGGGTCCGTTACGTACTCATGCTTCTTGCCTCTCGGATGTGTTCCTGGAAGTGTCTCCTCAAGCACTTTAA
The DNA here is from genome assembly GCA_905132885.1 of Moricandia moricandioides. NCBI lineage: Eukaryota > Viridiplantae > Streptophyta > Magnoliopsida > Brassicales > Brassicaceae > Moricandia > Moricandia moricandioides. The sequence goes on from CAJHQQ010000044.1 coordinate 286,110, forward strand.
GCCGCGGTTGAAACTCTTTTGTAACGCCCCGACCGGCCACTGTTAATGGGTCATCCACGTCCGCTTTCTCGGGCCGTAGGGCCTATCCCGTTCTAATGGTCTTTGCGTTAATTTTTTAAAGCTCGAAATCATTGTTTACTAACCTTTCAATCACCATCCGACTTTTTCCCGTGCTTTGACCTCACTCACATGGTATCGCGAATCACGTCATGTAGGCTCATCCCGTTCCAATGGTCTTTGCGTTAATTTGAAGTTATTAATTAATAAATATATATTAATGATGGATATTAACAATTTTTTACTAATAATATAATAATTAGTTTATCTTATATTTAGCTTATGATTTTAATGGCTACTGTTATAGCCATGTTTTCCGATTATGATTAGAAATATGGATCCAAATATAGATTATTACAACATTAATATCATCATTTAGTTTATAATTTTAGTGGTTAATATTATGGTCAGCTTTTCTAATTCTTATCGAAAATATTTATCAAAATATAGATTATTACAATATTAAATTTAAAAGTTAAAGAATCATTGAAATATATGAGTATAAATTGTATACTTACGCAAAATATTTTATATTTTATGATATTAAATAATAATATTTCTAACTAAAATAAATTAATTTTTATTTATACATGAAATATACACAATTATTTTTAATCCATAAAATCACAAATATGCAAAATAATACATTTAACAAATTATACTGATAATATCATAATTAATTTTATCTTATATTTATTTTATGATTTTAATGACTAATATTATAGTCATGTTTCTGATTGGAAATATTAATCTAAACACAGATTATTACAACATTAATATCATATATTTAGTTTATGATTTTAGTGGCTGATATAATATCCATGTTTTCTTATTCTTATTATTATGATATTTTGGGTTATTAATTACTAAATATATATTAACAGCAGATATACTGATAATATCATAATTATATTTATATTTTATTTAGTTTATTGTTTTAATAATTAATATTATAGCCAATTTTTCTAATTAGGATTGGTTATTTTTGATGCAAATACAGATTATTACAAAATTAATATCATAATTAGGTATATCTTATATTTCCTTTATGATTTTAATAGTTAATATTATATAGCCATGTGGTTCTGATTCTGATTAAAAATATTGATCTAAATAAATTATGTCAACATTAGTATTATAGTTAGATTTTTTATTCTTATTGGAAATATGTATCTACATATTGATTATTACAATATAAAATTTAAAATTAAAGTTAAAGCATCATTGAAATATATGTCGTAAACTATAAATTTTATACTTACACTAAATATTTTATATATTAATTAATCATATACCTAACTAAAATAATTTTTATTTATATATGACCAATATCAAATTTTATTTTAATCCATAACATCACAAATATTCAAAATAATACATTTAAACCAAAATAGTAAATAATATATGACGAAAAAAATTAAATTAACAAAAGTTGACAAATATTAAACCTAATATAAGTATAATCTAAGAGAAAAAGATAATTTTTTACAATTTTTTTCTCACAGTTTCAAATCTAATTTTATTCGCTTTTGTTATTTTGTTGATGTTTTATGAGTTTTGACTATTTATAATAATTTGAAGTCGTTGAAATTCTTTTCAGTCCACAAATAAAATAAGTGTTTAATTATAAATCTAAGTTTTCTAATTTGATTATTACTGTAAAGAAGATTTTCATCCAAAATATACTTCCCATAAATAAAAATTTGAAACAAAAAAAAGATTATAATTTAATATATTGATGATCATATGAAAATTGTAGTTATATAATTTATAATATATTAATTTAATTATTTTAAACCTGCATAAATATAAATATAAATATAAATATAAATATAAATATAAATATAAATATAAATATAAATATAAATATAAATATAAATATAAATATAAATATAAATATAAATATAAATATTAATATAAATATAAATATAAATATAAATATAAATATAAATATAAATATAAATATAAATATAAATATAAATATAAATATAAATATAAATATAAATATAAATATAAATATAAATATAAATATAAATATAAATATAAATATAAATATAAATATAAATATAAATATAAATATAAATATAAATATAAATATAAATATAAATATAAATATTAATATTTATTTGGTATATATATTAGTCCGCATAATCATCATCTAGTATATTAAAATTTAGCACGATGCATTCTCGGAATTGCTTCAGCGGCTACTTTCTTGTCCGCCAAGTGTTGTTGGTGTGATCTTCATTTTTTTGGACAAATGATCCCAGAAGAGTGCACTGGAAATATCCAGGTCATGATGATCCAAGCCTTTCAATGCGGTCACAATGTAATCTTTCCGTTCATCTTATGGGACAACCGTTTCACAACAACATATTATGATCAAGATAAAGTCTAGTAGTATTAATCTATGCACACCGTGTTTCAGGGTTTGGGTTTGGCAGACCTTGCCGGTGTCTCCAACAAGGATGATGCCTTCCTGACCTACCCAATAAACTTGTTGAACCACAGGACACTCAAAGGTACTTTCTTTGACATATTTTAATTTATCAAATCTGTGACCATTTCATAACTAAATTGAAAAATTTCTGTTCTATCACAAGTTAAATATTATTTTTCAAATTTAATATTAATGAATGATTATTTTCAAAAATACTAAATTTATGATAAAAGTATACTATTTTTTCTAAATATTTATAAAACATTAAAAACTCAACTCCACCCTTTTACACTAAAACCTAAAGAATAATCACTAAATTGTAAACTTAAATGTTAATATATTTTTGACTGAACGTATTTTTTTGAAAAATGGTATTTAACTTGTGTTATTTTTAGCAATTTCTCAAACTAAATTTACTGATGGATCTGATACCACATAGCCACCAAAATAATAAATTGAAGTACAGTAGTGTGAATTAACATGATAGAATAAAATTTAGTAGAGAAGATAAATAGAAAGGTTTAATAGACTTTTTGCGTGGATACTATTGATCAGAAGCAGAAGAAGGAGTTGGTTCAGCTTCAACAACAACAGGAGCAGCAGAAGGAGGAGTTGGCTCATCTTTAACAACAACAACAGGAGCAGAAGGAGAAGATGAAGATAGCTTTTCTTCATCAACAACAGATTTGCCTTTCTCTCTAAGTTTAGCCATGGAAGCCTTCATTGCCTCTTTACGCTTCTTGCTCGCTAATACCTTAGCCTGAACTCCACTCACATTCGGATCTTTCTTCTCCGCGGCTGGTGGTGGAGGCGGCCGTCTTGCTGCCGCCATTGCCTCCTCCTTAACGTTCAGAGCGTTCCAACTCCATAGCACACTGCCTAATCCCACCACGGTTGCCCTGCATAATATAAATTATATTTTATAAAAGAAAATTTAGGCTCCTAAATTCTTTAAAAAATAATTTAGTTGAAATCGTTAAGAAATCGTCTTAGTTCCCTTAAATCTCAGGGCCGGCCCTGAATATAATACATGATTATGTTACAAATTTCACATTGTATAGTTAAAAAGAAAATTAATATAGTTCATAAACATTATTTCTTAACGTCAAATTGGTCGTAGGTATAAAAATAAACATAAACGATTACCTGCGATTAATTTGTGGAACCTGGAGGATGATGGGAGGAGTCTGCGGTCGTGACCGCGGTGATGGAGAGGAGATGCTGCCGGCGTGAGCAGCCGGTAAGAGAGGAGAGAGTGAATGTGACATAGCTAATCCAAGAATGCGTAAAAGCAGAGTAACAAAAAAATTGGTGGACACTAATAGAAGATAGAGTGGGATGTATTGCAATTTATATTTGCATGTTCATTGGTTGGATTTGGATAAGACATCAATATAGATTTTTGTTTGTCTGCCAAGGGAAAGAAGACTTTTAAGACCCCAAAACGCTGCGTTTTCTTTTAAATAAACAACACCATCAGGTTCCCCGAAAAAGAAAACTTTTTCAAGTATGATTAAAAGAAATGGCAATAATAAGTTCCTTTACCTGTGTTTAAAAAAAGTTGTACTTCCTCTGTTCCTAAGAAATGCATGTTTCTATATTTTTACACATTAAGAAAACACATTTAATTTTAATAAGAAATATATTATTTTCTCTGTTTATCAATTTTTAAAACTTTTACACTAATAGTATTTCAATAAGTACAATAATCTTGGTAAAGTTTGTAATTAATTATTATTAACTAATAAAAATATCAAAAACATAAAACATGTATTTTGTTAAAACATTTTATTCCAAACATTTATCTTTCTGAATTAGAGAAGAGAGTGTTGATCTTATACAAAGAATCCGAGTGGCTGATCTGTTGTTCTTAGATCACCTTCAATGGGGGTTCTAGCTCCAAAGTTCTCAAAATACATATGTATATTTTGAAAATCCCCGAGTTAGCCTACCAAAGGTGCTCTTAAGAAAATTTTTGGGACCAACTCTCTTTCTTTATACGAGAAGAGAGTGATTTTACTGTCAAGTCAGCAGCCGCTATACTAAATCTCCTGCTTGGAGATGGCGACTTCAAGAACTTTCCCTTGGTTAAAGAATTTGATGAAGACATAATAAACATGTCTTGATCTTGACGAAAGTTCTTTTGTCGTGTCAATGCACGGTGGTTTGGCGATGGCTCTCGGGTTCTCTTAGAGCCATTAGTTCCTCTTCCTAGGTTTTCATTTGCTCTGTTTGGTGTTTTTGAATACCGGTTTGTCTTAACCGGAGAATTAGACCGGCTAGGATACCTCGGTTTTGCATCTTTCAGAGAAAGAGAAGATTCTCGTAAGGAATTGATCCGAGCAACATGTGAATTCTCTTACCAAACGAGCAATATGTGTGTAGACTTCATAAAAAAAAGTTAGATCAAGTTTTGAATATTGGTTGGCGGGTCTTTCGAGTATGGGCCGTTAGTGTTAACAGTTCATATAAATGTCGATAAGAAAAGTGGATTAGTTTTGGAGGCCCATAACAGTTTATGTGAGTCCATGAACCTAGAAACACAACTTCAGACACGGGTGTTAGTTAGTTAAGAATCTTAGTCTTTAATTCGTTTGTCAAATGTCAAAAATCTATCTACATCACACTAGTTCACTGTTTGTTTGTTTAAACCTTAACTCCGTCACCAATGACAAATCCAATTCATAAGTCAACCGAAGATAAGCATTCATCAACATATGAATTGAATATATTGACCTTATCCCATAAATAAATCACTCAAATCGGGTTGACCCACATCTTAAATTCATTAACGTAGCCGGGTGCCTTAAAATAAACGTCGCTTTTTCCTTGTTAAAAGTAAAAGAAGATTAGTTTTTTTTTTTGGTTAGGTTTTTTAAAGGCCTCTTTAAGAAAACTTAATGCATATGCTTAATGATGATAATGTGAAACAATGCAAGTCAGTTGGTGATTCCAGACTCACACGGTCAAGGCAATCATGTAATTTAGTGACTTGCTTTACAGGATGATTTAATCTCATTAAAAATGGACAAATCTTTCAAATAATCATTTTTGAAGTTTTTATCACAAAAATAGATTTTGAGAGAAAAAAATGACCAAAATAGATCTTTTTATTTTGAAAATTTTAATATTTTTTAATTTTTAAACCTCAACTTCAAAACCTCTACCCATAACTCTAAACCCTAAATTTAGATTAATTAATTTAAGAATATATATATATATATATTTACATCATTTAATAAAGTCTATTTTGTCATTTTTTCTCCTAAATACTATTTTTTTAGACAAAATTTTTTTTAAATCTATTTTGGTCTTTATCTCTTAAAAATAGTCATTAATCATTTATTTAAGCAACGTATTTGTTTGCTTTTTCTTTGTGTTTATGTTTTTTTACAGCACGCTTAAATTTGATATCTTGATGTATGGATTTAACATGACATCGAATTTGAGAAATAAGGAAATTATTTACCGAAGAAAATCTAAGGAAAGTTTGGCTATTTATAGAAGGAATACATGAAAACGCGTTCATGTCCAATGAAAATCTGAGCCAGTGACCAGCACTGACGGACTTGTAAGACGTCATTAGTGACGATAACTTTCCTACTTTGGCAGGCCCCAGTGTGTCCCTATTGGTAAACACACGTTGGCTCTCTTAATTTTTTATTTTATTATTATTTAATTTTATTGACTAAAATGTTGTTGTTTCTATTAAGTCCCTTTTATTAGTTACACTTGTTTTGTTTTTCATCTTCCTATCTCCTTTTTTGACATAGTATATAACTTTGTACAAAATAAATTATAAGTAATAGAGAGGTTTCTTAAACAAAAAATGTTGGAAAATACTATATTTATCTAGTATTAACTTTTCAACAAAATTTAAAAAAAAATCCTAGATTTTATAGTATATTTTTGTTTTACAAGGAAACTTTTAACTTTTGGACACTCCAAAATAACAACAATACCCATATACTCAAACATTATGAAAACAACTAAGCCGAACGACGCTCCCAAGTTCCACATGTAAGAAAAGTCATGGACCTGATAATTTTTAATGAATAATTTGCTGCAGGAATAGTTAATGTGAAATTCAAAAATATCATATTCTGTGTACTTAGTTACTTTTATTTAGCCGGGAGCATCTAGTCGAGTGGTCTGTGTACCACAGCAAATTCCCTGGCATCTGGGGTTCGACCACCGCCTCCAACGGTGAGGCTAATGGGCTAACTGAGTCGGCCCGTTGTGGCCCAGTAGACAAAAAAAAAAAATAGTTACTTTTATTTATAATTTACTATATTAAATAATGAATTTTGTCCGTACGTGCATCCATCTCATTTCTGCTTTAACAGTCTCCAATCTTTACTTCTTTTCTTTCTTTATTCGAATACAGAAAAAAAAATCTATAGTAAATTCATTGGTTAATTCAATAATAAATGGGAGTAATCACTTTTTATTATTATTTGTTATACTATCACTATTCCAAAATTTCTTAATTATTTCGAGACAGCACGTTTGCACAATATATTCGAAACATCATATGATCATAACAAGAATCTATCATCACCTTAAAAACAGAGAATGCTTTAAAGACTATCACCATAAACTAATCACAAACGCCTCATGATCATCATATATGTATGGGTTTTACACAAGAAGAGGACAAAAACATACTAATCCATCATTCATGAAACCAAACCTCAAATAAAAAGAAACAGATAATCTTAAACATAACAGAGGAGAAGAACCCATAAAAGATCATGAGACTAGCTATCTTCATCGGTCATGGGCGAGTGGGGTACACGCGCTTTCCGGCGACGTCGCCGGTAGACTCAGAAGTCTTTTTGTTGCTGTCGGAGCGACGGAGGAAAGAGAGAATGTCTTTGAGGATTTTGGTCTTCACCAACTCTCTCTTCTTGGGGATCACAGTCCCTTCTTTCTTCTTGAAGAACGGCTTCACTCCCTCGGAGCTCATGATCTTCTTCAAGCTATAAGAAAATAGATGTATGAGTGTGTATATGCATTTTATGTTCTTTTTGTGTGTGTATTTATAGAGAAGATATCTTCCTACGGGTGAATAAATCGAGAACTAAAAAAAAGAAAGAGAAAAAGAATAAATCGAGAACTGGACTTCTACTCTAGTCAATTTTTCAGAAAAAAAAATAATTAAAATTGTCACCAAGTTGTTGTTTGTTCACACTTTACACCACGTGCCCGCAGCACAATTGCTGTAAACATGAATTTTCTATTAACAACAACTTCTAATTAATGTTCTTAAATCCCTAGAGGGAAATAAATAAAGGTTATAATTGGTAAACGTTAAAGGTTGAAACGAGTGGAAAGTAAAAAGAAGGTAAAAAAAGGAAAAAAAAAAACTAGAGGAAAACATATTTCACTTGTATAACATAGAGTAAAATTTGAGAGTGCATTTTTTTTTTTTTTTTGTATACTGTTGGATAGAGTAAATGAAAAGAAACGACAGTTTAGTTGATTGGTAACTTTTTAGCTGAACTAAAATTTAACTGAGAGTAAAATTTTACTCTATAATGCCATATAATCACACCCAAAGTGAAAGTGGGAACTTATTTTCATACACAATGTGGATCTTTGTAAATGTACATATTACTTTAAAAGGCACGAATTTGGCAAATACAGTTTACAACCATCGGTGCAATATTAGTAAGTTGATCGATAAGTTTATATTTTTGTTCACAACTCGTATTAGATGGCCAATAAGTGAAGTCTAGAACAAAACCTTTTATGAACGTAACGAGATAAAACATTTGTCTATGATCTACTAAATATTAGTGATTAATATTGTTGGATAAACTTCAAAGATAGTTTGGTGCCTAAGTTTCCATTAAACAAGTCGGTTTAGGAAAATAAACATATTAACATTTCTCATAATATTAGGAATTATCCAATTACTATAGGAAATAGGAAACATGAAATATTTATTGCTATATATATGGATGTTGAGTTGTAACATTCAATATAGATTAAGGTGTTTAGTTTTGAGTTATTTTCTAAGCATTAATAAAGAGAGATATTCTTAAACTCGAGTTGAGTTGTGTTGTGTTCAACTAAGATTTGAGTTTGCACACAAGCACGGATTTGGTTACTTTATTTGGTAGTGCTAAGTTTAATCGACGACAAGAGAAGCTCAAGACATGGGAGATATAAAACCTCCAACGAATTCCAAGGAGCTCACAACATCGTCGGTTACATGTCCAATGTTAACCGCACCGTCGGTTACATGTCCAATGTTAACAGTATCGAACTACATTGTATGGTCAATGAGAATGAAAGTGACCTTACGTGTTGATAAGGTATGGAAAATGATAGATTATAGGTCACCTGAAGCAGAGAAGAACGACGTTGAAATTGCTTTACTATTTTAATCCATACCTGAGAATCTAATTTTACAAGTCGATAATCTAGATTCTCCCAAAGACATATGGGATGCAATCAAGGTGAGACACATTGGAGCAGGCCGAGTTAGAGAGGCTAGACTTCAAACTCTGATGTTTGAGTTCAAACGTTTGAGAATGAAAGATTCGGAAACTATCGATACGTTTGCTGGAAAAATATTAGAGATGGATTCAAGAATCACAACCTTAGGTAAAAAAATTGAAGAATCAAGGATGGTAAAGAAGTTTCTTCAAAGTTTTCTAGAGCCAAGTATATACACATAATAGCATCACTTGAGAAAGACTTTGACTTAAACAAGACCGTTTCAAAGATATAGTAGGACGCCTCAAAGCTTATGAGGAGAATATACACGACGACTTGAGTCATGAAGAGACTCAAGGGAATTTGTTGTTTTCTAAAGCGTGAAAGAACTAGATACGAAAAATCAAGAGGACGAGGTAGAGGTCACGAAGAAGAAATTTTCGAGGTAGACGTCGTGGAAGATTCAACTCACAAGATCGAAACAAAAAAAAGAAAGACATGCATGATATTGTGTGTTATCGCTATGATAAAACAGGACACTTCGCGTATGTTTGTCCCGACATAAGACATAGACTCCAAGAGCTAAACAAAAGAAAGACATAGGAAGTAGATGCATCACTATATATGCATGGGATTTTCTTTCTCAATGAAGAAAATCTAATGCCAAAGAAGTATGAGACGGATAAAGCTGAAGATGGAATTTGGTACTTAAACAACAGTGCTCGCAATCATATGACCGGAGTGAAATCATTCTTCTCATAGTTGAATGAAAACATAAAAGGTAAAGTAAAGTTTGTAGATGGATCTTGTATAGACATCGATGGAAAAGGATCAATTATTTTCAAGGCAAAAACTGGAGAACAAAAGCTATTAACCAATATCTACTACATTACCGGGTTAAAAAGGAACATCCTAAGTCTAGGATAAGCTACCAAGTATGGTTGTGATTTTAGAATGAAACTCGACTATCTAACGTTACATGACCAAGCATAATATTGTTGGTAAAGGTTATGAGATCTCTTAATAGATTCTATAAGATCAATATCAAGATTGGAAACCCAATTTTCCTACATTCGAAGATAGAAGATGAAACATAGAAGTGGCATGCAAGATTTGGTCAAATAAGCTTCAAGATGATCAAAACAATGTCAACACACGAGATGGTACACGGTTTGACAAACATAGAGCTCGAGAAGGAGTTGTGTGAGTCATGTCTGGTTGGTAAATTGGTACGTATGGCCTTCCCAAAAGCTACTTAGTTCTGGTCTTCACATGCATTGGAGCTAATTCATGCAGACCTATGCAGACCAGTAACATCTGCTACACCTTCACGAAACAAATATATCTTTGTGATCATTGACGATTACACAATATATATGTGGACAGTTCTCTTAAAGGAGAAAGGTGAAGCATTTGGAAAGTTCAAGGAATACAAGGTGCTTGTAGAAAAGGAGTTTGGGAAGATGATTGTGACCTTACGAACATACAAAGGAAGAGAATTCACTTCATTAGAATTCTAAAGCTACTATGATCATAATGGAATTGAGCGACATCTAAAGGCTCATTACACCTCTCAACAGAACGGTGTAGTGGAAAGAAGAAATTGCACACTAATGAAGATGACTAGGAGTATTCTTAAAGCAATGAAGGCGCCAAATTTCACGTGGGGAGAAGCAATTCGACATTCAACGTATGTGATCAACCGTGTTCCTACAAGAGCACTAAAGAATCAAACACCTTATGAATGCTTAAAGAACAAGAAACCTAGTATCGATCATCTCATGGTCTTTGAATGTCTTGTTCACGCCAAGGTTGAATCATAACATCTAAATGAACTTGATGATCGCTCTTAAGCGCTGGTGCATCTCGAGATTGAATCAGGAACTAAAACATACATGCTTTACAAACACATAGTAAGCCAAGATGTAGTTTTCAATGAGAATACTAGTTTAGAATTGGAAAGGAGACAATGGAGGTAATCTTGGTATGTTTCATATGAAGTGGGGAGAGGTTATAGATGAGGGTATTGAACCTTATAATGCAAGAAATATTCAAAATGAATACAATATTCCTAATCTTGTCCAACCAAAAAACGAGGTAGAACAAGACGAAGAAGAAATTGAAGAAGCTGAATCTGTTCAACCTAAATTAAGAAGATCAAACATAACATGAAGACATCTTGATTATCTAAACGACTATGTTCTTCTAGCTGATATAGATCTACAGTGATTCTACTTTCATTTATCAATAAAGAAACTATGTCATATGAATAAGCAAAAGACATTGTTGAATGGATATTGGCTTGTGTTGATGAGATTGATTCAATCAACAAAACCAGTACTTAGACCTTAGTTGATTAAACAGCAGGAGCAAAAGTGATTGGTCTCAAGTGGGTGTTTAAATCAAAAGAAATGTAGATGGCTCCATTAACAAGTTTAAAGCTAGTCTAGTCGCAAAAGAGTATGTGCACAAGGCTGGAATCGACTTCGATGATGCATTCACACCAGTAACACAGATTGAAATAATTAGGCTAAATGTGGGTATTAGCTGCTTCACACGGCTGGAGATCCATCATCTCGATGTCAAAACAGCTTTTTTACATGGAGAGCTAACTGAAGACGTATTTGTCTCAACCCGAAGGATTTGAAAAGAAGGGAGAAGAACATAAAGTTTTCAAAATTTCTAAGGCACTATACGGCTTGTGTCAAGCTCCTCATGTATGGAACACTAAGCTAGATCAGATTTTGAAAGGTATGAACTTTATGAAATGTTTTAAAGAGAGTTTTGTGTATCGTAAGAAAAAAGGATACAATCTTCTTATTGTGGTCGTGTGTGTCGACGATCTCTTTGTTACTAGTAATACATAGAAGATCATCAAAGAATTCAAAGATGGAAAGTCTTCAAAGATTGAGATGTCAGACCTTGGGAAGCTTACTTATTATCTTGGCATCGAATTGGAACAAAGTAACGAGGGAATAACAATCAAACATGAAGCTTATGATCGACGAATTCTGAATAATGCTGGCTTAGATACTTGCAATCCCATTCATGTACCAATGGAGTTTAGTTTGAAGTTATTTAAGGCTCAAGAATAAGAACCCGAAATTGATCCTACAATGTATCGAAGAATAATCGGTTGTCTGAGATATTTTATTCATACAAGACCAAACCTTGCTTTTTTAGTCAGATTAACCAGCATGTACATGCACAATCCAAGGGAATCACACGATGTGGCTGTAAAGAGAAATCTACAATATTTACGAGAAACACTCTCTTACGGCTTAACATACAAACAAGATGGATCAAAGACTATCATTGGCTACAGTGATAGTAGTCACAATGTTAAACCATATAATGGAAGAAGCAATGGTGTTCTCAAAAGCAAAACACAGTCGCCTTATCTTCATGTGAATCCGAGTTTATGGCTGCAACCTAAGCTGCAAAACAAGGGATTTGGCTTAAAGATTTGTTGAGTGAAATCGTGGATGAAGAATGCGTGAAGACTCTTCCACATATAGATAACAAGTCCGCTATTGCACTTACAAGAATCTTGTATTCCATAGTCGAAGCAAACATATTCACAAGAGGTATCATTTCATTCGAGAATGTATTGAGAATGGTCAAGAGATTGAACATGTAGATGGAGATGAGCAATGCGCAAACATACTAACGAAGGCCTTAGCAGGAATCAAGTTCACTATGAGAAGCTTTATCGGAGTTCAAGACCTCTATGATGCTAGCTTGAAGCTTGAGGGGGTGAATGTTGGGTAAACTTTAAAGATAGCTTGGTACCTAAGTTTCCATTAAACAAGTCGGTTTAGGAAAATAGTCGTATTAACATTCCTCATAGTATTAGGAGTTATCTAATTACTATAGGAAATAGAAGATATATATTGATATTGAGTTATGAGATTCAATATAGATTAAGGTGTTTAGTTTTAAATTATTTTCTAAATTCTAAGTATCAATAAAAAGAGTTATTCTTAAACTTGAGTTGTGTTGTGTTCAGCTAAGATTGGAGATAATCATGGATTTGGTTACGTTGTATATATAAATATATATATATACATTGATTAATTAATAATTGTTTGAAGTTCTACGAATTTGGGTCTGTCCTGGTACAGAAACAATAGAAAAGGGCACTTGTATGCTGAAGAGAGTAGAAGTTAATGTGACTATGCTTGTCTTTGAAGCTTAGCTTTTTGGCATTTAACATCAATCCACAATGTTTTATTCCTTACTAGTACTACTACCCGAATTAATTTATCTTTTTCATGATACGAATTCTGAATTCGTGACTACTTTTACAACTATAATTTGAAAAGATGTTGACGTTGAATGTTGACTGCTGACTATTGACTTTGACAAAAAAAAAGATTATTTTCAATATATGTACTATTTTTTTAAGTAAACTTAAGAGCATAAATGAATAGATGAGATGAGATGAGAGAGAGCTCTGGAAATTTTTTTTTCTAACCGAGTATCCAGGCCCCACCAAGGTGGTCCAGACTAGAGACCGAAAGGGGAAAGGACCAAGCTTGCGTTGGTCACTATGTGTTCCACTTTAAACGGTCTTCGGTCTCGGGCGCTGGAACACCACATATAAATTACCCCAGTGATCGGAATTCGAACCCGGGTGGCGGTACTCACAGCTGTGAACCCTTTACCACTTTAGCTAGAGCTCTGGAAATTAAGTGTGCATGAACATAACTATAAGCATATAAGTCGTTGTTCAGTGAATCTAAACATTTTTTTTTTGAATTATCAGTGAATCTAAACATTATCATCGTCTTTTTATCCTAGATGATAATGTTTGCTATATCTGTGCGTGTAGGCCTTTGTGTAAACATAACTATATGCATATAGGCCTTTACATTAACAATTTTGAAAGATTCTTATTTAAACATTATTGTGAAACAGCTGTAGGACTTGGCCTTTAATACGGGTTAAGACATTACTTTCAATAGAGTTGAAAACTGCATCAATTTATTTTACTATTGATAGTAAAGACTAAAGATCTAAAGTCTTAGCTAGAGATAAGTTTTCGTTTAAGCCTGGTTCGGTTTACTAAATTTGGTGGTTCTTTATTGCTAGTAAACTCTGGTTTATGATATTTGTATATAGGTTCTTAATGTTTTTTACTTTTGTGATACACATATAGAATCTTTATGTAAGTTTATACATTTCAAGTGGATTGAAGACAAAACTTTCTCCATATTTTTGTTTTGCTCTGTGGATTCTAGAGATCCAAAATCAAAAGATCATGTCTATATTCGCACTAATTTTTTCTCATGGAGAACTTAGCTTTCATCCTAACAGTTTTTTTAAAAAGAGTTTTATCCTAACGTAATGAAATTATTGTTACCCTAAACTTTTACGAATCCCGATTATCAAGACAGCACGCGTGCCATGTTGAATTATAAATCATCGCCAATCAATATGATTATAATTAGAGAAATTTTTATCACCAAAATAGTTTTTAAAAGAAAAAATAATCAAAATAAATTTTATTAAAAGGTGAACATATACATTTATAAATGTTAAGTTAACTAATCAAGACTTATGGTTTAGAGTTATGGGGTGTGATTTTGGAAATGAAACGTAAAATTAAAAACCAAAATAAAAAATATATTAATTTTTAAAAAATAAAAAAGTTTCTTTTAATCATTTTTTTCTTTGAAATATATTTTGTGACAAAAACTTCCAAAAGTCGAGATTTGCACTTATAATTATAAGCTATTTAAAGAAAACGTAATTATAAGCTATTTAAAAAAAACGCAGAGTTTTAAGACTAATACCACAAATACAACTCCACATAACTATCACAACTTGATTATCATAATCTTCGTGAGTCACCCGCACCCCTACAAGAAACTGAACAAGAGAAACGGTTAACTTACACGAGAAGCAGAACTAACAAAAGCTTACACGACGAGAACAACAGCATATTATTATTACATATCAGCCCCACAAAAGATCTTCAACCCCAAGAACAGGACCGTTCAAGGACGAGTGGGATACACGCGCCCTCCGTTGCCCTTCCCGTTGCCGTCGCCAGTAGGCCGGCTAATACCGGAGGGAGTAAAGGCAGAGATAATGGCTTCGACGGCCATAGTCTTTACGAGTTTCCTCTTAGCGGGAATCACACTCGCTGCTTCTTTCTTCACCTTCCTCTCGGCCGTAGAACTAGAACCTTCTCCTTTAGAACTCATCTTCAAATGTAGATCTATGTGTGTATGTATGTTTGTTGCTTTTGTAATGGTCAAGCCATGCATAACTATATATAAAATGTGAAAGAATATACTTAAAGTCTAAATTATTATTATTTTCATTTAATAATAAGTGATGTTTTAGTGTTGTTACTGTTTCAAAGAGGAGCTATATTTATCATTTTTAAAGGGCTTAGAGCTATATTTATCTTCAAAATACATCTAAGACGATGAAAAAAAAAATTATATGCATTTTATGTTATTCTTTTTTGTCAACTATCTTATTATTTGTTTTACTAATTATATAATTGTAAGTGATGTTTTTAGTATTATATATTATAGCAATGATAGTAAATAATCATTGATGTTTGCAATTATATTAATTGATAATTTTAAATAATAATATTGTCACAGTTCCGTTTATCAAACAAATAATTCAACATTAGTGAAAACATAATATTTTTGAACACCTTATAATATGAAATAGAATTTTCTTATGTATATAATCATAATGTTTCTGCTTTTTTGAATGCTAGTGTCCAGAATATTTTGTTACGTTTACTAATTGAGTAACATATATACAAGGAGAATCAAGAGATATGACCATGTTGAAAATGTGTTTCAAAAAAAATGACCATGTTGAAAATAATTGTGTAAAGGACATGACTACATATGTAGATCCGCTTTGGATCTAGAGAATCTCCTTTTCCGTGTAATTTACATGTTTTGTACTTTCTGCTATTTTCTGCATGTTCAGACCACAACAGATATACTTGGTCGTTAAGATCAGCCAAGGGCCCATTCTATTTACTACAGTAAATCTTAGATTTATTAGACCTAAAGATTTTGTTGTCAGATACTTGAGAGGAAAAATCAAAGAAACGTAACGGAGATATTATTACAGAAAAAACACAATTATACTAGTTTTTACAGTATTAGATTCAAATACAACCAATAATAACGGCTGTGAATTAGCATGTTTTTGCAACATAAAATTTTAATAATAAATATGACATTACCGTGGAATAACTGTCGAGACAGACGTGAACATTACAGTAACGAGGTGGTTATCCAATAAATTATAAGTTTGTTTTCCATCTAAATGATGATAATATTAATAAAAATGGATGAACCCAAGCTTGTTTCCGTGTATAATTTTATATATTTATCTTTTCAAAAAGTTTATAAATTTAAATCACGAGTGTAAATTAATCAGTTGGAATATTAAATTATAATATCTCTGTTTCGATTTACTTGTCATTGTAGAACAAATGTCAAAATAAATGTCATTTATAATTTCAGTACAAATTTATTAACTATATATGTCATTCTAATTTTTTATTGATTAAAATATGATTATGTATATAAGTAATCATTTTTAATTTTAAAATACGTTAAATTAAATGTTTTCTTAATTTGTGTACACAAATCTGAAACGACAATTAAAATAAAACGAAATGAGTATTTGTTAACTAGACTTCGAGAATAAAACATCTTTACCAAGACAATGTTAGTTAAGTGATTTACAATTAAGAGGATACAACATACCTGTATAAGAAGATACAATGTTAGTCGGACTTATTGTATTTCTTTAAATGAGGTGGTGTGATTTGTGTCCAAAAAAAAAATGAGGTGGTGTGACATATTGTGAGGGGCCATCAACTTCTTAATCAAGATTGAATTTGGGCTGCAAACAGCGAAAGGCAAACAAAATACTCTACTAATTGATTATCAACAGATATTAGTATTACATATTAGTCTTTAAATTTTGTATGAACATAATAGTATAATCAGTCTTCTAAATTTTTATTTTTCTATCTTCATTGCAGACCACAACCACACAAGTTTTATTCCATTATTGTAATTAAACAACCAATGATTAAATTGTCTTGAGTTATTTGATCTCTCATTTTCTTCATTGTTTTTAGACATCAAGAGTGTGATTGGTAACTTTTAGAGTAACTGAGTGAAATATAATAAGTGTGAACTTTTAGTTTAAATAGTAATAAGAGTAAATATAGAGTAAATGAATTTCACTTGATTGGCTATTTCTCAGGGTAAGTAAAAAGTAATAAATATTTCATCTATTTTAGTTGTATGTCGACTATACTTCTAGAAACTGAATACTTATAATTTAGTTTGACTGCTTTTATTTCATTTTTATCTTTTTATCTTTTTGAAATAATCATTTCCAAGAGAGTGCTTAGAGCTATAAAATCATTTCAAAAAAGATTCTTTATTTTGAAGTTTACAAAATTATATATTTGAAGTTTTAAGGTGTTTTTCTCTAAAAACAAAACTTCAAACTCAATTTCAAAATTATTTATATTTTACACTAGTTTTATTTATACTTGTTATAGTTAATGTAAATTCATAAAAAAATTATAAATACCAAACACATACATAAAATTATTAAAGAAATATTAATTAATAAAATATTACACAAAATATAAAATTATAAATATAATACATAATTAAATATTAAACTACAAGAAAAGTACCACATTTTTGTTGTTTAATTCGTTTAAAAATATTATAAATTTTTATCTTATTTTAAAAAATATTGTTAATTTATTTTAATTTATAAAATATTATACTACAAACAAATATTAAGCTTCTTTTGTCTAATTTTGGTTTTAAAATGTTATAACTTTCATTTTTTTAATTTTATGTGTAAACCTTAATTTATAAAAAATAATTTAAATATTTATAAGATATAAATATTAAAGATTAAAATGATAAATAAAAATATTTAAAAATTATAAATGTGATTTGTAGTTGTAACGGCTAAAATACAAACAAAAGATAAAATTTAAAATTTTAAGTAATAAAACTTTAAAATTTTAAGTAATAAAACTTTAAAATTTATTAAAACTTCAAATTTGAAGGTTTTTTTTGAAAATCAAAAACTTTATATTTGAAGTTATAGAATCTTTTTTTGAAAATACTCTAAGTTTAGAATCAAGTCTCGTCAAGAAACTTAGGCATAGATAATTATCCGTGGGTTTTTAAGATCATAAAGTGTAAAGTGTTGTCAGTTGCCAGTTGCCACCGTGTAAATTGTTTGCTAGAATGTATTGGATGTATATTAACTTTTTACATAGTGGGAAAAGTCAAAATTTATAGAACTTTACTACTATATTATACTTCTTCCGTTTCGAATTAATTGTTGTTGTATAGTTTAATTTTTTTTTATTTTAAATATCATTTTATGTTTTCAGTGCATTTATTTGATTATTTTTTTATATTTTACACCTATTCTTTTAGCTAATTAATTAACAAATTAAAATAAAACATTATACTGTATTTATTATGAGTAAAATAAAAATTTAGTGACTCTTTTAATTTATCTGAAAATGTTTAGAACGATAAATAAAATAAACTGCGTTTTAGAAGAAAGTAACAATTACCATTGATGAGGACATTTCCAACTCATTTTTTTTACTATAAAATGGTGTAAAAGAGATTATGAAGTAAAAAATAAGATGTTCTTCCAATGTTAAATTCCCATAATAACCGCATAAAATATCTTGTTGACATAAGAAAACAAATTAAATACCTCAGCAAGGCCATGTCTTTTTCACATTATATTCATTGGTTTTGTAGTTTTTAGTTATTAGTGTTCTATATATGTCTCTTTTATCTATAATTATAATGAAAACAACATACTTCCTCTATTTCAATTTACTTGGTGTTTAAAAAAAATCGTTTGCAAAGTAACTGATGTTCTCACTATTTTAGATACAATTTAATGTCATTTGAATTTGTGACCAATATTTACAAAACATTGCATTTTGTTTTATTGGTTGAACTAAATTTATTTAATGTTATTTTTTATATAAGTAAGATAAATTGTATAATAATTAGTATTTTTTTAATATTTGTGCAAAAACCTTAAACATTATTTGTATCCAATCACAAGCCATGCATTTTACCACAAAAGATACGAGGAATATGTATGAACAAAAAGATGATAGAGTGAATGTAGTCGAGTGGTAAGGAGGTGAAGCTGAGATGCTAACACGTTTCATGTTCGACCCACCTGCTAAGAGAAATTAAGTCACAATTATTTTAGTCACCTAATACGAATATTAGCGCATACTTTAGAATTCATTTGAATATCTGAAAAAAAAGTTTATTCGTAAACTACACCTCCCTTTTAGATTAGTGTGGTCCTCTTCATAAGTTTGAGAAACTTCCAGGTTAATCAAAAAAAAATACAAAAGAAAATAAACAAGGGAGACATCGTTTATTTTAAATTGAAAGAGAACAAAGAACACAAAGTCATCGTACTAGAAATTAACTCTCCCCAAGAAAGAGGGACATCACAGTTGAGTTGAAAGTTACCGGAGCGTAGGCTGCACGCGCTTACCCTTCGGCAGTTCAACTATCTGATTGGACTTTAAAGAAGACCGAGATGGAAACACAGCTTTCACTAGTGAGCTGTTAATCTTCACTCCCTTTGTGTGATTTTGTCCTGTTGTCTTAAGGAGAACCATGAGCTCCTCCTAGATTTGTTTCGATTTATCAGTTGATGATACTTATTCAAGAAGCAGCCAACATTTAATTAAAAAATATTTCTGTCTTTTTCAAATTTTGATATTTCCAACACGTGGCTCTAGCCTTGTATATTAAGCTTCCTAAAGAACCACTTAGTTATTTAATCAAGTGATACTACTTATTAGTGCTTAAAAGACATTTATTATTCTCGAGTTAATTATGACATGGATTGGATTGGTCCCTATTTCAACTTTTTCTTTCTTTTTACTTTCACCTTTCGACCCTTAATCATAAGTTTAATTATTAATCTGAAGAGTTGTATACTAGTACTAGTTATCATTTTTTTGTCACGTGAAACAGGAGCTCAAATTACTATGTACAACTCGATTAGAAACAAGTGTACTTATGATATAGGGTATATAAGAATAACTAACCGATTAGTCGATAGGCTATAAACTAATCGTGCCAGAAGTTATAAATAGAGAACTCTATTAATTTAACGAATGTGTTGGATTACTGGCACTATTAGCCTATCGTGGCTATTCGTCAAAGTTATTTTACTCTGTTTTATATACAAAAAAAAAAATCTCCAAATTGGATTTCTGGCACTATAACATTGGTAACGATGATTATTCAAAATCCACAGATATGAATGGAATACAAATTAATAAATGAGCATATACTACTGTTTTACGGAAATTGAACTAAATTAGGGAAGATGTTTTTTTTTGTCGTTGCTAAGCTGTTAAGATTAATCAGTAACAATATTACTTAAAGTTTAGGTCAATAAAAATAATATTATGATTTAAATACATTCGGAATTTGGACGAATGAACTTGTAAAAAAAAAATTAATTCGTTTTAAGAAAAATACAAACAAAAATCCACGTGTTTTCCATAATTCCTCATATAAAGAAACAAGTCTGGTCAAAAAGCATTTCATATTGCTCCCATTTAGATTCCATGCTAAAACTAATTAGGTTAATTAGACAGCATGGTGGCATATGTAATTAGAAAGCCGATTAGAAATTGTTAACATAACTATTACAAACAAAAAGAGTACTGATTAAATAGTAGTAGCATAAACATAACGCGTACAACATGTTTTTATTTTATCATAATCATTCCCTACTGGCCAGAACATGAAAAATACAAACAGTTAAACTTTAGAGAAACAAAGAGACACATTATTACATTAAACTTAGACGACAAGAACACCACCTTATGTATATAAAACCACATACATGGAAAAAAACTCGAAGAGTC
Organism: Moricandia moricandioides; assembly: GCA_905132885.1. Taxonomy (NCBI): domain Eukaryota; kingdom Viridiplantae; phylum Streptophyta; class Magnoliopsida; order Brassicales; family Brassicaceae; genus Moricandia; species Moricandia moricandioides. The sequence continues at coordinate 307,028 of CAJHQQ010000044.1, forward strand.
ACAACGGCGACGCAAATATCTACAACCCCAAGAAAATAACCGATCAGCGACTAGTAGGGTGCACGCGCCCTCCCTTAGAGTTGCCGTCGCCGGTAGACCCAGAGCCCCCGGTACAACCAGAGGGAGTGAAGGCAGAGATAATGGTTTTCACGACCATAGTCTTTACCAGTTTTCTCTTAACGGGGATCACACTTGCTGTGTCTTTCTTCACCATCCGATCAGCCCTAGAGATAGAGTCTTCTCCTTTGGAACTCATATTTAGCCTGTATATAGATGTATGAGTATATATATATATGTATGTATGTGTATGTTTGTTGTTGTTGTGATTGTGAAGCCAATGCACAATGTGTTCTTTATATAGAGATTAATGAGAACATATGCACCTAGGCGAAAAAAATTAAACTTCACCTCTAAGTGTCGGGGACCCACTTGAGATGCAAGCTTGAAAGGAAAAATAAAAGAAAATCAAGCGAAACTTACATTTGTTTCCTATACTTTGATAGTTTTGATTTACATATATACACCAGAAAATCCACGTGTTAACCACCCATTTGGTGTGAGTATGATATATAATTAAAAACGTTCTCCTACTTATGGTTTAAGCTCCAAAAGGAAAATAAATTATAATCAAGCGAAACTTCCGTTCAATTTCCTAAAAAAAATCATAGTTATGGTTTACAACTACAACTAGTTGAAATAACATTACAATGATATTATGAAATTTCTATGCATCGCGGTTTATTTGATTAGCTATATGCATTTATTAGACAGAAGAGAATCACCAACTTAAGAACTAAGGACCATTTGGCACCGGCAAGACAAACATTCGAAACATTTGTTTTTAATTATATCATACAATGTATAAGAACGACAGATAAAATTCAAAATAAAGAAGTATATGTAACATTATGACTTTAACGTTGCAATAGTATATGAATTGGCATGTATCTATATATAATCTATATAGACTTGTGTTTTGTGCTTATATCATGGAGAAAAAGTTACATATTAAAGGTTGATGCGTCAACGTCTATCCATATACTGTTTATTCCATAATATATTTACCGATTTTTTTTTAAATGCTAGTATTTATGACTAACTTTTAACGGATAAATGGATTATTATCTAGGTGTATATCTTAATTCTCGCTTCAATTCTTTAAGAAAATAATGAATTCTTTTTTTTGAATAATAATGAATTATTATTGACAGTTGTGATTCTTAAATTTTCTTTTCACAGTGACCATTACTGGATAGATTCTTAAATAGAATCTCATAAACAGAAGCACCATTATTAAAACTGTAAGTGCATGTGCTGAAAAAGACAAAATAAAAAACGCGCTATAAGTTGTTCGGTTTATAGATGATATACAGAGATACTTTTCCAGAGAGCATGATTAACCGGGGTTTCTTAAGGTGGGGTTCTTAACTTTTCTAAAAGCGTATCTTAGCTTTTAACTAAGAAAACCTAAGAACCGTCTCTTAAATAAGAATCCTAAGAGCCGTCTCTTAGCGGGAAAAATGTAAAAAAAAATAAAAAAAAATTAAAAAGACAAATTTTACGTTAAGAACCTCACCTTAAGAGACCCGGATTAATCATGGCCTCAGGTGCCGGGATGGTTAAAACTTAAAATCATAGACTTTTTTATATTGATGTTATTTTTTCTTTTTCCTAAAAGACATATGTTTGTCCACTTATATATATTGACACTATTTCTATATTATTTTTTCTTAGTCCATTTTAATAAATGTTTTAAATCTCTGGCCAAAACACATATGTTATCGTTAATAGAAAGATCCGGCGAGGGCCACTTAAATTTCCGGGTCTACGTTTTCTTTATATCCGATCTAAGAAAGATTTGGGTGGAAGAAAATAAAAGCGACGTTAACGGAGATCGCTTACAGAGAAAAAAAAAAATATATATATATACATATTCCTTTTTATTTTATTTTTGCTTACAGAGGAAAAATGTTTCTCTCTCTGCATACAGAGAAAATATTTGTGGTTTTTGATTTTCTATAAACTACTTTTTATCCACTCATGATTTTAGAAAAGTAGATTCCCTAATTTTTAGGAAAACTGGTTTTGCAATGTTTTACTACGTAACAAATAAAAGCTAGAATCCATGTTTCTGTGGTTTTCCCTACAGCAAAAATGGCTTTTTTTGTGATTCTTTTTATATTAGAAAACATTATCAACTTTTTTTAGAAAAACCATCTACTCTGTAAGAGAAAAACAGACACATAAACAAAATCTTACAAATCATAATCTTCTTTAAAAAAGTTATTGGAACTTTGTTTAAGTAAAGTTAAATTTATAATGTTTTAATTAGTGTTTTGTACTATAAATTTGGTTAAATCTTTTATTTACATATATAAACCACATAATATTTTATAAAAGGGAAATTCTCTCAGATAATTTTTTTTTAAGTTTTTATCACAAAAGAGTCCAATGAAAAAAATGAGCAAAATATTTTATTAAATAATCAGAAAACTCTTATACCGTAGATATATAAATATAAATAACTAAAAATAATAAAAATAAAAAATTATAGTTTCGAATAATATGCTTTCAAATTTGAAATGTTTTATATTTATTTTTTCCAATTTTTATTTTTGAAACTATTTAAAAAAATATACTTTTAATATTTATAATTAATTTCAAAAATTTTAAACCTCACTCTTAGTTTTTTATAAAAACGTTTTAAACATCCTTCAAGCTTTCAAAAAAAACTAAAATCTAAGAACCACCCAAACAATCATCACCTAATATTCTCTATTTCATTATTTTTAAAAGTAAAAACCAAAATCTAAAACCACCATTTAAGTTTTTCAAAAAACTAAAATCTACTGCAAAATCAAAAACTAAAAACTAAAAACCAAAAGTTAAAAACCAAAAACTAAAAACCAAAAACCAAAATCTAAAAACTAACAAAACAATCATCACCACAGTTATCATTTTTATTGGCTTCATTCAAATACACTATACTCTATAGTAGTATGTGAATTACGATGCTTTTCTATATAAAAGATAAAAATAAATTAATGCTTCGACAAGATATTCCTATTAACATTCTTAACACTGCCGGTGAAATAGCGGTAGACTACTAATCATACGTGACCATTTAAGTAAAGAAGTAGTTATCCAATGCTTTATAGAGATTATAACATAATCTATAGTATACACTAACGGAATGTATAATTGTATTTATTAATTTATTCAATGGTTAAATCGTATGCATCATTAAATAATTTTTTTAGTAATACTAGCATCCAACATAAAATGATATTGTTTCCAGTGTATTGATTTCACTTATTAAATTCAATGAAAATTGTCTGTTTATCTGTGGGGCCGGGAGCCGCCATTTTGGAAAGTTTGGAATCTTGTCTGCATGTAGCAAAGGAGGGCACACAAAGATACTACTATTAGATACTCCATTAATTTAGTTATCAACTCATCGTGAGTATTGCTTTTTTTTTTTTCTTTTTTTGGTCAAAATCGTGAGTATTGCTATGAACAAATAATTAGGGAGTATTGCAACTTTATAAGTAATAATATTCTTTCATTAATTTATTTAGAGGATCAATGAATTCAATTAGTAATATCTTCCCATTTTTATTGATTTGGATTTAGATATTAAACGTGTGTGTTGAATTATGATTTTAGACAAATGAAATACAAAATTGGAAGAAAAAAGTTCATGGAGTGAGTTTTGTGATTTGTGCGTCAAGCTATATATTCACGGCTCTCATAAAACGTTTTGAAAATCATTCTGTATTCACCATTTTATTTAGTATTTGTAGTTATATATATTCTCTAATTTCCTGAGTTTACTAGATTTCTGGTTTTTAAAAAAGAGAGACGTATGAAAGTTACGACATAAATTACGCCTCAATGGTACTAAAATGCAGAGCCGGCCCTTGGGCTAAGCCAAAGAAGTAGTCGTTTTCAGTCTTTTTATTATAAAGATATTTTCATCCACAATTTTTTTCAAATTCTTCTTTAGTCTAGTGGTAAAATCTAAAAGTTATAGTCTTTCTTTGTATAAGTTCGAAACCTCACAAAAATAACCATTTTTTTTAATTTGCTTTTAGCCATAGATTGTCAAGGCAATATCCTATTACCTTATTCGTACGTAGCAATCACGTAATTGATCTCATTGTAATAACTCTAGATGGGAAGCCCTACTCACTACTTGTATATATATTCTGAGTTCCTCTATTAATAAAATGTATCCTCCATAGTTATTCTATATTGTATCAGAGCAAGGCTCTTAACCTATCTCTTTCTTTTCTTTTTCTTCATTACTTCTCCCATGTCTACCTCTTCAACTGGTAACCAAAACCCAGCCGTCACCACATCTAACGACACCATACCTTTTGGTGCTTCTTCCTTGATCAATATCAACATGACTAATGTCACCAAACTCTCCTCCTCTAATTTTCTGATGTGGAGTAGACAAGTTCATGCTCTTGTCGATGGCTATGATCTTACCTCGTTTCTCGATGGATCAGCACCACCATCTCCCACGATAACCTTTGCAGACACCATTGTTGCGAATCCTGCTCTTGCTCTATGGAAGCGCCAAGATAAACTTCTTTACAGTGCTCTACTTGGAGCCATCACTGTCACAATCCAGCCTCTTTTGTCTCGCGCGTCCACCGCGGCTGAGATATGGAGTATCCTCTCCGACATCTATGCCAAACCTAGCAGAGGTCATGTCAAACAGATCATGAATCAACTCAAAGCCTGGACAAAAGGAACGCGCACCATTGATGAGTATGTCCAAGGCTTCACCACTCGCTTCGATCAACTCGCACTGCTTGGGAAAATCATTGATCACGAAGACCAGATTGACTACATTCTTCAAGGTCTCCCTGAGGAATACAAGTCGCTGGTGGATCAAACCGAGAGTCGTGATACACCGCCATCAATCACTGAGCTTCACGAGAAACTCATAAACCATGAAGCAAAGCTCCAGACTACCGCTTCCCAAGCCTCGGCTCCATCTTTTCCAATCACTGCCAACTACTCCAACAATCGGAACAAGGGTTTTCAGCCACGCGGCAACCAAAGGCCCAACCCGACATGGCCCCAACCTCGCAACAATGATCAAAACCGCACCGCTCGTCCCTATCTTGGCCGCTGTCAACTCTGCGGAACACAGGGCCATACGGCAAAGCGATGTCCACAGATCCACTCGACACAGCCCTCCTATCAAGGTCTTCTTCCAACACCTCCAAATCCAACTCCTCCTGCGTCCTGGACTCCCCGTGCAAATATAGCCACTGCATCCACTCCTTGGATCGTTGACTCCGGAGCAACGCATCATATAACCTCTGACCTGGCCAATCTCTCGGTGCATCAGCCGTATCATGGTGGAGAAGAGGTTGTTATCGGTGACGGCTCAACCATACCGATTACCAACACGGGTTTCACTACTCTTCCTTCTTCCTCTCCTAAACCCTTGTCACTCAAGAATGTTCTATGCGTGCCAAATATTCACAAAAATCTGATATCTGTCTACCGACTTTGTAACAATAATCAAGTCTCAGTCGAGTTTTTCCCTGCTTCTTTTCAGGTGAAGGATCTCAGCTCGGGGGTCCCGTTACTCCAAGGTCGTACTAGGGAAGAACTTTACGAGTGGCCGGTCTCAACTGCAGCAATGTCGTATTTTTCAACCCCGACAGTGAAAACCTTGGCACATGACTGGCACGCAAGGCTGGGTCACCCATCCCTTCCCATCATCAAAACCATTCTCTCAAAATTTGCTTTACCTTTGTCTGATTCAGTACCAAATTCTTTGTCTTGCATTGATTGTTTTTCTAATAAAAGTCACAAACTTCCTTTCACCCAAACTTCTATCTCTTCCTCTCAACCCCTCCACTACCTTTTTACTGATCTTTGGATCTCACCCATTCCCTCAGTCGATCTTTTCAAATATTATCTCATCATCGTTGATCACTACACACCCGGTATACATGGTTCTATCCTCTCAAACTCAAATCCCATGTCAAAGAAACTTTCATTCGTTTCAAAGCCCTTGTTGAAAACCGCTTCAAAACCAAAATCACAACCCTATTCTCTGATAATGGCGGCGAGTTCATCGCGCTACGCGACTTCCTTTCTACCGCCGGTATCACTCACTCACCTCCCCGCCTCATACCCCTGAACACAACGGTATTGCTGAACGTCGCCACCGACACATCGTTGAAACAGGCTTATCCCTTCTCCATCACGCCAATCTACCAAACACTTACTGGTCCTATGCCTTCTCAACCGCCGTATATCTAATAAATCGGCTTCCCACACCAAATCTACAGCTCTCATCCCCTTATCAACACCTCTTTCAAACCATGCCCAATTATGCCAAACTCAAGGTCTTCGGTTGCCTTAGTTTCCCCTGGTTACGGCCATACCGATCAACCAAGCTTGAAACACGATCCAGTCAATGTGTCTTCTTGGGTTACTCCTTGACACAAAGTGCTTATATCTGTCTGGAACCCACTTCGGGCCGTATCTACGTTTCACGCCATGTACGGTTCGTTGAAAACCAATTTCCCTTTCCCGTCCTATCCACACCTAAACCTTTCACCACCTCTGAACCAACCTCCACTGCACCTAATGCCACCTTTGTTCCCATAAACCGATCACCGCCACTCGTAGAGGATTCCACGGCGTCCCCAGGCTCAGATCCCTCACCACCATCATCGGCAGGCGTCGCAGACACGTCCGAGACTCCCCCACCTGAGCATAACACCGACACTGATGCTTCGGATGATCATCACTCTCCCATCCCGTCTGCACCGAACACTCCACCAAGCTCTGGGAACTCCTCCCCAGATAATTCCGCAGACTTACACGCAGAACAGAGTCCAACGGAGTCGCCAACTCCTCCCCCAGTTCGTGAGAACATTCATCCCATGAGGACACGCGCGAAGCAAGGTATATCTAAACCCAATACTCGTTATGCACTTACCACTCGTTCCTATTATCAGACGGAACCACGGACTGTGATTCAAGCACTCGCCGATGAACAGTGGCGTAACTCAATGTCTGATGAGTTCAACGCCCAGATACGCCACCGCACCTGGTCTCTCGTTCCACGCACTCCCCATCAGAATATCGTCGGCACCCGATGGATATACAAATACAAATATGCTCCTGATGGTACTATCCTCCGCCACAAATCTCGTCTCGTCGCGAAGGGCTACACACAGAGAAAGGGAGTGGACTACACTGAAACTTTCAGTCCAGTCATAAAATCTACTACGCTTCGTCTCATTCTCGACGTTGCCGTCACTCGAAACTGGCCAATCAAACAACTTGATGTCAACAACGCGTTCCTCCAAGGCACACTTACAGAAGAAGTCTATATAACTCAACCAGACGGCTTCGTTGACATCAACCACCCTGACTATGTTTGTCGACTCCACAAACCACTATACGGCCTCAAGCAGGCACCCCGCGCGTGGTACCAGGAGCTGCGTACCTATCTTCTTTCCATCGGTTTCGTCAACTCTTTGGCTGACACGTCTCTCTTCATCCTTCTATCCGGCACGAGTCTCACATACATCCATGTGTATGTGGATGACATATTTGTCACCGGAAACAACCATGCCCTCCTTCAGCAAACTCTTGACGACTTAGCCACCAGGTTCTCGATCAAAGACCCTGAGGACTTACACTACTTCCTCGGTCTTGAAGCACAACGGACACTACGTGGTCTTCATCTCACTCAACGTCGGTATATCTTGGATCTTCTCCAACGGTGCAATATGCATGATGCCAAACCAGTAACCACTCCTATGGCGACCACCCCTAAGCTCTCTCTCAACTCGGGCACTCCTCTCTCTAATGCAACTGAGTACCGAACCACCGTTGGCAGCCTCCAGTATCTTGCGTTCACCAGGCCAGACATTTCCTACGCGGTAAACCGGCTATCTCAGTTTATGCACAGGCCTACCGACGTACATTGGCAGGCTGCTAAAAGACTCCTTCGATATCTGGCTGGCACCTCCTCTCATGGGATCTTCTTCCACCGACATAACACCAACAATTTGCATGCATTCTCCGATGCTGATTGGGAGGGTGACCAAGACGACTATGTCTCCACCCAAGCCTACATTGTCTACCTCGGCAAGAACCCAATCTCCTGGTCCTCTAAGAAACAGAGGGGCGTCGCTCGCTCCTCCACTGAAGCGGAGTATAGGTCGGTTGCCAACACCTCTGCTGAAGTTCGATGGCTATGTTCTCTCCTTGATGAGCTTGGCATACGAATAACAAAGCCACCTGTTATCTACTGTGACAACGTCGGAGCAACCTACCTTTGTGCAAATCCGGTTTTTCATTCCAGGATGAAACATCTCGCTCTTGACTATCACTTCATCCGCAACCAGATCACCTCCGGCCAACTACGTGTCTCACACGTCTCCAGCAAGGACCAATTGGCGGATGCTCTAACCAAACCTCTGTCCCGTGCTCCTTTCACCAATTTATCATCCAAGATTGGAGTCTTCAAGCACCCTCCATCTTGAGGGGGGATGTCAAGGCAATATCCTATTACCTTATTCGTAGGTAGCAATCACGTAATTGATCTCATTGTAATAACTCTAGATGGGAAGCCCTACTCACTACTTGTATATATTCTGAGTTCCCCTGTTAATAAAACTCATCCTCCATAGCTATTCTAGATAGATTTCTTAGAGTCGGCTCTACTAAAATGGGTTATGGAAAAAAAAAGTTATTGAATGCATGATCGAGTTTTATCGATTTTAAGTGGAATATGAGACAATTAGTTCTAAATTAGTGAAAATGTTGTATACACTCGAGGACTTACCTGTTTATTTTTACAATATATTTGGAAGAGTTTCAAAGATGTTTCAGCACTTCTAAAATCTCTAACATCCCATCAACAAACACGATGGCAGACATGCATGTTGAGATAAGCTTGAAATAGCTTGAGACAGAAGTTATCCTAATCCTAAGAAGAGTTTGAAGATTAAAGAAGATAAGGGTTATCTTAGTTATCTAATATAAGTTAGGATTAGGAGAAATAGAAATATATATATATGAGATCATGAGGTGATCAAACGAGAGAGAGTTTTTAAGAAGTTGAGAAGCTTTTGTGGTTTTGAGTTAGTTTCCACAAAGAAATTAATAAGAGGAGTTCTTGTTGAGAGTTTGTGATTGAGATCTTAATTCAAGTTTGAGAACAATATTTGGTATCAGAGCCAGGTCGAAAGATACAAACATCATGGGTGATATTGTGGCAACTACGGATCGACCCAAGGAGAGAGGAGGTTCCTCGACCTTCCAATGTCCCATGCTCACTGCGACAAACTATACGGTGTGGTCCATCAGAATGAAGTTTGTACTACGAGCTCATAAGGTTTGGGAGGTCATTGAGAAAGAGACAACCGACACTGAGAAGAATGATGTAGCTATGGCCCTACTGTTTCAATCCATACCGGAGAACCTGGTTCTGCAATGTGGAGATCTAGACACAGCTAAACAAATGTGGGAAGCCATTAAAACCAGATACGTGGGTGCAGAAAGAGTCAGAGAAGCAAGACTGCAGACGTTAATGGCAGATTTCGACCGTCTTAAGATGAAAGAAACCGAGAGTATCGATTACTTTAGTGGGAAACTATCCGAAATCTCATCAAAGTCAGCAGCTCTGGGATCCAACATCGACGAACCAAAGCTTGTCAAGAAATTTTTGTCAAGTTTGCCTCGAAAGAAATATATCAACATAGTCGCCTCTCTGGAGCAAGTATTAGATCTTAATACGACAACCTTTGAAGATATTGTTGGCCGCCTGAAAGCTTTTGAAGAACGAGTTGCAGATGATGAAGAAACTACAGATGAACAATCTAAATTGATGTATGCGAATACAGAAAGCCAATCTAGTCAGTCAACTAAAAACTATGGACAACAGAACCAAGGTTATAATGGAGATTGGAGAAACAGAGGCCGTGGAGGTGGACGGTACTACGGTAGAGGAAGAGGCAGAGGAAGATACTATGGAGGTCAAGATACTCGATATGGAGGACATGATACTCGAGATGCTTCTAAGATCACATGCTTCAGATGTGATAAAGTAGGCCACTTTGTTGCACAATGTCCGGAGCTTAAACTTAAACTTCAAGAAGCACAAGAGGACAACAGTGAAACACAAGAAGCCGACGAGCTGATGATGCACGACATCGTCTACTTAAACGAAAAGAAAGTTATACCAGAGAAGTATGAGACAAACACAAGTGACGACAATACATGGTATCTTGACAACGGAGCGTCTAACCACATGACTGGAGACAGAAGGTATTTCTCTCAGATAGACAATACGATCACAGGAAAGGTTAGATTCGGAGACGATTCACGAGTAGATATCAAAGGAAAGGGTACAATAGCTTTTATTGATCTAAAGGGCGAGTCGAGAAGGATGACAGATGTTTATTACATACCAGACCTGAGGAGTAACATCATCAGCTTGGGGCAAGCAACAGAAGCAGGGTGTGACATACGACTCAAAGGTGACGTTCTTACAATGCATGACCAAGCCGGAAAGCTACTTGTTGAAGCCAAACGATCTCCAAATCGATTATACAAAGTGAGAATGGGAATACAAGATGTCGAGTGTCTCCAACTGAGTTCAATGAGTGAGTCACACAAATGACATGCGAGGTTAGGTCATGTAAACACAGGCACGATGAAGCTAATGATACGCAAAGAACTAGTACAAGGAGTTCCTGATATCGATATAGAGGAAAATATATGCGGCTCGTGTCTACTTGGGAAACAAGCACGACAAGTGTTTCCACAGGCCACCTCCTATCGAGCATCCAAAGCTCTTCAACTAGTTCATGGAGACTTATGTGGTCCGATCACGCCAAGTACACCGGCAGGGAAAAGATACATACTTGTCCTCATTGATGACCATACAAGATATATGTGGACTGTGCTTCTAAGCACAAAAGATGAGGCTTTCGAAAAATTTAAAGCTTTCAAAAGTGTAGCAGAGCAACAAACAAAAAAGAAGATTCAAACTTTCAGAACAGATAGAGGGGGTGAATTTGTGTCTGCAGAATTCAACTTGTTTTGTGAACAATCTGGGATCATACGACATCTTACAGCTCCATACACGCCACAACAGAATGGTGTTGTGGAAAGACGGAACCGGACACTACTAGAGATGGCTAGAAGTATGTTAAAGCACATGAACATGCCAAACTATCTATGGGGCGAGGCAACACGGCATGCGACTTATCTGATAAACCGCATTGCAACGAGAGCACTTCAAGATCAGACACCTTATGAAGCTCACAGAGGCAAGAAACCAAAACTTAATCACCTACGCATCTTCGGTTGCATAGGTTATGCAAAAACAGAGAAACCACAACTGAAGAAACTCGATGACAGATCAAGAAAGTTGGTTCATCTAGGGACTGAACCAGGATCAAAAGCTTACCGACTTTATGATCCAAACACACATAAGATATTGGTAAGCCGTGACGTAGTTTTCGATGAGGCAAACGGCTGGAGCTGGGGACAAAAAGAAACAGAGGAAGATAAGTCATTCTCGGTTACACTCGGTGGCTTTGGAAATCATGGGATACAAAAGGAGGTTAAGAAACAAAAAATGATCGAGAATAACAACGAAGGAGGAGTAGAAACACCTTTTGAAGAAAATGATGAAACAGAAACAGAGCTAGAGGAAGAAGAAGAACAGCCTCAGCTACGAAGAAGTGAAAGACAAAGTATACGGCCTAAGTACTTGGACGACTACATCTTGTTCGCAGAAGAAGAAGGGGAGCTATTATTGTTGGATTTAAACAATGAGCCGAGAAACTTTGCAGAGGCAAAAGAATTGAAGGAATGGATACAAGCTTGCGAGGATGAGATACACTCGATTGTCAAGAATGAAACGTGGGACTTGGTTGATCTTCCTCAAGGAGCCAAAGCAATTGGTTTGAAGTGGATATTCAAACTTAAACGTAATGCCGATGGAAGTATCAACAAGTACAAGGCACGGTTAGTTGCAAAAGGATATGTACAGGAGTACGGAGTAGACTATGAAGAGGTCTTTGCACCAGTCGCGAGAATTGAAACCATACGACTCCTGGTCAGTCTTGCAGCAACAAACGGCTGGGAAGTGCACCATCTTGACGTTAAGACAGCTTTCCTTCATGGAGAACTGAAAGAGACGGTCTATGTTGAGCAACCAGAGGGTTTTAAAGTCAATGGAAGCGAGGCTAAGGTATACAGGCTTAACAAAGCATTGTACGGACTAAGACAGGCTCCGAGGGCCTGGAACCATAAACTCAACAGCATCCTTGTTCAGCTCAAGTTTGGAAAGTGTGCAAAAGAACCATCGGTCTATCGGAAAACAGTTAGAGACTCTCTCCTAATAGTCGCAGTCTACGTCGATGATCTATTTGTCACTGGAACCAACAAGAAGATGATAGAAGAGTTCAAACGAGAGATGTCGTCGCAGTTTGACATGAGCGACCTTGGTTTACTTACATACTATCTAGGAATTCAGGTGAATCAACATGGAGAAGGAATCACATTGTGTCAGGATCGCTATGCGTTGAAGATTCTAGATGATGCAGGGATGAAGAATTGTAATCCAGTACAAATACCGATGGACTCAGGTTTGAAACTGAGTTTAGACGAGAAAGAAAGAGATATCGATGCTACCAAATACAGAAGAAACATAGGATGCTTGCGATACCTTCTTCACACAAGGCCAGATCTTTCATATTGTGTTGGAGTTTTGAGCAGGTATATGCAATATCCCAAAACATCTCATGGAAGTGCGATGAAACAGGTTCTACGATATCTCAAGGGTTCATCAGGTTTTGGTTTATCATTCAAGCGCTCAAGAGAAAGCATTCCAAGACTTATTGGCTATAGCGATAGTAGCCATAACGTAGACCCCGACGACGGAAGAAGCACGACTGGACACATCTTTTACCTTGGAGAGACTCCCATCACGTGGTGTTCAAGCAAACAAGAGACAGTCGCACTGTCCTCATGCGAGGCCGAGTTTATGGCCGGAACCGAAGCTGCTCGTCAAGCAATTTGGCTTCAAGACTTACTCGGTGAAGTGTTGGGGCGTGAGTGCAAAAAGGTGATCATTAAGATCGACAACCAGTCAGCTATTGCGTTGACAAAAAATCCGGTCTTTCATGGTAGGAGCAAGCATATTCACACAAGGTTTCATTTCATACGAGAATGTGTTGAGAAAGGGATAGTCGAAGTAGAGCATGTTCCAGGGATAGAACATAAGGCAGATATACTCACCAAGGCGTTGGGAAGGATACGGTTCATTGAAATGCGAAGCCTGATCGGGATGCAAGAGTTGAAGAAAGTTGAGTTCAAGCTTAAGGGGGAGAATGTTGAGATAAGCTTGAAATAGCTTGAGACAGAAGTTATCCTAATCCTAAGAAGAGTTTGAAGATTAAAGAAGATAAGGGTTATCTTAGTTATCTAATATAAGTTAGGATTAGGAGAAATAGAAATATATATATATGAGATCATGAGGTGATCAAACGTGAGAGAGTTTTTAAGAAGTTGAGAAGCTTTTGTGGTTTTGAGTTAGTTTCCACAAAGAAATTAATAAGAGGAGTTCTTGTTGAGAGTTTGTGATTGAGATCTTAATTCAAGTTTGAGAACAATAATGCATGTACAAAGTGCAAAAGTTAGACCTATTTACATTGTCTATACAAAGTTTTTTTTATATGGATACAATGTTTCCACCATGGAACATATCCTAGGATATAATTTCTTCTAATTGTTGGAAAAAAAAGAATTACACTTCAACAAATATAGGAATGGAACTATACGATTATATGAATATGTGTTTTGTACAATTTAAAGCATGTCGGTGGTTTGTACAAGTCCAGGCCATAATCTTTCAACGAGAGCAGTGGGGTCAGTAAGGCATGCATTTAGTATATTAGGTTTCGTCCACTCTTTTTGTTTTGTCCTCATATTTTATTTCTTCGTTAATTATGTCGATAATTAAATAATATTTATTTGATATTGGCGTTCATTAAAATAATTCCGTACGGCTCGTTCTTATCATCTTTCGAAGGGATTACCACGACATTAACCCTTAATTCTTTCTTCTTCACTGTAGGAGGGCTACTCCCATCCGAGGCCCATGACGTAATCGTCCGACAGACCACCAGTCTCCGGTAAAGCGCACCCGACGTACGACAAACATCCCTCGGCTCGGCTGAACGCCGACGACAAAACGATCGGCTTAGGAATATTCTCCAAGTCGATCATTGAATAGGTCAAGGATGGACAACCTCAAGACTTATCCCCCTTTGGACTAGATGTTCGGCCCGACTAGCATAGGCCCAATAAGAATTAATGTAATTAGGGCACCCCAACCTAGTTATAAAAGGGGAAGAGAAACCAACCAGGAAAGGGGACAGTTCTTTAGAGAGCACTAGTCACTTCAACCTTGTAAACACTTCTTGAAATAAATAAAAGTTTCTGGTGATTAATCCACTGACGAGTTTTAGTCAGATTGTCTAGACTCGGTTCAAACATTCACCAACTTATCTATATTTTTTCTTAATGATTTTTATTAAATAAATTTAATAAGTCAATGGATTGCCAAATGTATTTTTCTTTTTGTTTACTAGTTTAAGTTTCTTTTTCAGTTTGGCGTGTTGAAATCAAAATTTGATAAACCATGACTTAAAAGTGACCAATCATTGGTTTTCTTTAGTTTCTAGGCTTCTAGCATTTGAAGCTTTTCAATCTCTTCCAAAGGGTAATCATTTTCAATGAAAACAATTACAATTTTTTTTTTGGTACATAAAACAGTATAATTATTGAAATTGGATATGTCTTATGTTAGATTCAGGTTTATTATGGGCTTCCAACTTAAAACCAATTGGCGATAAGTGGATTGACCCTAACCCTTTATATAGTAGTAGATTATTTTTTATATTTCCGATGTGGGATGTTTCTCATCAATACCCTCCCTCACGCTCATACATCTAGGTCTGAAGCGTGGACAATGTTGGAATAACATCCACAGAGGGCCCAACATCGGTATAGTAGTAGTAGTTGTAGTAAATTAGGTCAAAGGATCTTATCGCTCTGATACCATGTTAGATTCATGTTTATTATGGGCTTCCAACTTAAAACCAATTGTCGATAAGTGGATTGGCCCTAACCCTTTATATAGTAGTAGATTATTTCTTATATTTCCGATGTGGGATGTTTCTCATCAATACCTTAAATTGTAAATCTTAAATTAACACGGATACACAATGAATCAAATACTCTGTAATACCCAAAGAAACAAACTAGCAAAATAAATAACACATGCAGCTATACTTTTCTTTTTTAAAAAGGCACAAATGATCTTGCATGAGAGAGACGTAAAATATCACTTGGAGGCTACCGGAGCGTGGGCTGTACGCGCTTGCTACACGGCGGCTTTACTATCTGCTTGGACTTTAAAGAAGGTCGAGACGAAAACAGAGCCTCCAAGATCATTGTCTTCACCAGTTTCCTCTCTTTTGGGAACACACTCCCTTGTTTCGGGCCAAACCGTCTCTGCCGCCACTCTCCATCCTTAACCGCCATCGCTTTTTCTACAGAACTCATCGATCTTTACTTTCTCTGTGTACTTCTCTTTGTTGTCTTGACGAGAACGTAAACTCCTAGACTTTGTCCCCCTATTTATCAGTTGATGAGACTTATCCTACAAGCTAATCTAATAGTGTGTTGTAAATTAATAGTACCGTATAATACTTTTCTTATCTTATTAATCTTGTTATTTCCCGCACGTGGCCTTGTTCACTAAGCTTCCTTTGTAAACCAATTATGCTGCAATTAAGTAGTATTTAACTAATTGAGATACTGATTAAAGCTCGATTTGGATTAGCCGCAAGCTCTACCTTTACTTATTGGCCTTTT
Source organism: Moricandia moricandioides (assembly GCA_905132885.1). Lineage (NCBI taxonomy): Eukaryota > Viridiplantae > Streptophyta > Magnoliopsida > Brassicales > Brassicaceae > Moricandia > Moricandia moricandioides. The sequence continues at coordinate 322,979 of CAJHQQ010000044.1, forward strand.
CAATAATTTATGAGAATAGTTACATACTACTACTAATGATACATAACTTCACCACATGAACCACGAGCAAAAATTTAATGTTCTAACAACAATTAATTTAAAACGTTATCTCTGTATGGGTGGGGGGAAGTAACAAAAGCAAAAGGTGGAATAAAAGAAACATGCAGAAAACGATTTATAAAACCCACATTTTATATGTAAATATCTTAATTAAATATTCAATATAATCTCCATTTGTTGTCAAGCATTTGATTCGAGGGAAGAAAATAATGAAAGATAAAGTGTCTTTTAGTATCTTTTTATAACCAATAGTCTTGGAGCAGCGGACCTACTCACTTGGCTCATGTGGTTATTTGAGAATAGGGATGCACGCCTTGACTATTTGATTTCAATAAGCCAATAAGAATGATTTGGGTAACATGAAAAGACAGCACGAACATACAGTGAAGAAAAGTTTTTTTTTTCTAAAAGAAAAAAAAACATGTAGTATATTATTATGACAATTTCTCAAATAATTTTTTTAAATTTTTTATTATAAATAGATTTCGAAAAAACTCAAAATAGATCTATTTTATTTTTAAATGTTTAATATATTTTTTACTTTTTTAACTTTAAACTTCACTTCTAAAACTTTATTTCATAACTCTAAATCTTAAATCTATATTAATTAACCTATATGGTACAAATATATATTCACATCTTTTAATAAAATTTATTTTAATCATTTTTCTTCTTGAAGCTATTTTGATGTCAAAACTTTTTTTTGGTATATTTTAGAACATTTCTCTATCATTGTTACTACGGTAGTTTGTAATTGTGTCTAATTGAATCATTACCATTTTATAGTCCAAAAAACAAAAAAAAAAAGAATTTTAATGAATAATTATAAAATTTAAAAAATGTTATTATAATAATAATTGATAAATTTCCAACGTGTTCAATTAACTAGTCTATTGATAATAAAATTAAAAAAACAATTTTCAAAATTAATATAAGACTATTACAAGATTTTTTAAAATCAAAGATTTATTTATCACATTGTAGATTTTCAGTTTACAATCTGTGTGCTATAATTTTAAATTTTGAAATAATGAATACACCTTTCTCAAAATAAAAAAATGAATACAACCATTTGTTTACTAGTAAACCCTTTCTCAGAAAAAAAACATTTGTTTACTAGAACATAAATCTGAATATTATCCATTTAAGTATTTTCTATACTTGAATATGTATATCTAATCCGCAATCAATACTACAATATGTATTTCTAAAATAGATATTCTTAAGCATAAATTTTATGTCCTAATATCTTTTCCTAATCTATATCCGATGTTATTTGACTTTTATCCAAAATAAAAATTTCTCTGTCATATTGCAATATGGTGAATACCTAGTAATCATAAGTTATCCCTAACATGGAGAATAAGTACATAAAATCTGAATAGCTTTAAAATATTCTGTAGCCAATAGTTTCAGTAATATGTATTTTACCATATCAGAACTCAAATTACTACACAATAAATAGATGAAATATTATCTTACAATATATATTAATATATAATGGTTAATTTAAAATTACAGAAAATAAATAAATATTTCAACGGTATAACCAACTATAATAGGTGCACAAAAAACTAACTATAATCAACTCATTCATTTGATGAACACATTTTGTCATCGGAAATTATCCACAATGCAACCAAAAGACATATCATCATAAAATCTCAGTATAAAGAAATCAAAGAATCATTAGTATACTAAAAATTGGTTTAACCGAGCTTAAACTTCTTGCTTAATAAATAAATCAAATTTAAATAAAATGATTTTTTTCTAAAGAAATTAGTTTAAAAACTAAAAAAAAATCAGTTTATAAAGCGGCCGCGAACATTAATAAACATAATACATGCTTTACAAAGGCTCCCAATGGTGATGGTGGATTTGGTAAGAAAAACGGTGCAAAACTAAAGTGCGGGACGCTGCAATCGTGGTTCGTGCGGAATTAAAGTGCCGTATGGTACAACTGGACTACAAAAAATTGTGAAAAAATTGTTTGATTAGTGACAATATAAATTTACGGTATTGATTAATTATTTAATTAATAATATAATAGTAGATTTTAAATATATAATATAATCCTATAGCTTATATAAATAATATATTAATATAATAAAAATACTTTAAATTCAAATGAATATACTTCAAATAAATATAGTTTCAAGAATGCAGTTTTTTAAAAATAACTATTTTTTTTTTAAATATTTAGTTCTTAGTTGCTAAAGAATATTTAAAATATAATAATATAAGAGCATTTTGAATAATATTATTATTAGTTGGTTCTTTACCTATTTCTACTAATTTTTGACATATCAAATAGTATAGATTAGTCAAATGTATTATAAGCTATTAAAATAATTCTAAATATTTAAATTAAACAATAATAAATAGGGTAAACAACCTATATCTACACCAGAAGTATCGTATAGTAACAATTCTACACAATCTTTCATGTTCGTCCCAATTGAACACATTTTAAGTATATGAACCTAATTGCACACATTTAAAGTATATGAACGTATTTACCTCATCTTCAAATATCAAAACCCAAAACCACACAGACGAATGTTTAGCTTGGTTTAAGTGGTTTAGAATGGTTTAGAATCTAAACCGCTATCGAACCAGTTAATATCGAACTAAAATTAAAACTTGATTCAACCTAATATCTAAATAGAACTTGAACCAACATCTTACTAAAAAGTTAGGTCGAGTATTATTTGAATATCAGGTTGGGTGGAGTTTTAATTTCAGTTCGCTATCAACTGGTTTAATTGGTTTAATATAAGTTTAGATTTTAAACCAGTAAAACCAAATTAAACCTTTGTCTGTGTGGTTTCGAGTTTCGATGTTTGAAAATGTGGGTAAATAGGTTCATATACTTAAAATATGTTCAATTGGGACGACGTGAAAAATTGTTTGGAACTGTTACTATACGATATTTATGATGGGAAAATAAGTCATTTACCCTAATAAATAAGTATACAAAAGAAAAACACAGCTGATAAATGAAGCTGAGGAAAAAGTGAGTGCGATATTTAGAAAAATAGAACAAACAAAAAAGTGTTTTTGCCAATTGCGTTATTCAACCAAATACGCTTTTTTGAACTAAACCTATCTGATTGGTAACATTTGTAAATGTCAGTCACATGTCTCACATCAATACAAAAACCTTCCCTCACTATTTTCTCCAAATACAACCAAAATTCGAGTAATATATCACATCAAACGGGGAGCATATATATCTTACAAGACACTGACTGATGTGAACCATTCTTTCGCAGCCACGTCTTTAATCTTCTATACGACCTTGACCTCGATTACAATCTTTTTTTTTTTTGATAAGTACTTTTTTTTTGACAACACCTCGACTACAATCTCTTGTGAATGAATGTGTCGTGAAAATTTTATGCAATTTCTATTTTAAGAGTGTGGCTGGTTGGTTGCGTTAGAGTAATATTTTACTCCAGATTTATATTTACTCTAAATTCAGCTAAAATTCTTCCAATCAGATAAAATACTATATCTTTATTGTTACTTTAATTACTGTTCAAAAATAAGAGATAAATATACTCATTTTTATTCTAGATATTGTTGGAGTAATGGATGTTACTCTACTTTTCTCTCTCTTTTCCACTTTCCCACCTTCTTTAATTTTCTCCATATTCCAATTTTATTTTTATTCTTGTTTACCAATCAAACCCTAAAACGAAAACTTTGAAGTATGACACAGGAGATTATTATATTTAGTGCTACTAAATAAAGATTCTCTATGTGAAAGAGGAAATGACAAGTTTAGGAATAGATGAATATTAACTTGTCTATTAAGATGGTATTAGCTTAGTATTTATACAACCATCATGATCTCTCCTAAACCTAATATGAATAATGTTAATATCTAGAATAGGAAATATAGATATATACAAATCTATGTAATATATATCGTAATAGGAAGCTTCTTGATTATTGACTTAAAATCGTTCTCTTTAATATTTTATCAAATTTGTATCAACATCAACAATATTTCCCAGAATTTTCCGTCTTTCAATAAAATTATATTTACATTTTTCAATGTTGAAAAGACCACGAAAATTTCTCTTGAGTAAAAAGGACTCTGGCTTCATGTGGTCTATTTGATTTATTGAAATAAGAAAAAAGTTTTAATAGAAAGTGAGCGAGTGAAAATAACTAGAAATTACAAATTCTTTGAAAACGTATTACTGAAAATCCCTTATATGAATAAGATAATAAAATAATTTAAGTAATTTGTCAAAAATAAAGTTATATAAAAATTTATAGCGAAGGTTCTGGGCCATATCTATCTTATTAAAGTAGAAGTACTTTAGGATTTTGTTTGGAAACATAGATAGCAGTATTAAAAATAATTTCTTTTATTTACAAACTTAGCATTTACATTTACAATAAATCTATATCTATCTTATTAAAGTAGAAGTACCTTTTGGTACTGTTTGGAAACATAGATAATAAGGATTGTTTGGATACATGGATAGCAGTATTAAAAATATTTCTTTTTATTTACAAATTTAGTTTTTGCATTTACAATAAATTAAGTACTTCATTTTTATATTTTTTTATTTACAGATTCTGGTACTGCATTTAAAATCAATTTAAATTAAATAATTACAATTCCAAAGTTTATCTAACCAAATCGGTATTTATATATTCTATCTTATTAAAGTAGAAGTACCTTTTGGTATTGTTTGGAAACATAGATAATAAAGATTGTTTGGACACATGGATAGCAGTATTAAAAATACTTCCTTTTATTTACAAATTTAGTCTTTGCATTTACAATAAATTAAGTACTTCATTTTTATATTTTTTTATTTACAGATTCTGGTACTGCATTTAAAATCAATTTAAATTAAATAATTACAATTCCAAAGTTTATCTAACCAAATCGATATTTATATATTGACAATTAAAAATTTTAGTATGTTGTTTCATTTCAAAATAAATTAAAAAAAAAACAAGTTAATATATGAATAATACAATTACATCAAATTGCATCAAGTTATACGTTTTGAATATAATATTATGTATAAGTAAAAAAAATATAATCAACATCTATATTATAATATAATATTCTATTCTATATGTAAATAACAAAACATAAAAAATATACAAAGGATTTTTTTATAAAAGTAGCGATTTATAAGTTTATGTTGAACACAAGTTAAATCAAACACTCGCGCTCCTGCGCGGGTCAAATTCTAGTTAGGTTTATAAAGGCTCAATTCTAATAATGGACCATCCCGTTACATCAAAAACGAAAACCCATCTCAACACGAGGATGTCTTTCCTCTTTTACTTTCAAAATCAGTCGCTTCATGTTTTTTTTTCTTTTCCAAACATCAATTTCATTATCCAAATAGTGAACACGAGATTATAACCACACAAATTTTAACTTGATGTACAAATAACGCGATCTAGTATCACCTAGAGTCACTGAGATGGATTCTACGCTACATAATCAATTTGTCGTTGTAACTTTCATCACAACAAGCTGAATCCACCTCACGACTCGAGATAAACCGGCTCTTGAACCCTAATATTAGACCACAAAACGAACATAGTAATAAGCACAAGAAACCAATGACACTAAATCGGTTATACTTTCTAATCTGAAGCTGCTGATCTCCTAGTGATATACATTCAGTCCGTGTATCAATATTAGCCTCGCCATAGGACAGTCATGGCTGAGATTTGAGTACTTGGTTGTAAGCTTTAACCAAATCATGTGTAGGCTCACCTTGTTTTTTTTTTTTTTTTTGCCAAGGCTGATCCTGCTAAGTTTTAACCTCTTTTGTAAAATTACAAACACACTCATATTTATATGAATTCAGATTTTGGCAAAAAAAAAAACATAAAATGATCCCTCTCTCGTTGATGAGTAATGATGGTGATTCCGGCCTTAACATAGGCTGATTTATCCGGGACTAAGGAGGTTTCCGAATCAACATAAGCCATGATTGACAAATCACCACCATAAAGGCATGTCTATCCGGCTTTCTTAGAGTAGAGTTCTTAATTTATAATTTCATTTTTTTTTTCATTTTTCCTCTAAGAGATAGTCTTTTATTTAAGAGATTATTATTAAGTTTTCTTTTTTAAAAGTTAAAAAACATCTTTTAGAAAAGCTAAGAAATCCAAGATAAGAGACATGCAATAAATATGTCGTAACCCCACTTCTCCAGAAGTCGAAGTCGTTCCATATTGTGATAAATCTTTTCAGGTGCAAGACCTTTAGGTATAATGGGACAGAGAGAGAGCTTACCGGACATAGTTTCGGCTTAGAGCAGAGCAAATTAATCAGACAGCGACGACTCTCTCCTTCCTTATTTATACCTAAACGTTTAGGTTTTTATTTACACGTGCTTTCTATTGGCCTTCCACGCGGGAATATTCCTTGAGCCACGTCACCGTTTTAGATGGCACACTTTTTTTTTCCACATGCGTTTGGATGTAGTGCTAGGTATTTTATCCGTTAAATTTGATTCGATTCGTTATTTGTTTCAATTCGATCTGTATAATCCAAATATCCGTAAATCGTTGAATCAAATCAAATACTAAAAGTTAATATCCGTTAAAAATGAATCAAATCACAAATACTAAAAAAATTAGAGTCGGATATCCGAGCCGAGCCGACATTATACAAATAGATGTATATCTATAAATAAATATAGATTTTTATATTTATAATTTTATAAAATTATTATTTTAACATATCATTTTATTAATTTTATTAAGAATTTACTTATAAAATCTTTATAAAAACAAAAAAAAAATGTGTGTCTATAAGAAAATTTGATTAATTTTAAAAATTTATGGAACATATAATTTCATTTTATATTATGCAATGTTTTTTTTTGAAAATAAATTTTATATTTTTTCTTAATTTACTTGTATTAAACAAAGTAGATTAGATATTCGTAAATATCCATAAATATCCGCAAATATTTCAAAAAATCTGGATATCCGCAAAACCGAATATCTGTATTTCTTCGAAATAAATCAAATCGGGAAATCAGATATCTGTAAGATACGAAACAAATCACAAATACTGAAAATTATGGAGATATTTGATCCGTGTCCATCCCAACTTATGAGGTTTTATGAGGTGTGAGAACTGCGGCTATATAGTTGAGGGAAAAAGAGTTGACTGCTATATGATAATGAGGTACCAGTCAAGAAAATAATTGTCTCAACTTATGGTTTGGATCTAGCAGTTTCAGTCTGTGTATGTGTTTTGGAAACAAAAAGTTTGAGTAAAACTTGTTTTTTACCGTAAGTAGTTAAAGGTTGTGGGTGAAAAGCATTTGACGTTTGTAAATAAAAAAGAAGAATTGTTTGACGTTGATAAAAACCTCTTGTACAAGAAAATCCATTGTTAGGATTCTTTCGAAAATTTACTAGGATTGCAAAACTAATTCGATCTTGAGTTATTTGGACTTTAGAAAATGACGATTTTAACTACAACTATGATATTTGTTATGGCTGTGAAAAAAATTAAAATAATCCCAAATCATATAAAATATTCGAAAATCTAAAAATAATTCTTACCAAATCGATAGCAGGGTTTTCTTTATTTTTTAGATTTTACCAAAATCATCTATATTTACTCAAATTCCTCCCAAATTTCACCATAGCTATAATCCCACCAAACGTTTTCAAATTCCCAATTCAATACACGCCCCTTCATGTTTTCTTTGTTTGACAATTTGTTCTTCTTTTGAATACATGCAGAGGATTTCTTTTTGTTTCCAAACGCTACTCATCTTCAATTAATCAGGACAATAAAATGACCAACACTAATAAGAAAGTACACTTGTAATAAGGTAGGAAATTATAAATCCACTTTGCACATCTTGTACCCAATAGTAGCATATGATCACATCATTTGACTGGTCTTTGACCTTCGAGTAACCGTCTTTGTGTTTAACCCCAATGTCTCTCGAGTAGTACATACATCTGCATCCACAGCAAAACTTACCCGTATAGTTGAAATGAGCAATTTAGAACGAAAGTTAACCAAAGAATTTTGAACTAAAAAAGAGAAATATGCAAAAATATCTTTAAAAAATTATGACAAAAATAGCTTTTAACGAAAAAAATAATTAAAATAGACTTTATTAAAAAATGTAAATATATATTTATATTTTTTGGTTTAACAAATCTAGACCTAAAGTTTAGAGTTATGGTTTGAAGCTTAAAATTAAAAAAATAAAACTAAATCTTACAATTTTCAAAATAAAAAAGTTATTTTGCTCATTTTTTTTCTTAAAAACTATTTTTCTAACAAAAACTTAAAATGGGTGTATTCAAATTGGAATTTGAGGTGATTTATATTAAAATGACAAACCCACTATTATTAAAAAAGAAATTAAAAAGTACTTTAAAATCCAGTGTTGTTAAACTTTAATTTCACAAAACACTCTGAAATCTACTATTATTAAACAAAACTTAAGTTGAAGTTTTTATAGTGTTTTAAATGCTTTCAGGGTGTTTGGAAGAAGTTTCTTAGTTATAAAAATAAAAATTCAAATTTTATAGTTTTAGAGGAGATTCTAGAGTGTTTTAATAAAACTACACCAAAATTTCTAATTCTCCTACAATCATATAAATAATTATTAAAAATCAAATCAATTAAAATTTTACATTCAATACAGCCTAAAAAGAAGTAATCAAGAGAATTGTTCTAAAAAAGACCACAGAACTAGCTTATACCTCTCGCAAATCATATACATAAAAAGAAAGATACATAAAAAGAAAGATGAGATAATGACCAAAATAGATATAAATTTTTTTTGTCTCTTAAATAGCATTTAAAGAAAAAATGATTAAAATGGACTTTATTGAAAAGTGTAAATATATATTTATACCTTTGAGTTAACTAATTTAAACTTATGGTTTAGAATAATGGGGTGGAGTTTTGAAGGTAAAGTTTAAAAATTAAAAATTAAATAAAAAATATTAAAATATTAAAAATAAAAAAATAAAAAAAATATATTTTAATTATTTTTTTTCTTGAAAAAAAATTTGAAGTTATATTTGAGGGATTTGCCAATCACATATTTAGTAGTACTATTTTCTTTTTACAATAAGGTCTGTCCGTATTATTAATTGCATCTCGAGGTTATTATATGAATTGAACATATAACTTTCCCAAAATATCCTCTTCCATCGCGCTGTACCGGTATCCATCTCAAATCCCCGATTGTTTCTCTGTCGGCCATCATCATCATCATCGACCTCTCGTATCCGTCCCTCTCTTCACCGTCACCGATCTCATTCCTCCTTCCTCCCTGCGATGCGGTGTGATCTACGATTGCGCTTGGCCGGCCTTATGAGCTAGGCCTTGGATCGCGTTCTCTGCTAGGTTTCGTATCATCCTCCGTTTCCAAATGGCAGCGCCGAGTCAGGATCTGTTCGATACGTATTTCAGGAGAGCAGATTTGGATGGAGATGGTCATATCAGTGGTGCTGAGGCTGTCGCTTTCTTCCAAGGCTCTAATCTGCCTAAGAACGTCCTTGCTCAGGTGCCAAACCGTGGAGAATACTTGTTGTTCCTATAGATTTTGAATTGGATTATTGATCTGTGTTATCGTTTGGTAGAATTGGGATGTATTTTGTCATATGTGTTCTCTTGGATGTGGTTAGGAGACCTCTCTTGTAGTCTACTTGTGTGATTCTATAGGAGAATCTAGCTTGATCTCGATGTAGTCTGGGCTAGGAACGCTAACAACTGTTATCAGATTGGCACATAAGGCAGTGTGTTCTAGTGGAAATGATTAAGTTATAGCATTTGAATGATAGAGAAGCAGTTTAGATGTATGTAACGTGCATATGCTTAGAACATAGTATGTATTGAGGAAACTAGTCATATTTGAATTCTATCATACGTTGCTGAACTGTAGAGAACATCTGCAGATTTGGTTCAGATATAGGTTTCTGAGCGCCTTTTTTGTACTATTAATCTTTGGATTGGTTAATGTTACATCTTCTGTTTTTTTTCATCCTTGTAGGTATGGTCATACGCAGATGCAAAGAAGGCTGGTTACCTTGGTCGAGCGGAGTTTTATAATGCTTTAAAGCTGGTAACTGTGGCACAAAGTAGACGGGAATTAACTCCTGAGATAGTGAAAGCTGCAATCTATAGTCCTGCTTCAGCTAATATCCCTGCTCCCAAGATAAATCTTGCTGCAACACCCTCTCCACAGTCCAGAGGAGTTGTGCCTGCTACACAAGCTCAGGGAGTTACATCACTGCCATCATCAGTAGCGGCTGGTATGAGAGGACCTCAATTGGGTGGAACCGTAAGCACTAGTAATCATCAAGTAGTTCCAGGCCAGCAGAATCAATTTAATGGGCCACGTCCATCTCAACCACCGCAAAACTTTCAAAGCCAGGGTATGCCAGCTGGAGGGGCTAGTGTGCCTCGTACTGCGCCTAATTCAATTGCCAACCATATACCAACAACTGCAGTAATAAGCTCTACAACAGCCAGACCTCAAGAATCAGCGCCTGTGCACAAGCTACATGATTCATCTGCTCCTTCAGGTGCTCGTACTCTAGATGCTCCATCCAATCAATTGGTAGCCAAGGATCCCAAGGAACTAGCTGCATCAGGCAACGTTTCTGCCTCTGATTCACTTTTCGGAGATGTTTTTGCAGTTGCTTCCACGGAGCCAAAACAACCTACTACTGGGACTACGTCGACAATGGGCATCTCATCTGTTTCTTCTGGAACTGTTGTAGCTCCTGGGGTTGCACAGCCTTTAGTTAGGCAAAGTTCAATCCCACAACATGGTTCATTGGGACAGCATCCTGTTGGGGTTCAGAATCAGCTTACTGGAAAGTTAGGGCAGCCATTTGCTCCCTCCGGTGCAGCTTCCAGTCAGTTGACTCAGCGTCAGTCTCAGCCCCAACCCCAATACCAACCCCAGCCTCAACACCAACCTCATTCCCAACCTCACCGCCAACCACAGCCTCAACCTCACCACCAACCTCAGCCCCAACCTCACCACCAACCCCATCCCCAACCTCACCACCAGCCCCGACCCCAACACCAACCCCACTCTCACTCCCAAGCCCCTTGGCCAAAAATAACTCCAGCTGATGTCCAAAAATATACCAAGGTTTTTGTGCAAGTTGACACTGATAGGGACGGAAAGATTACCGGGAACCAGGCTCGCAATCTATTCTTAAGTTGGAGGCTCCCGCGAGGTAGGCTCCATTTTCGTTTTTGTTGCTTCATCCGTTAACAGTGGTCTTGTTTCAGTTTGGCTTTTTGTATGAAGGTGGACATGATTATAATTAAGTGACACTTTTGTAGTCGTATATATTTGTTTGTTTTATGGAAATATAGACCGTTATATGTTTGTTTTCAATGCTGTTCTTGGTATTGCAGAGGCTTTGAAGCAGGTCTGGGATCTATCTGATCAAGATAATGATAGCATGCTCTCTCTAAGGGAATTTTGTATTGCTGTCTATCTAATGGAGCGTTATAGAGAGGGCCGACCTCTTCCCCCAGTTTTCCCAAGCACCATAATATCTAGTGAGAGCATGTTTACCTCTCCTGGTCAATCTGTGCCACCACATGGCAATGCGTCCTGGGGACATCCACATGGTATTGCGTCGCGCTAACCTTTTTCTGTATTACTTGCTTTATTTTTCTGAAAACGGCATGTTTATTCCTGGATCAAATATTGTAGGTGTCCAACATCATCAACTTCACGGGGGTTCGAGGCCACCAGCTATTCCCAAAGGAAAGCCTCCAAGGCCGGTTCCTCTCTCTCCTAGTGATGGAATGGTCCAGCCCACTCAGCCAAAGCGTAAAATGCCTGAGTTGGAAAAAGATCTGGTGGATCAGCTAAGCAAAGAGGAGCAGGATTCACTCAACTCGAAGTTTGAAGAAGCAACTGCTACTGATAAAAAGGCACTCTCTGGTTTCTCTCTCTTTTTTTTTCTGAATTTGCTAATTTGGTATTTTTTAGATTAGCGTTATCAGACAGCCTCTGAAAACTATACATAATTCCTTTTTTTCCCACTGTTTGTAAACCTGTTTTGATACTACTTATGGCAATTTGTGATCGTTCTCCGCATAGGTGATCAGTTATTGATTGCAATTTGACATATCCATGTATTTTGGTCATCAGGTGGACGAACTTGAAAAAGAAATAGCTGATTCCAAGCAAAAAATCGAGTTCTTTCATGCTAAGATGCAGGAACTTGTAAGTATTTCTGCTTATTCCGGTTGGTCTTTTCTTTTCCAAAATGTTGCTTGTAATTGCTTATTTTGATCACCACTAGTAGTGACGAACAACTGTTTATTTTGTTGTTTGATGTGTGCTGAAGTGATCTTAGAGGCTCGAGGAATACAGTTGTTTTAAGGAACTTCCTTACTATTACCAACGATAAGTTTGTTTCTTTAACCTTCTCCTCTTGGTTCCTGGGTGACAGGTTTTATATAAGAGCAGATGTGACAACAGGTACAATGAGATTACGGAGAGAGTCTCGGGTGATAAACGTGAGGTATACAGTTTCTGTGGCACTGTGCTGCTTCTGTAATGGTATTACACATCCAGTTTGTTTACCTAACATACTAAATCTGTAATCCAGCTTGAATCTCTAGCAAAGAAATATGAGGAGAAATACAAGAAGTCTGGCAATGTAGGCTCTAAATTGACTATTGAAGAGGCCACGTTCCGTGATATACAGGTAGTTTAAAACAATGTCCCCGGAACATGGCTTAATTTGATTTGTCTGCAAGCTATAGATGTCTCCTTAAAAAAATATGATAAACCTCCCTTTAAATTGCAGGAGAAGAAAATGGAATTGTACCAGGCAATAGTCAAATTTGAAGAAGGCAAGCTTGATGATGGTGTTGTTAAGGTAAGCCAGGCGTGCAATCCCGTTGATTGATTGTGATTGGTGGTTGTAGTTTGCTGAATGTTATCTTGTAGGAGCGTACTGAACACATCCAGTCAGGCCTTGAGGAACTGATTAAAAATTTGAATGAGCGCTGCAAACAATATGGAGTACGTGGCAAGCCCACTTCTCTGGTGGAGCTTCCTTTTGGTATAGATTTACCCCTTCTTCACTCCAATTAAATATCACCTTTAGTATTATATTCTCTCAATCAGTGGCAGGAATCATTACAACATTATATGGATTTTAATTTTAGGATCTAGTAATTTTATTATTCAAGTATTTGATTAAACGTTGATGCTTTTGCTCAACACGAAACTCATTGTTGCTAGAAATACTATTGCTCTATACAACAGTGTTTATATATTCCTTTGTTTGTATTCATTTGATTTCTTCGCTTTTTACAGGTTGGCAGCCTGGAATTCAGGAAGGTGCTGCTGATTGGGATGAAGATTGGGATAAGCTAGAGGAGGAAGGTATACTTGCTGTTTAGATTTATTATTGTTGTTAGAGGAGATTATCTAGGAAGTGTGTCTTAAGATGTTTAATCAATAGAGTTACATGTCTTCCAAAACAGGGTATTTATTTTGAACTCGAACACTTGAACTTTGCATACTAATTTTTCTCTACTTCCAGGGTTTATCTTTGTAAAGGAGCTTACACTTGATGTCCAAAACGTCATAGCCCCACCAAAGGAAAAATCATCGGCTTGGAAGAAAGAAGTTACTGTCTCTTCAAAAGAAGGTGAAGACGTTTCATCCTCAGATGTTGAGTCTAAAACAGAGAAAAAGACAAGCAGTGGTGAAGAGGCCTCTGAAAAGGATCCAGGATCGGAACATTCAGACGGTAAAACAGATAGAAACGGATCTCTGGATGACTCTAACGTTAGAAAGGGTATTGAAGCTGACGATTCACCCCGAACCAAAGATTCGAGGAGGTATGCTTCTTTCTTAGACCTTGTGTGTTATGGATTGCATTGTTCTCAACTGTGCTACACATCTCAGTTGACTTACATTGTCTACATTTTACTCAACTCTGTCTCAGTGAAAATGGCCATGATGATGGTGAATCTACTGCTTCTGCTGGCAAAACTGTAAACTATGATTCTCACGATGAGACAGATTCAGTTTCAAGCTTCAACCCTGACAACGCAAAGGTATAATGTGCTCTATATTATCATTTTGCGTACACCGAAATTTAGGGGTTGTAACGTCTGATTATCTATATTTATTTGATGCTTGGTCATCTTAATCTAATTGCTTTGAGCGTTATGTGTTCACGCAGGACAAAGATCACGAGAAGCATGATAGTGGTTTTGGATTCGGGTTCGGATTCGATGACTTCAGCATCAAGCCTATAAAAACTGGTTCCACCTTATCAAACGACTTCCTCCCTCCAAAGCTATCTATATTTTCTGACTCTGTCCCAAGCCCCTCGGCAAATGCAACCGACGGTTTCACTGCAAAACCTTCCTTGTTTGCTGATTCTGTCCCAAGCACTCCAGCAACAACCACTGCCTCTTACTCAGGCAATAAGTCATACTTTGACGACTCGGTTCCAAGCACTCCTGCTTACGCAGGTAAATCATTCTTCGACGACTCGGTTCCAAGCACTCCTGCTTATCCTGGAAACGTGTTTCCCGAAAAGAAATCGTTTTTCGACGACTCTGTCCCAAGCACTCCTGCTTATAGCACGTCTGATTTTGGTGGGAAGCCGTTTGCATCAGAGACTCCTCGTTCAGACAACTTGTTCCCAGGAAGAAGTCCCTTCATGTTCGACTCTGTCCCAAGCACACCCGCTGCACACGATGACTTCTCTTCTAATACCTTCTCCCGCTTCGACTCATTCAACAGCAACAATAACGACGCTTTCTCTCTATCACGCTCAGACTCCATGCGCAGCACAAGCGAGCCAGACCCATTCGCGTCCAGGTTTGATTCTTTCAACTATCAAAGATACGATTCCTTCAATGCACAAAGCTATGACAATAGCTACGCGGCCGAGACACCTAAAGCTTCATTGACGAGATTCGACTCAATTGGAAGTACCAGAGACTCTGATTACAGTCACGGGTTTGGGTTTGATGACCATGACCCGTTCGGTTCTACGGGACCATTCAAAACAACGACAAGTACAGCAGAGACACCACGGAGCTCTGATCATTGGAATGCATTCTAGCACCTCCAAGCCCACGTGTGATACGAGTGTGATCACATATCATATAGTTTGCTGTTTTTATTACTGTTCGAACTTATTACCAGTCGGAAGAGTTCTATGTATTTTCATTTGTTTGGTTTGCCCTCTTCTGGTTGCTTCATTTTTATTGTTAATATATAATAGTTCTTTTGCCATTTTTTTCCTTTTTCAAGGATTTTTTTTGACGAGTGTCGTTTGATCTACGAATAGTTTCTTTTTTTCGCTTTTCTTTGTTATGATTGAATAATGAAATTTTTTGTTTCCCTGTGAAACAGAAATTGATTATCTTTGTAATCTTCTCGTAAGGATAATTTTCAGATGTTTTTTTTATTTTGATTTTCTTAATAGTCTATATTTATCAATAAGTTAATTTAATTTAATTCATAAAAAGTTCTCTTTACTTAGTTTGTTTACATATACTGTAGAAACTCTAAATTAATATGTTATAAATTAATAAACACTATAAATTAATAAATCTTTTCGGTCAGAACCGTTTCAAAATATGATATAAATTGATAAAATAATAAGATAATATTTTTTTTAAAAAATCTTATGTAAATATATGGTTCGTTAAAATTATAAATTAATAATTTATATGTATATGCATATTATATACATATAAATCATTATATTGTTTGTTTTATATTTATAATGGAATTAGATTTATATTTTTAACATTTAATATTTTGATCAAATTTAATAAAATTATATAAAAAAAAACAGATATAAATTCTGTGAAACATATATTGTATACACCAACTAATATCATACACTAAAATCAAATATTTTTCTGAGTTTAGAAAAAAATATTTTAAAACAGAAAAATGTAAAAAAACTTTTTGTAAATTAGTAACTCTATAAATATATGTAAAAAAAGAAATACCATAGGATTGACCTAAATATTTTTGTCACAAAAATAGATTTCATAGAAAAATTTTACTAAAATATATTTTATTAAAAGGTGTAAATATACATTTATACTCATTAGATTAACTAATTTTGACTTAAGATTTAGAGTTATGAGATAAATTTTGGAGATAAAGTTTAAAATTTTTAAAAATCAAAATAAACAAAATCTGTCTTGAAGACTATTTTGATGACAAAAATTTAAAAAAATATATATTTAAAAGATTTACCCTTAAAAAATATCAGTCTTCTCGTTGCAAGAAGTGTACAGAGGGAAATTAGCTTCTTCGGAGGTGTTGATGATCCTTGGAGGCTTCAATAGCTCCCTCCTCTTTCTCTTCTCTATCACAGTGAATCATCATCCTCTTTGTCTATTATGAACTTGTGATCCGGTTAGAGACACACTAAGCCATACTCTAAACCCATCTTTGACCAAATCATTGGTAAGACTGACAAGTGACAACTAGTTCTGTTCGATATACCAATATTTAACCGATGTGGGTTGCTTTGTTGTTCAAATGTTTTGGGTTGAGTTTTTTGTTCTCTGCTGGACTGTTATACGAGATGAACAAGATCTCTGGATACATGCTCTCCAAGTCAAAATCTAAAAGGAATCAGAAAACATGATGTTCTCTGCTTTTTTTTTTAAATGTATTGTTTTGTGTAAATTTTAATAAATTTTAATCAATAGTAGATCAAGAAAATTAATTAATTTTCTTGAAATTCACAATATTTTTATAGAAAACACAAAAATATATCTTTCTGAAATTAACTTTTTTTCTAAAAAGTTTATCTTAATGTAACTGATGGAATATTGTTTAGCACTAAAAGATTCAGGGATACTTCATGGAGTAAGACTTAGAATTTCCGAATCTTATGCTTCGTGTGGATTTTGTAGTTGTATTTTTTGACATAATGTTATTAGAGAAACCAGGACAAATAGTCATATATATATATTCTTGTGAGTGTTGGGACTACTAATGTTGTAGTAGTGGGGTTGGGTTCGTTTGGTCTGTTTAGGTTTGGTAGCATATAGTAGATGATTGCTAGAGTCTGATCATAGTGGGTGTTATCTAACTTTCTAAATGAATTGTCAGTCGAGAAAAAAAAAAGATTACTTTTCACGTAAATATATAGAAACTATGACTATGTTTTCCCCTTTTCTGTAAATAAAATTTTTGGAAATTTATTTCCTAATCTCCTATATCACTGATATCTAAAAGTTTTAGTTTCATAAAAATACATGATGTATAAGGAAAGAAAAAGTAGGTGCATAAGCGTAAAAGCCAACTAAAATTTTTCAAAGTGGAAAATGACTGGAATAAAAAAAAAAAAAACCAAATCTTGCATTTTAAAAGTTTTTGTCACAAAAATATATTTTGAGAGAAAAAATGATCAAAATAATTTTTTTTTTTATTTTGAAAATTTTAATATTTTTTAAATTTTTAATTTTTAAACCTCAACTCCAAAACCTACACTCCATAACTCTAAAGTTTAGATTAGTTAACACAATGGTATAAATATATATTTACATTTTTTAATAAAATATATTTTAATTATTTTTCTCCTTGAGTGTATTTTTGGGACTAAAACTTTTTAAGATTTATTTTGATTTTTATCTCTAAAAAAAAGTGTTACATACTTAAAAAAAATATTTTACGATAGACTTAAAAAAAATCTATAACAAAAATAAATTTGAAAAAAAAAAATAATTAAAATTGATTTTAAAGAATGTAAATATATAATTATATTCTCTGTGTTAACTAATTTACATTTAATGTTTAGAATTATAGAATTAAATTTTAGGAATAAATTTTAAAATTTTAAAAAATATTAAAAATAAAAAAATCTATTTAAATTTTTTTCTTTAAAAAGAATCCTAAAGATTTGGCTTTGTTTAATTACATGATATATAAAAGGAATGTGTGAATTTTAAAAGCAAAAGAAGCCATCTGTACCCACACATTCATTTTCGTGGGTTATCGATCGTTCGTCTTCGTCGGTGGCCTCTCAGATTTTGTTTTTTCTTTCTGTCTCTTCTTCCATATTCTCCGTCAAATCTTGGCTCCTCTCCCCCTTGTTCGCGTGGATCGATCTGATTGCGTTTTTTAAAATCTTCGATCGGAGAGAATGGACGAGTTCGGTGTTCTCACGGAGCGTTACGGGATAAAGCCCCAAGGCAAATCCGCTCCCATGGCTGCCTCCAAGCGTCCCCTCAACAATCCTCAGACCTTGAAGAATCTCGGTGGTCTTAATCCCAAACCGACGTCGTTTTCTTCCGATAAGGTATCTGAAGATATTTTCTTCACGAGGAACGGAGCGAGTTCTGGTGGATTCAACGATTTTGATGACCTCTTTGGTGGCTTGAACAAGCCTAATAATACCAAGTCAGAGGATTTGATGTTTTCGACTAGTAGTTCGAGGATGATGAAAACATCTTCTTCTTCAGCGCAGGGTTTTGATGATGTTGATTTGTTTGGTGGTGTGATTAGTAGCAATGATGATGTATTTGGGTCGTTCTCTTCGTCTACGAAGCAAGAAGATGCTGCTGGAGTTGATGATTTGTTGGGTGGGTTTGGTATTGAATCCAAGAGCTGGAACCAGAGTAGTTCTGGGAAGAATGGTTTTGATGAATTGATACCTGGTTTTGGTTCGGGTTCGAGTTCTCAGGCCACTACCAGGTTTGTGTTCAGTTTATCAAGCATTGATACCTGTTGATGTCTATCATCTATAGAATGTGCTAATGTGGTGTTTGGAATATTAGATAAGCTTTTGTACATGGGAATGTTTTTGTGTTATGTGTTTGAATTGATTCTGGTTGATTTATTTTTGGTTGTTTTTTTTCAGCAAGACTACTTCATCATCAAACTTTGTTGATGAAGACCCTTTTGTGGTTCTAGAGTCAGCTACGTCTGCATCACATTCTTCTTCGGGTCTGTTCATTGATCCACTAGATGAATTTGCTGCTTCTGTCAGTTCTCAAGGGAAGAAACCATCACAGGCTTCTACAAAACTCAAGCCTCCCCCTAAACCAACGCAAAAAGTTGACAGAGGTTAGTTAATCTCTTTGATTACCTTAAAGTATGTTGATTTAGAGCTGATGTTCATTTGTTATTTTACAGTTAAGAGTTCAGGATTGTCTTCAATAGACGAGCTTGAAGACTTTGCCATGGGTAATACTATGCGACGTAGTGCCTCCGCCTCTGACACTGCTAGTAAATACAGAGAAGCTGAAGATGCTGGAACTAAGAAAAAACAGTTTGGTGCGGATGACCTTGACTCCTTTTTCAACGCTGGGCATCGGTCCAGCAGCGTACCAAAGTCACGGACGACAACAACGGAAGTAAGAATATATTTCTATGTTCCACTTTAGAAAGAATGTGTTCTACATGTGTGTCCTTATATACTTCTTTCTGATGCATAGGTCACTCGCAAGCAAGCAGTCAACGTGCCCAAAAAGACGTCTAATGGGGTTTCTAGTGCAAAGAAGCCTCCTGCTCCAGCAAATCTGGTGGATGACTTTTCTGCACTTTTTGGAGGTAGATGTTGTGTAAGCATGTCTTTTGCAGTTATTGGCTACTCTTGTCTAACTTTCTAAGCAATGTTTCTTTCTCCATAGAGGATCCTATATTTAGAGAATTTGAGGAAATCCCAGGGGAAAGCGATGAACGAAGGAAGGCCAGATGGGATCGTGAACAGAGAACAAAGAGCCGTGTGGTATGTGTCATTATTTTGAAACTTCTGGTGCAAACCTTGACTCAAATTTTGGTTCTAGATGATTTTACACTATTATGTGCCTTTTAAAATATAGGCACAAGCTGTAGCTGATATGAATAGCCGTGATCATCAGTCTCGGATTGAACAAGAACAGAGAACCGTAAGCTATGCTTTTCTTGACATTTATGTTAAATCTTCATCGCGATAACGCTTACATATGGACAAGGACGGTCTGGATTTATTAATCTTCATTGTGATAATCCTTTTTCTTGACATTTACATTTCCCCTAGTGATTTTGTTTTCGAACAGAGTGAGTCTCCTTGTTGGTGTGTTGAATGGTTTCCTTGTTAATCTTGCTTTCCAGAGGATTTCTGAGGCTGTTGATGCTGAGATAAGGCGTTGGGCAACTGGGAAAGAAGGAAACATGCGTGCGCTGTTATCTTCCCTGCAAATCGTGAGTTTTAAAGAATTAAAAAAAAAATTGCAAATAAATGTTCTATTACATATGTGTATCCATGTGCTCCTCCTAAGTTCACTGAGTTCTGGTTCTGTTTTGAACAATGACAGGTACTCTGGCCTGGATGTGGGTGGGAGGCTGTTTCTCTAACAGATTTGATCACTTCTTCAGCAGTTAAGAAAGTCTATAGAAAGGCAACACTGTATGTCCATCCCGATAAAGTTCAGCAGAAAGGAGCCACCCTCGAACAGAAGTATATAGCCGAAAAGGTTTTTGACATTTTGAAGGTACTTTCTGCATGAGCATCTCTCTTTCTAATATCTAATTTATAAAAAAAAATAAAAAATTTGACTGGCGAATCGTGATGATGGTTTAGTTCCCACCGAATCAATCAGTAGAGTTTCATGGAAACAATTTTAGATTATCCTATTTGCTTAACTGAATAGAGATTTGGATTGAACAGGAAGCGTGGACTAAGTTCAACAAAGAGGAACTCTCTTAAACCCCATAGGTTTCGGACTAGTTACCCTTAGAGCTTGAAACGAGAGACTGGCTATGTCTAGCAATGGTTTGATTAAGAGGTAGAGAGACACTTGAAGAGTAATTAGTCTGTGAGTTTCCTCTCGTCTTGTCTTGTTTTCTATTCTCTCATTTTTTTTCCTTATAACAGTAACTGCGTTTACATCTTTATGTACACCCAAAAAGAGAAGACACGGGGGATATTGTATAGCCCCCATAAACCCCAGTAGATTTATATATATTATATATATATCGAATGTTCTTAATTTATAGCTGTAACTAGGCCTGGGTATAAAATCTGAAATCCGAATCGAACCCAAACCGAGAACATGATCCGTACCTGGTCCGGAATGTAAAAAATATCCGAATAGGTCTTGTAAGATGTTACAAAACATATCCGGATCCGAAGTGTTATTAATCAAATTTGAATGGGTAATTCAAAAACTTCGAAAAATCAAAAAATCTTAAAAAACCTTCTAAGAAACCGATCTGAATATCTAAATTAATCTACAATATAAATATATGAAAAAATAAATATATAATTCAACTATAAAATTTCATATTTATTTTGATATGATATCTAACATTTAGGATTTAAAATTTTAATCATTACCTTAAATACTTAATTATATATAAATAAATATATATTTCTTATATTTTTGCTTTTAAATTTTAGATTTTATTTCGGATATATCCGAATCGACTCGAGTTAACTCGAATCCGAACGGTATATTGATTTTAGGATGTGATACAAAACCGATCTGAAACCGATGTGTTATATCCAAATATGACCCGTATTTGCAAATTTACTAAAATAATATCAAGGAGGTATTATAAAATAGAACCGAAATCCAAAATACTCGACTGAATGCCAATAGATACCCGAACGCCTAGTCTAGCTGTAACGGAGAGATGTTTCATCGATGTTATAGAAATAACAAATCTCAATGTATTGTGAACCCTTTGTGCCGTTAGCTCTGTGAATCCTCAAGCTACAAAATGATTATAACATTCTCCTTTCGTAAATTTTCACCTATTGTGTATAAAATCACAAGATATAAAAAATGGTATTATGTAATCCAGAGATAAATGTTTGAGAAAATTATTTTTTAGGCAAAAGAACTTGTATATTGTTCCTTTAGGCTAATCTTAAATTTGTATAATTTTTGTCTATAATACTTTTTTCTATTTAAAAAAATAAATAAAATAATAATTTTCAACCCAAAAAATTAAGAAAAATAAGAACATTCGAAGAGATACCTATACCAATATAGAACTATTTTTATTTGGTTTTAAAATATTTAAATAAAAAATTTATATTTCGTTCCACTAAATGTAGAATTTACATTCTACGAAGTGAAAAATGAAATCCATCTACGTAAATAACAGTAATCTAAAAATATTTGGAATACACATTTTGTGTTTTGTCCATAACTCTAAAAACATAGAATACACAATTTGCACATTACTAAAAATCTAAAACATGTAAAAATTAAGTTCAAACTTGTTATCTATACTCTATATATATTAGAATACAAATTTTGCAGATAAGTATGAACATTTCCAAAAATATGGGAAGAAAATATTTGGAAATATTTTCTTTTCATATTTGAAAAAGCAAATTTTTCATAATAGTTTATAATTATAATTTTAAATTTAGAAATGAATTTATTATTATAATATTAAAAATATATTATTATTATTTTTGACACAAAATTTTGAATGATTGAAATTCGAATGTATACATCAAAAATATATTATAATTATTTTATAACTGTAAATATATTATAGTTGTTTTCTAACTGTAAATATTTTTACAGTTATAAAATAACTATAATAATTATTTTATAATTGTAATTTTATTATGCTATCAAAAACATATTATAATTATTTTTCCATTTTAGTTTTGAATTTATAAATACATTTTAAGGATATTATTGGCATTTTGAAAATGATGAACATAATGAGACAATTAGTAGTTGAGATTAAGCTAAAAGAACAATGTATCTATTTTTTGGTCTAAAAAACAATTTTCCCTAAATATTTTTGTAGCATGCATAGTAGTATTATATTACTGTTAACAAATGAGATTACCTCTTTTAATATTACTGATGTGAAGAAGATAAAAGCGTAATTAGTTACGTAGATTCTCCAATATCCACGTAAAAAGAAGGTTTGGATAACATATCCAATCAATATAGAAAACATTAGTAAATACCATAAACAAATTCGTTGAATCTTTTACAGTTTCACAAAACTGTCGCAAAATAATTGGTCTGAACTATATAATATAAGTAAGAGTAGGGGTTGTTGTAATATCCTTCAAACAAATCAGACAGAAACGTGTCCTGTGTGTATGTCAAATGGTTGAGTTAGATGGCGAAGGTCCTTTCAAGAGACCCGGAGCAGTGCCTTTTAACTGGGAGATCCGACCCGGTATACCCAAGATCCGAACCCAACTCGACGATGATGCTCCCACTCTCCTTCCACCTCCCAAGAAACTTTCTCCTCTCCTTATAACAAAACTTCCACCGTCTCCTCCGTCGTCTTCTTCAGGAGGACCACCACCGAGTCCATATTGGCGAAGTTCATCAGCTCGAGCTACAACATTCGACTCCGGTGCTACTACTGCTTTGCGGCAGTGGAGTCGTCTCAAGTCATTGCTTCGGTTCAAGAAGAGTAAGAGTAAGAGTAAGAGTAAGACCCGCGACGTGAAAAACACGACAACTTTGGAATCTGACATCTTCTATGACGCAGAGACTTCGTTTTCTTCATCGGAATCTTCCCCATTGGCTTCTTCTTGTATGAAACGTAACGGATCTGATTTAAGCTCTTCTGAGAAAAGAATCATATTAATGATGGAACGTGACCGCCTCAACTGGGATGTGTCTTAAAAGCTTCATTAGTTATATTCTGTTATTGCTCTGTCTAGGTTGATTCTGTCTGGTCCATGGAGAGATTATAAAAGCAAAGAGAAACAAAAAAAAACTTTAAATAAAACTTTGAAATGTTTTATTTCATTTCATTTTCAGTTTAAGGTTTGAAATTGATACAACATCTTATTTTATGCGCAAAGATAAACTTACCTAGTGTCACAGACAAACGCTCAATTCCTATCTGCTTCACTCTTTATCTTCCTGTGTCTGAGTATTGTCTTGGGCTTGTGTTGTTATTTTGCAGGTCCGGACATTCGGATCCTCGGATTAGATTCAGGTCGGGTGTTGTTGGATTCAGATCTTTTGGATCATAGATTTTTAGATCTAATAAAATAATTAAAAACTGTTGGTTCAGGTTTGGTTCAGTTAATGTTAGATCCGAGTCAGTGCGAGTCTTAGACAGTTTAATCCAATAGGTAAACAAAATTTGTTGGTTGGGTCCAGATCGGGTTCGTTTTGGGTCTGATCCAAAAAATATCTAAAACACACAAAAAATATGAAAATATTTAAATACCCGAAAATATCCAAAATTTATTTAAAATTTGATCCGAAAATATGAGAAATACCCAAAATTTTATCTGAGTAACCAAATTACACTTTTTTAAAATCTACAGTTTTATCCAAAATCCAAAACTATACCTGAAAATCCAAATTTCATACTTAAAAAAAACTGTAATACTAAAAATATACTAAAATACCCATATATACTTGATATATATGAGAAGTTTTCAGTATTTCGGGTACTCCATCAAGTCTCGGGTTCAGATCAGATCGGGTCCAAGATCCGCAGTTCCTCCATAACAAGACTCAATGCGGTAAAATGACATTATTCGTACCCGATCCAAACTATTTTTTCGTGTCGTTACTAGTACATGTTTTTGGATCAAGGTAAAATATCCAGACCTATTATTTTGTAACCCAACACTCTTAGTGATAGCGTTTTGCTATTGTGCACTGAATTCCCCTATGAAACTTGATAGTTTTGTTTTTTGACGAAACTTTAAAAATAAGAGATGCATCTCACCAATAGTATATAAATAGGTTGAAAAGTACGGGTTCACATCCGTGTAGATATCTAGGAATAATGTGATTTAGTTTCACGTAACCAGTGGATCAAACCTAAAACATATTAGCATCCTAATTCCACTTTCTTACCGGTTGACCACACTGTCCCGGATGAAACTTGGTGTTAGTGTTTCCAAGTTTGTAAGGTAAAGAGATAGAGGTTGCTTGTGTAGCTTCAAACGCAAATTTTGATTTAGAGCCGTTCTATCATAATCCAAATCCAAATCCAAATCCAGACACACCACTAGCTATTCAAGTAAAGGCGAAGACCTTTTATGTAAATCGACGGTTCTTTTTATACTAGGTTCCAATCATACCACCAGAATAAAATTGACATATTCCTCTAAAATCCAAACCCCCCCAGCAGATATATGAAATGACAGTTAACTGAGCTGTGTGGTTGAAGATCAAATAGCGACACAAATTACTTACACAAATAGAAAATAGCATAATTAAAAAAGAAAAAAAAAGAATTACCTGAGAATATAGAACTTAGTGAAAAACACCTAGTTCTATTTAACGCGCCTCTCCTACTTACTATGATACATAAAAAGATTGGTTGTTATTGGTTATACTATCACTTGCCCATGGGCCCATAACAGGCCCAATCAGTTACTGTATATTGAATTGGCGAAAAAGAATACCCAGGCTAGAGTTTCTTTCAAGTCACCGTCTCTCTCTCTCTCTCTCTCTCTCACAGATTTCTTCTCCGCTCCAAACTTCACTCTGCAAACCCTAATCTTCCGATGTCGGTAAGTTGAATCACTCATTTGAATTACTCTTTGTCGTTTTCTGCGTTGATGGTTACTAATCTATGCTTTGTTGGCGATGCAGATCTTCGAGTACAATGGAAGTGCAGTTGTAGCTATGGTGGGGAAGAACTGCTTCGCCATCGCCAGTGATCGAAGGCTCGGTGTGCAGCTTCAGACAATCGCCACCGATTTCCAGAGAATCTCAAAGATACACGATCGTGTCTTCATCGGCCTCTCTGGTCTCGCCACCGATGTCCAAACACTGTAAGAAGAAGAAGAAGCTTCGATATGTTTGTTTGCTTTTTATAAAGATTTTTTTTAAAAAACTTTGGTGGTGTGGTGGGGATGAAAGGTACCAGCGCTTGGTGTTTCGTCATAAGCTGTACCAGCTTCGTGAAGAGAGAGACATGAAGCCTGAGACTTTCGCTAGTCTCGTCTCTGCCATTCTTTACGAGAAGAGGTCACTGCTTGTGTTGTCTTCTTAACTAGCTTCCTTACTTTGTCGAATCTTGATTCTTGTTAGAACTGAGATTGCTTAGTTTGTGTCTGAATCAATACTTGGGGTGTTTTGGTTTCAGATTTGGTCCTTACTTATGTCAACCAGTGATTGCTGGCTTGGGAGAAGATGACAAGCCATTCATCTGCACCATGGACTCCATTGGTGCCAAGTAACCTCATCTCCTTTACTTTCTTGCTTCTCTGTTTTTGTGTTCTCTTGTTCAGTCTCGTTTTGCTTGGTTAGTTTAGTCTGTTCTTGTTATTTGTATAGTGGCATACATGTTGTAATACTTGTGGTTGTATTATGAATGTAGGGAGTTAGCTAAAGATTTTGTTGTATCTGGAACTGCTTCTGAATCACTTTACGGGGCCTGCGAAGCAATGTACAAGCCTGATATGGTTTGTCTACTACCAACTTTGTCATCTCTTGTTTTATCACCGTAACCCTTCAATGCAAATTCTTGAATGGTCCACAGTTAAGTTCATATAAATGTAGGATCTTGAATTATTGTGGTTGTTTAATGCCCTTAGGAATCACCATAGCCATTGCTTTTTTTCTATTGGATATCTTCAATTGGTGCTCAAAAGTTTTATCTTGTTAGCCATCCTCCATTGTTACTAGACCTATTAACAATGCTTAATAGACCTATTAACAAAGTTCTTGGTATCAAGACTCTGGTTTAACAAAAAATATAAATTTATCAGGAAGCCGAGGAACTGTTTGAGACGATATCACAAGCACTTCTGTCGTCAGTTGATCGTGATTGTCTGAGTGGTTGGGGAGGCCATGTCTACGTTGTGTAAGTTCTCTCTTTTCTTCTCAATAAGTTTCTTAGTTTGTCCCTTCCCACACCACACGTCTTTGTTATTGCAAATTACTTGTTAAACATAATTTGTTTGTAATATTGTTGCAGAACACCAACCGAGATTAAAGAGAGAATCCTAAAAGGAAGGATGGATTGATCACCTTCATGATTAATCACCATCTGCTTCTATCCAAAGTTGTTATTTTCAATGTATTCCGGTTTAAAGTAGTATACTCCTCGCATCCTGGTTTAATCATAGAACTTCTCTGAGATGTGGATGAAGTTTGATTTTAAGAGGATATTTTATTTCAATTCTTAACGCCTTTACTCTACTCATTGGTTTGTATTTTCATTTTATTCTTACAAAACAAAAACAAATCGTGAAAAGAATTAAAACAGGGGAAACTACCAAGATCTAAAGCAGTTACAGTGGCTGTCCTGACTGGATCTGCTTGTTAGAGTTTGGCGTGAGGAAAGACAATCGTTCTTCTGACCTGGGTTTGAGCCAACAGACTGGCGGTGGTGGTCCGGTTCATAGTATTAGAGTGAGCAGAGAGTTGCACGGAAAGGTTCAAAATGAAGAGCTGGAGTTCCACATGGTCCTCGCAGAGCATGAACTGTAATGGCACTATTACATTCCTTAATAATTCCATTATCATTTGATAAATATCTTGACACCAACAATGCAGAATGCTAGGTTTAATCTCTGCGTCTTGGTTGATATTCTAAGAATAGACAACGATTAGACTTCTCACTTGGGTAAAGATCAGACCGAGACCAAACCAGCCTTGTACGTTAATCCGGTTGTTCTGTATAATTGAGAGAGCAGAGGTTTTGCCTCGAGGTATTTCTTATACTATTCACATTGATAAGTGTTAATAATGGAACGAAATTTTTGAGAAATTTAGTTTTACCACAAGTATTCTCTTAGAAGAAAAAAACAGAAATCCAAAAATACCTAAATCTATGATAAAAAATATTTTTTTAAATATTTATAAAATATTTAAAAATTCAATTCCATTTTTTAATATTAAATTTTAAATAATAATTAATAAAATGTTAATTCAAATAATAAAATATAAACTTAAATATTAATATAATTTTAAAAAGTAATATTTAATTTGTGATATTTTTAGGAATTTTTGTTAAACTAAACAATCCCTAACGGATCAGATCTAAAGGCAATTTTTCTATTTTGCGTTAACCATATACTTTCAGGAAGTCACGAACCGGACTATCTATTTGATTCCAGTCACGTGATCACGTGATCAATACATAACAATGACAACGTTATATCCAATGAGTGACCGCCACGCGGATGCATGACCATTTAGCAACCAGGAGCTGATAAATAAAACATCTCCTCATAGAGCTTACAGAGAGGGCGATAGATCGATAATGGCGATGAAGAGGAGATACGCGTTGTTCGCGATCCTTGCGTTGACGTTGTTCTCTTCCTCCGTAAGAAGCGAGGAGACGAAGGAGTTCGTGTTGACCTTAGATCACTCCAACTTCACCGATACCATCAACAAACACGATTTCATCGTCGTCGAGTTCTACGCCCCATGGTATGAGCTTTTCTACTGATTCAAAACCTAGTTTGTGCCATGTGATTCGATTGGATCTGAGTTTTATCTTATGGATTTGTCTTTAAAACGATTCGATCTATAATTGATGCGTGTAAGTATTTGATCTTTGCTTCTTCTTCAGGTGTGGACACTGCAAGCAGCTAGCTCCTGAGGTAAATACATACACTCATGAGTTGAACTGAGAAATATTATGAGATAGATCTAAAACAATTTTTTTTTTTGTCAAAATAACCAAAATAAAATTTATTAGGATATGCAAAATAAACCTAAAAAGTTTTTTTCCCCAAAATAGCAATTAAAAAGAAAAATGACCAAAATAAATTTTATTAAAGAGTATAAATATACATTTATACCTCTTGGGTTAATTAATCTAAATTTAGAGTTATGAGGTGGAGTTTTGGAATTGAGATTTATAATTAAGGTCTATTTTGGTCATTTTTTTTTCTTAAGGTTTAAAAATGTCTATTTGAGAGATTTGACTATATATATATTTATACTCTTTAAGTTAATTGATTTAAACTTATGGTTTAGAGTTATGTCTTGAGTTTTTGGAAATGATATTTAAAATTTAAAAAAAAATAAAAAAAATATGAAAATTTTCAAATTAAAAAAGTTTATTTTGGTCAAATTTTCTTTTTTTTGAAGTCTATTTTTTGTGACAAACTTAAAATAGTCTATTTGAGAGGTTTGAATATTTGAATGTCTTGACAATATCAATTTGTGTGATTAATGTGTTTTTGTTTTACAGTATGAGAAGGCTGCGTCTGAGTTGAGCAGTCACGTTCCTTCCGTGGTTCTTGCTAAGATTGATGCGAGTGAGGAAACTAACAAAGAGTTTGCAACTCAGTACCAGGTTCAGGGTTTCCCTACTATCAAGATCTTTAGAAACGGAGGTAAAGCTGTTCAAGAATACAACGGGCCTCGTGAAGCTGATGGTATTGTTACTTACTTGAAGAAACAAAGCGGTCCTGCTTCTTTTGAGATTAAGTCGGGTGATGATGCTTCTGTGGTTGTTGGTGACAATAAGGTTGTTGTGGTAAGTTTCACAAACTATGTTCCCATGATTTAAATATCTGTGTATGGTAGTTAAGTAAGAGCGTTTCTAACACCACCCATATTTCACTCCAAAACAGAGTTTGGAATAAGAAATGTTCTAGTCCCACTCTATTTTCCATTCCATAATAAAGAAACATGTAATGTTTTTACATTTTGTTCAGTTGGAGTCGGGGTGGGGTAAATGTCAACTCCATTTTGAAGTAGGAAATGAAGTTTTACATTGGAAATGCTCTAACGTCTGTTTCTGTTGCATTAGGTTGGAATTTTCCCTAAATTATCTGGCTCTGAGTTTGATTCTTTCTTGGCCACTGCTGAGAAACTTCGCTCTGACTATGATTTTGCACATACCTCCGATGCTAAGCTTCTTCCTCGTGGAGAGTCTGTGACAGGACCTGTGGTCAGGCTATTCAAACCCTTTGATGAACTGTTTGTAGATTCCAAGGTACAAGAGTTAAAAAGCTTCTCTCTTTTGTATGTAACATGGGTGAGTGGTACTGTTGTACGGTATATTTTATTTGATTTATCCTGTGCATCCAGGATTTTGATGGAGAAGCTTTGGAGAAATTTGTCAAAGAATCAAGCATTCCGCTTGTCACTGTCTTTGACAAGGATCCAAACAACCACCCTTATGTTATCAAGTTCTTTGACAGCCCTAATACTAAGGTAACTCATAGATCTTAATATCATCACTCTGTAACCAGTTCATGATATTACTACAACGATGGATTCATGCCTTTTTAGTGGATTAGTATGTTTCATTTATAGATTAACTGAAATGAACTGATGCGTAATAGTTATTGTGATAGCGTTCTATATTATAGCTGAAAAGCTTCCAGGTTCCTCAATGATCCTAGAATGGCCAACCTTGTATTGGTTTTTTGATGGTGCGTAATATTTTGAGTTTCAGGCGATGTTTTTCATTAACTTCACCGGAGAAGGTGCTGAGTCTCTTAAATCAAAGTACCGTGAAGTTGCTACATCCAACAAGGGACAGGGCCTTAGCTTCCTTCTCGGTGATGCTGAGAACAGCCAAGGCGCATTCCAGGTTAGTCTTGCTCGAGTATCAATCTCCCAGTCGTCTCATTATCCCATGTTGGTTACAAACTGCAAAACAAAAATTCTGAATTTTTTGAACTTGTAACAGTACTTTGGACTAGAAGAGAGCCAAGTTCCTCTCATCATCATCCAAACTACTGACGAGAAGAAGTACCTGAAAACAAATGTGGAGGTTGACCAGATTGAATCATGGATCAAGGACTTTAAGGATGGAAAAGTGTCTCCTCACAAAAAATCTCAACCTATCCCAACCGAAAACAAGGAGCCAGTGAAGGTTGTTGTGGCTGAGAACCTTGACGACATGGTCTTCAACTCTGGAAAGAACGGTGAGTTACATTTTACATTATTTAATCACAAACACTTATAAATCAGTTTTCTTTGCTCTTCTTAACTTGCAGTGTTGCTTGAATTCTATGCTCCATGGTGTGGACACTGCCAAAAGCTTGTTCCAATCTTGGACGAAGTCGCTGTGTCATACCAAAGCGACCCAAGTGTTGTCATTGCTAAGCTAGTAAGTCATTTTCCCCTTTCATCACACTGATAGTTTATTCATTGATCATATCTGCGGTTTTTATCTTACCTGATTCTTCTTCTTCCTCTTTCCACTTTATCTAGGACGCAACCGCAAACGACTTCCCACGTGATACCTTCGATGTGAAGGGATTCCCGACCATTTACTTCAGATCAGCGAGCGGAAACGTTGTGTTGTACGAAGGAGACAGGACAAAGGAAGACTTCATAAGCTTCATCGACAAGAACAAGGACACAGCTGGAGAGCCTAAGGCGGAGGAAAAGACAACAGAGGCCGCTAAGGACGAGCTCTGAAAAGGAGAAGTGTGTTGTGTCTCTTAGCTGCTAAGCCTAGGATGGTAGTTCTTTAGCGAATGTTTCTTTGTCTATTCGTTAAGAGTTTTCAATATGCAACCTTCTGAACAATAGCGCCTGTCTCTTTTCTTTGTTTTTTTAGATAATTGTTCAATTTTAAACTCTGTTATCTTTTTTTTTATATATTATGGTTCATGCACATTTACACAGAGATAATGCACATTTGAATTGATAACGTACTGTTTATGTTCCGTACAAGCCAGTAACTTGATCAGATGCTTAGATTTGAAGATCTTGGAATCCTCTGAGTGACCCAGATACTTTGAAGACAGGGTTACGAGGAAGAAACGTTACCTGCGAGTGGGGACGATGGAAAAGGAGTTCATAAGAATGCTTAGCCAAAGGTTTAGACGATGTTTGATGCATGCATGCGGAGTTAGTTTGTGTGTTCTGTTGCCGATTCTTTACATATGACCAATGTGTACTGCAATAACCGCCAGTTACCTTTGGTATAGGATCTTCCACATTTTGTGGATAAAGCTCATTAAATTAGACACCGTCTTGGACTTTGAAGCCCAATGAGAGTTTGATCATCATGTTCATGCCGAAGTCCTAATCCCTCCAGAACAGAAACCACAATATATAATATTGGTTTCGTCTCATCTGTCATTCGAACGGGAATTTCTGACACAATGGATAGGATCTTTTCCAGATGAGCAATTGTTAAATTATTTACGATATAATTACACAGATATATTACATATAAATAGATATATAAACATGCATATATCGTAAGGGATCAGTGTTTAGTTGAAGTAGTTCCAAGTATTAAGTATACGTCATGTTCTTTACTTCAAGACTTTGAAATTTGAATCCCCCACATGTTCTTGTCACTTAAGAATCATCACTAACGTTTAAATATATATATTGACCATGAACGCATATCGGATTACGACTCGTAACATCTCAATTATCCAAAACATCTCAACCGTTTGTATATTTTAAATTCAACTCCATGCAACTATGGTATTATACGATTCTTATAGGCGCTATTTATTCGTGTCCGTATAAATGCAGACCATTGGGGCTCACGTCCTGATCAAGAATATTTGCATTGGCCACCATATGAAACTTCCCAGTACTATTTTTCTGTGGTATTCAATTTTAGGATTTTTTTATTAATCTATATGAGGGTAGCTGATATATATTATCCTGAAATTTACATTTATTTGTTGAATTTTTTTTGTGTTAGGTTAAAGATATACGTGGGTGGTCCTGCTCCTTGTTTTGAAAACAATTATTTAGTAGTAGTAATTAAATGGTCCCGTTTAACCCTAAAGCCAACGCCCTCGACAAATATTTACGAAATTCATGCAAGAATATACAAATTTCATCAATAATATATATCAACATCCCCCATGTGCTAAAACTCTGAGCCTATGTCTCAAATGGTTGCAAGTCATCATTCCTGGTTGATCATAATCACCACGATTTGATTAGTTATTCACTAATATTCTTTTTCAAAAAAAAATCATTCAATAATTTATTTCTAGTTTCCTCCTTGTATGTTGTATCCAGTTTATCTATGGAGTTGTTAATATTTTGGTGGACTCTTTGCATGGTTTCTTACAATTTTCAAGTTTCTATTTTAATAAGTTTCAAAAAAAAAAAAAAATCTATTTGAATAAAAAGGAGTACTCCTGGCCTGTTACTTGTTAGTTTTTGATAGGCCTGGACGTATTATCCGGGATCCGGATTCGATCCGAGATCCGTCCCGGATCCGCTTCGAAAATAGGATATCCGGAGTGCCCGGATCCGAATCCGGATAGTAAAATTTTGGATCCGTCCAAACCGGATCCAAATCCGGATATCTTAATTTTTAGGTCCGGATATCCGGATCCGGATCCGTGTTTTTAAAATATATTAAATTTTTAATTTTATTAATAATTATATTTGATATATTAGTATTTATACATAAAAAATGTTTTTAATATCGAAAATAAAAAAGGGCGCATGAAAAAATAGACAAAAGTACACATAACAAATACATGTCTACTCGTCGTTGAATTAACCTACAAATTAGGTTATCTTTCGCATCAGTCTTACCGCATTGATAAAATTCTTATATAATTTCTCTGGAGGAGTCACATTGCTTTCCTACTTTTGCTTGAACTTAGAACAACATTAAAGCAACTTTCTTTCTTTGAGTGGTCACCTCAACACACACAATAAAGGTCATCTATCAAAAATCAACTCTGTCAAATGATTCTACTCTGATTTCACATTTAAACCTACTTCTTTTCTAACAAAAAAGAACTTGGTAAAACTAAAATGACATGATAATTCTCCAGCATAAAACTATATACTATGCTACTTATCACAAAATTCTTTTGATTTAGGATTGAGAAATATACAATGTATATAAAAGAGACAACTACAAGACAATGTGAATGGGGGCAAGGCTTTGGGGTCCATATTTTGTGTAATGTTTCCCACTATAGTCAACAACCTAACAAGGACTCTTCTTCTTGCATTAGAACTTGTACTACTCTCCTTTATTTTCTTTTATCAAATATGAAAAAGGAAATTAAGGTGATGAGCACTAAAAGTCATACAAGAATTCTGAGAATCCCATGCAAATTTATATATTCTAAAGCAACTCACTTTTGTTGTTTTCTTCTTCTTCTTCTCTCTTTAGCTTACTTTTACTTTTTTCTTTTCTTCAAAACCTTTCTCTTTTGTCATTTTGAAAATAATGATAAAAGGCTATTTTGACCCTTCTCCACATCTTTTAATGGCTTTATCAGATTCAGACCACATGCGAAGACTGTGACAAAAAAAAAAGACCACATGCCAAGAAAGAAGTATGGTCCAGAGCAAACCTCTTGTCTCTCTACATATATATATATATATATATTGCTTATATATAAGTTATATGTAATTTACATATTTATATCATAAACTCTATTATATAGCATATGAACGTTTCAGTCAATTCGAATCCATGTAGTATCATTACTTACAACAACAAAAAAACTTCCACATACTTCTGCTTTAAACAGAAGCATCAATCATTGAAAAAACGACCAAACCAAAAACAAAATAATAGAAAAATATTTTTGTTTAGGTGTAATTTAACATGAAGCGTGAAAATAATCAACTTTTACTTTTCTTGGACTTCCTTCTGGTTAAGGTCCTCACCAGCCAGCCCTGTCTCCTCACTTTGGTTCCTTCGACCTTGGATGATGATGTCACGTGGCAAGAAGAGGTGGCCGATCTGAGTTTAATGACGTGCAAAAGATGACCAATACGTTTGCGCCACTTAAGCGATGACTTGGTACTGCTGTGCTCGACCATGCTCCTTATAGGGGATTGTTGCGTCTTACATGTTGAGTTTGTGTTGTTGTCTACACAAACCTTTGACACTGTTTTCTTCTCCCACGATGCGTTTCCATCATTTTCGAATTTTATCGATATAAAAGAATCTGAAACCCAAAAAAACAACTTAAATTTAAATAATTATTAATCTTGTAGAATAATTAAGATTTAATATAATATTATATGTACGTACTTCAAAACATAAAATGTCTAACATAAATATACTTGATCTTACAAAAAAAAAATGTATATAGTTTGACGAAGATATTAGTTTTGACGAGACTTCGTATATATAAAGTTCAAAAAAAACTTCGGAATACAAAAGTGTAAATATGATATTAATATTAATTAAATAGGTGTGGGGAGAGATATCGAAAATCTTATTTTTGGAAATTAAAAGGAAAATTTCCAATTACGAGCAGAAAAAAAAAAGAACGGTCCAATTGGAATTAGATTTTTTTTAGAACAAATTGGAATTAGATCTTGAGGTATGATGATTTTAGAGTTTATAATTACATTACGATATACTAGAAAATATATATATGTATGAAGTATATATAAATCGTGTGTAATATATACTAGAACTTGTGTACCTTCTTGGCTTGTGGAAACGTCAAGATTGGAGGAGGGATGAAACTTCCGGTGGTGACGGAGATCGAGGCGACTGAGAAGAGAGCTCAAGGCGAAGATCTTAGGGAGACTACTAATGATTGGTGAAGAAGACAAGTGTTTAGTTCTCGATGATCTCTGTTTTGAAGCTAAAACAAGAAGCCTCTCGTTCAAACAGAAGGGACAGACTCCAACATATTTTTCCTTTGGATGGAAATAACAATATGGTGAGCTTTCATCTTTGTACATATCCATCTTTACTACCAAAGAGAGAGAGAGAGAGATAAGAGAGATGGAGAGTGAGATATAAGATTCGTAACAAACGAGATGGACTTAGGTCTGAAATTGAAGCTTTAATATATATATATATTATGTATTTCATATTATTTCCAAATGGATAAGCCTTTTAGTTGCCCGGAAGAAAAAAAAAAAGTAAGTTACATAAAAAGGAAACGAAAAAAAGACAAGCCTTTTAGTTTAGTTATGATATGATTCATTAAATTTAAAAATACTGTACGAATCCATTAAATAAGGTGCTTTATTTTAATTGGTAGATTTTGCGGACATCATTATTTTCCGATACTGACATACTCTAGAAGTAAGATAATAAAATATATGAAAATTTTCCGTTTTACCACAAATTCTATAGCAACTTTCAAATATACTATTAATTAATAATTATTCTCACAAATATTTTAATTTTGTGATAAAATATTTTAATTTTGTGATAAAATAAACGTAACTAAAATTTAAAATATTTATAAAAAATTAAAAATTCAATTTTATCCTTTAACACTAAACTCTAAACAATAATCATTATAATCATTAAATATAAACTTAAATGTTAATATATTTTTAACTGAATATATTAAAAATGATATTTAATTTATAGTATTCTTATTAATTTTTTTTAAAAAAACTGTAGACGTAAATAATTTATAGTATACTTTTGAGGCCAAGTATATTGATAACGCATCTGTTATTAAAGAATAGATCTCGAACTTAGTTCTTATTGGTATTCGAAACACGAGTTTAGTCGGGTTTTCACATTCTTGTCTATCAGTTATATTATAGGAACGTTGCTTTAAATAATATTTTCAATTCAGAGATATTGTTTATAACTTTTACTAATTAGACTAAGAATGTTCGGATCTTTTCACCACATATATTTGAAGAAGGATGACTAAAAAGTCTAACTAATCCTTAAAATTCAAAAATTACTGTGGACAGAAAATCTGGATTTTTTTAGTTAAGAAAAATCCACTAAAGTTTTGGACGTATTGTCCGAGAAAGATCCACTTGTTGTATTCGTAATTCAAAAAAGAAAGAATGTATCGGAATAAGCAATCTCCATCAAGACAAGTCATCATTGTTTGATCTGGTCACATTTTAACGTCAAACTTCGACATATAGCTAGAAGCATGGTTTTGAAAACCGGATCGGACCGACCGATCGAACCGGTTCGATCATAGTCGAATTCAGTTTGGTTTAAAATTCTTTTTAAAAAAACTGGTAAAACGGATTAAAAATTAGTAAAATCGATGATCCGGGTCAATTTCAATACTGAATTCTAAATATCAACATCTAATTAATGTGTTCTTAATTGTTATTAAAATTTAATATTTATAATAAATGTTTAACTATGATTATTTAATTAATTTTTTATTTAATTTTATTTTTTAAGAAATAATGTAAAAAATATCTTTTAACTCTCATATACTATTCTTATTTTTCCATATTAATAAAATATGGAATTTTATTTATATGAATAAATAAATATAGTATTTTTATCAATTTTAATTTACATAAATCTCTTGTTTATTATATATATATATATATATATATATGTTTATATTTTATATTTCTTAATAAAAGAGAACATAGAACATACTCTATGTAGAATTATTTTTTTAGGTTTATATAGTGCAAATATATTATTATATATATATATATAATTTTTAAAAACGAAAAATTGGTCTAAGCAATCAACCATTAACTATACCGAATTGATATTCTGTTGATTTTTAAAACATTGGTTAAAATGTTATTTACTGTATTTAGTTTCCCTAGTAAGAAAGTTTTATTTATTTATTTATTTATTTACTGTAAGTATCAATAGGGGTGGGACGGGTGGATATCCGTGGTATTTGAGAATATCTGGATCCAGATCCGTAAAATTACTATCCGGATCCGTAAAATCACTATCCGGATCCGGATTCATACCCCCCGGATATCCATTTTTTGGAACAGATCGGAGTGAATCCTGAATCGGATCATGGATATCGGATATTAAATCCGAGGCTTAAGTATCAACATCAAATGATATTTTAAAACTTAGAAGGGATTTAGGGGTTGATTGGAAAAGACTGTGGGTTTATGTTTTTTGCTCTAGAAATTAGGCTGTAAGTTTTTTGGCTGTGGCTTTATTTTTTTGCTGTAGATCTTTTTTTTAAAGGCAATCGAAAGCACTAAATAAAAGCTGTAGAAAAATCGATTTCCAAAGCTAACATATTTCATTTTTTAAGTTTTTTGTTGTAGCTTTATTTGTAAGATCTAAAACATGATTGCTTTATAAAATGGCTTTAGAAAGAAAAATGGCTTTCTACAGCATCTAGAGCACTTGCCAATCATCCTCTTAATAACCTACAGAAGTTATTCATTTATTGAAACCTAGGAATTATATAGTTAAGAATTTTTTTTATCTTCTTACACAGTTAAAAAGTGTTTTGATGGGATATTTTTAACTAGTTATAAGAAATTGATTTATTGTATTTGCAAAAAAAAAAAAAAACTTAACTTCAACTTGAGCTTATAGATTCGTACACAAACAACTGAATTTGATTCATCATGTCAAAGTTCAGTTGCAATTCATAATTAATGGATCAAACTATTTTTGTTTTTCTTTTAATTTCATTGTGAGAGTGAATACTGCTTCTTAATTATGAATGGCTTTTTTTTTTTGTGCACAATGAATGGCTCTATCTCTCGCATCACATGGGAAAATCTCCGTTATCAAGACCATGTCGCTTCATTTGCAATTATTTCTTCTTCGGGCGAAACAAAATATCATATTTATCTTAGGGTTTGATGAATTTTCTCCATATTTGCTAATCATATTGGATTCTGCTCAAATTAAGTCTTCTATTTGTCTTCATAAACTTCGAATCACGTGCTTATTCAACAAATGTGAATAAGTAATAATTAAAGTATGGGAGCTAGATTGACCTACTTTATAAAGTTGGCGTGTATGTGGTGCATTGTGAAAATCAAAGGGGTCCATTTTATTTGTTGGTCAAGATTTTTGAGCGTTCACGTGATCTAAAGAAAAAAGAAGAAGGAGAAGACAAGCTTCATTATCAAGAGCTAAGAACCCAAACACTTAAAAAGACATTGACAGGTGATATGTTTGTGTAGCAATGAGTTTCAAAGTAGCATTACCTTATTCAGTTAGACCATATCCCATATACTTCCTTTACACTAGACAACTCACAAGCCGCAATGATCAAAGTTATTAATGTCTTATGTCTATATTATTTCAGTGCCTTCAAAACCAGTATGGATCGGATTGGTCCGACCATGATATAAGAGATAACTCGTGGTTTCAACTATTTTATGCAAAATGATAGATATTGGAGTACTAAGAAAACTAGTCTTAAAAGGTTACAAATAATATAAAAGGTCATAACTCTTGTTCTTGGTTCTAGAATCGATTGTTGGGGGAAAACGGCTCAAACATGTCTAAAACATTATTATATATTTTAGTAGTTATTTGTCCGAGTTGCACGCGGGATATACTCTTTTTGTTGTTTGGGTTAAAACTATTTCTTATAAGCTATTGTTATTTGTTTGTTGGGTTAACTTTTGGAAGTAAGGATCGTGCGAATGTTTTTGCTCTTTTAAATCTTTTTGTCACTGTAGGATGAATTTATGTTTGGGCGGTGAGTGTGCAGAAGTTGTTTTATATTATACAACTAGGGTTTGTCCGCGCTTCACACAAAAATTTATTTCCGTTTAAAGTTTGCTTTTAGTTTTATCTTATACCAATTGTATATTATTATTTTTGATTTTTTATTCTTCATTTTGGTTAAACACATATTTATTATAAAAATTCATCTTCAGTCACGTTTTTATTTTTTCAGTCTCGTTACTGTAGACTAAAATTTCTAATATAATTGTTGAGATAATTTGAATAAGGCTATATTCTGATTTCATTTTAAGAATATTGATCATTTAACCTTTTTGCTTTATTTTAAATATATTATTTTCACTTCTACTCTTGTATGTTGTCTTTTGTTCAGATGGTGAATGTACGTACCCAATCAGTATGTAAATATTCCTTATGTTTTTCATTTAACATTTGTTTTTAATTTAGAATTTTTATATTATATTATATGAATATCATTGTATTGTTTTTTTTTTAAATACTATCCATTTCTGTTACAACTTGTTTACTATGCAAAATCATCTAAAATCTTGTTATGCTACTAAACGTTCTAATATGTTTTTTGAGATAATTAGAATATGGCTGTACTCTGATTTTATTTTGACAATATATCATTTAACATGTTTGATTTATTTTAAATATTTTTAGTTTCACTTCTACCCTTATATATTTTTATCAATATGTTTTATATTATGTCTTTTGTAACCATATATTTTTATTTTTTATCAGTACTGAAATGAAGGTTGAGTTCTTTTTTAATTCACAATGTTACTTTTATTTTTTATACTTTTATATTCATGTGGATTATATCATGAAAACTAATGTGTTGATTTATTGTAGTAGCATAGGGTGTCGCATCTATTTTCTAACCATATACATATTTTACTATAATTATTTTATTTTCATTTTGATATTCCTCACATTTTAATAACGATGTTTTTACGTTTATTCTAAATTATTTTATGTAAATTTGTAAATTTACCGTAAGTATTTGATTTCTCATAATAAAATTATATATATATATATATATTAAAATTAATTTATGTGATTGAGATTATGTGTGTTTAAAATCATTAAAACATGTTAGTAAAGATATATTTTGTCATTAAAAACAGACAGTTTAAAGATCTTTATTCTTTGAAAAACCATCCATGATATATCTCTTACTTTTGAAAATGTTTATGCAGTTTTATATAAAAAAAATTCAATTAATAAATATGAGTACTTTTTATTAGAATTGGTGTCCAGAAAAAAGCTCCAAAATCTTATGAAAATACTTTTTTTTCTCGTTTTTGATTTGTTTTAAGCTGTTGTATTGTGCATGTTTGTCAATCTTAGGAGTCCGCCAACGTGTTCGTCTTATAGATACAACTGAGAGAGACTTTGTTAAGCTTGTGTTTTCATGCATGGATCTAAGGTCTGATGAATCTCGTAGTACCTTTGTGAATAAGTTGGCAATTATGAGAAGCAATTAAGTTGAGTTACCAACCACAGAATAACAAACAACAAACATATGGGAACTGATTCCTCTTGGTTTGAAGTTTCATCCAACATGGCATGAAGATCATCACCCAACATTACTGACATTGTGACGCCACCTTCCTTTCCAGCTTAGAGTTATTAGGTCACAATTTCTTCTAACAAAACTCTGACATCCGCATATACTTAATCTGTATAATAGATATAAATATACTTATTTTTAAAACCAAAAATGGCCATTCCCGTGTTACCTAACTAAAGGCAGAGTTATCTTGTCGTATAGTAATCATTTTTTTCAGATAACCTTCATTTAGTAACAAAAAACATAAAATTTCATCTACAATAGTTCGTTTGCTTGGTAGCCAATTTGTTAACGAAGATTATGTTGCATGTTCTCCTCGTAGTGACCATTCTTGATGTCCTTAGACGGTTAGTAGCTTGTACTCCATGTAATGTTAAGCAATCTCCAGCAAAATTTGGCTAAAGCCAATGTCTTCTTATTTGACTGTGATCCTGAGCCGGCCCTGGCCCAAAGCAGATGAAGCATGGGCTTCCGACCACCAATTTAATAAGGTATAAAACCGACCACTGTTTTTCAAAAACTACCTTTAGTCTAGTGGTTAAATAGCTTTAGCTGTTTTGTCTAGAGTTCAAAGTTCGAATCCTCCTTGCTGCACACATTAAATTCAACCTTTTCTTTTGTCTGGGCTTGTGGCCTTTAAATTCTAGGACCGATGCATCATAGAGCTTATAGGTTTATAAAAAAATAAACATTATAAAACCTCCATAGTTAAGCTTCTTGATTGAAACTTAGGATTTTTGAAGTTGCTTGGCTTTTTCTTGACAATAATGTAGAATGAGCTTGTGTGGATGCAATTGCCGACACCATTATCTCTCTCATGTCAGCCACATTCTGTTCAGCTGACCACACTCACACTTGTTCAACGTGTGATATAATATAGCGTAACAGCAGCAGCGTAAGGGAAGCTGAAGGAGACGATGTTGTTACCGTGTCAACAGAAAAAACCAGACAACATGGATGGGGTTGACCATGGACGCTTTTGGAAGACGGGAGAAGCTCAGGTCCATCCATCAAGTAGCAACGCTTCAAACAGCAGCGACATGGGCAATCTTGGAGCCACATGTTGGCTACAATGGTTCAATGGACCACAACAATGGTTCAAATGAGTCTACTGTTGCATAGGTGTTTTTAATGATCATGAGATGTCAAAGCGAGAATCAAAGAAGCTTGGATCGTTGTTGCCTTCCTTTTTGATGAACATTGGCTTATTATTTCCAGAATTTGAGCAAAAAAGAAACTGAATACATTTTTTTCAAGCTTCATTCTTCTCATGGTTTTGTCTACATAGAGAACATCATTAGTCATCTTGAAGTAACTGGCTGTTGTGTTATTTTATGTTGTATTGACCTGACCTACTTAATTGATTTGGTTGATTATTTGTATTTGGGGCAATAGGATGATGCTTGTTGGCTCTTTATTGAAATGTTTGGGTGGTGTTCAAATAATGGTGGCAGTTTTTTATTTATAAAAGTCGTTGAATCTTGTCGAATGCGTAAGACAGAAAAGTTCTGTATTATTGTTAACGACGTGTAGTTTTTATTCTTTAATCTCAAACCTCCCGTTCTATATTTGAGTAAAATTATTGACTGTACATATAAGCTAACGCATGAAAAGTGTAAACAGCGTTACTTTGTTGAATTGTTTTTCTACCATGCCGTTTGCTCAAGCTTATTTAATATAAACAGTGTAATTATGTGAAAGTAAGCGTAATTATGTGAAAGTAGATTATTTTTTGTACTGAAAAACTAAAACAAAGCAAGGCTAATAAAAAGCCACGGAAATGAAAAGTGTTTAGACTGCGATGGTAAGGGTGTTGGCGGTGATTTTTATTTTTTTTTAAGTGATGCGCATGATTTTTTTCAACTGCTTTACATATTTCAAATTTGGCTTCACTATAGATTTTCCTATAATTATTTAG
Organism: Moricandia moricandioides; assembly: GCA_905132885.1. Lineage (NCBI taxonomy): Eukaryota > Viridiplantae > Streptophyta > Magnoliopsida > Brassicales > Brassicaceae > Moricandia > Moricandia moricandioides. Next base: position 365,769 of record CAJHQQ010000044.1, read on the forward strand.
GGTAATTCTCCCAAAAGACGCTAAAATAAGTTTTCTATTAAAAAAACTACAAAGAGGAAAATCATTAAAAGGAGTTTTATTAAGGCAATTCTTTCAAATAGCATTTTTAAGTTTTTGTCCCCAAAAAAGTTTTACAGAAAGAAAATGATTGAAATACTATTTTTTTTTATTTTTTTTCTTATTTTCTAAACTTTTAAGCACCCTCCCCCACCCCCACCAAAAAAAAAAATTCGCCCCCTTAACTCTAAACTCTAAGTCTAGATTAGTTAACTCTAAGGCTATAAGTGCATATTTGCACCTTTTAATAAAATCCATTTTGATCATTTTTCTCATTGAAGTATATTTTTGTGACAATTTTTTTAAGGGTATCATGGAATTCACTTTTATATTAAAGAGGTAAAAGACCATTATACACTTAATTTATAGATATATAAATATAAATAATTTTTTTATTTTCAAAAAATCTATTTTAATTTTTTTTTCATTTTTAGAAATCCTTTTCATATAATCCTAAACCCAACCACCCAAAATCTATGTCTTAAGTCTAATTTAATTAACCCTAGAGGGAGAATAAATATGGACTTAATTAATGGTCTATATTGTAATCCACATGCTACCTTTTCATCCAATTGATTCTAAAGACATTATTATGTTTATTTATATAATGTTAATGTTTTATATTTGAGGTTTAGAACTTTTAAAAGAAGAAGGCTTGTGATGAAGATTAAAAAGGTTAATGGTAAATAATAATAAAAAATATCTAACTATAAAGTTTAAGGATTATGTTGTTTTTTTTTTTTAATTTAGTTTGGTGAGTCGATTGGAAACAGAATTTGTGTGGAGTTTGCGTGGCTGTTGTGTTATTTTATGTTGTATTGACCTGACCTACTTAATTGATTTGGTTGATTATTTGTATTTGGGGGAATAGGATGATGCTTGTTGGCTCTTTATTGAAATGTTTGGGTGGTGTTCAAACAATGGTGGCAGTTTTTTATTTATAAAAGTCGTTGAATCTGGTCGAATGCGTAAGACAGAAAAGTTCTGTATTATTGTTAACGACGTGTAGTTTTTATTCTTTAATCTCAAACCTCCCGTTATTCTATTGAGTAAAATTATTGACTGTATATAAGCTAACGCATGAAAAGTGGGGAAGTCGGCCGATTCCAGCACCAAATATCACCATTATGATTTTATATAAATGAACTTTAGAGCTATGCTAAAACCTTCATGAACTATACTAAATTTTGAAAACACTACATGAACTATTAAAATATGGTGAAAAACTACATAATGTTGACCGGGTGATTGTGGTCAAGTGGTAAGGAGGCGGGACTGAGACGCTAACAAGTTTCAGGTTCGACCAACCTGCTGCGCGAAACTAAGTCACAATTATCCTGGTCACCTTATACGGATATGAGTCCATGCTTTAAGGCCCATTTGAATACCCGGAGAGGGGATCTATTCCAACACCAAATATCACCATCATGATTTTATATACATGAACTTTAGAGCTATCCTAAAACCTTCATGAACTATACTAAATTTTGAAAACACTACATGAACTATTAAAATATGGTGAAAAACTACATAACTAATCTTTCGTTAATTACCGTAAAGGAGTGTCGTAGGCAAAATATGTTATTTTAATATTTTTTATTGCATACCAAAAGCGACGGTGGATTATATGGAGACTTTGGAGAACTAGGGTTTGTCGTATGTTCTTCTCCAAATTCTATAATTCCATATTCTCTTATTTCGAAAAGCACTCTAAAACAGCTTTGTGTGTGCGCATCTCAGAGATTATTGGTAACGAAGACCATTGGTGTTCTAAGTTGACTTTTAAAGATGGGGTATATATATCGTAATTCTTTTGATGAATTAAACGCGTAGTTTATATTGAATTTATGGGGTAATTTTTTATTTTTATTTTTTTAATAATGCAATGATGACAATACATGTAGTTTTTATAATGCAGAGATGATGATTATGATATGTTCCCTGAAGAAGCAAGGGTTGAGAGGAATGTTTCTGGTTTTGCTGATGAAGAAGAAGCTGATGGGTATGATACAACAGTGCAATCGGATGTTGATAGTGAGGGCTATGTGAGATATAAGAGAGGAAGTGGTGAGCTACAATTAAGACAAGTATATGACAGTTTAGAAGAATTCAAAGAAGCTGTAGTCGATTATGTACTGAAATAAGGTTGGAATGTGAAATATGTAAGATGGGGAAATGGTAAGTCTGAGCTAAAGTGCGCTACAGAAGATGAGTGTCCTTGGAAACTTTATTGCTCATATGAAGAACCAGCTGCTAGGTTTATGATAAAGACCTACAATGATGTGCACAGTTGCATCAAAACTGGATACAACAAGATTCTTAAACAAGGGATGATTGCTAGGCTATTTGTGGATGATCTTAGGGAAGAACCACTCTTAATGCCCAAAAAAATACAAGAATAAATACAACAGCGTTGGGATTTGATTGCTTCTATTGATAAGTGTAAAAATGCAAAACGAAGAGCATTAGAGTTGTTACAACAGGAACATGATGAACAATACTCTAGGCTTAAAGATTATCGCCTTGAGATTCTAGAGTAAGTGACAACACTATCTCTTTTTATCATTCTGTGAAGTATTTGCTGATTGTGTTTATTTTCTTATTTAAGATCAAATCCTGGATCATCTGTGGTCTTGGATACATTATCAAGAGATGAGGGATTAGACATTTTTTTGAGATTTTATGTCTGTTTTGATGCACTTCGGAAGACTTGGCGTAATTACTGTCGACCAATATTTGGACTAGATGCATGTTTTCTCAAGTGCACAACTAAAGGACAATTATTAGCAGCGGTTGGAAGGGATGCAAACAATCAAATGTTTCCCATTGCTTGGGCTCATTGCTTGGGCTGTTGTTGACGTTGAGAATGAAAAAAAATTGGATTTGGTTTGTGAAACTAATACAAAAAGATTTGGGCCTACAAGATGGTGAAAGCATTATTGTGATATCAGACAGACAAAAGGTATGCATTCTTACATAATTTATGTTCCTAATATAAATGATTATGCTGATGGTTTACATGTGGTTTTAGGGATTGTTGAATTATGTAAAACAGTTACTACCAAAGGTTGAGCACAAAATGTGTGCTAGACACATATACGCAAACTTAAAGAAGAATCATCCACGAAAAGCCCAAATGAAAGGTTGCAAAAAGCTATAACATGGCTCAATATGACCGCAAGTTGGAAACAGTTAAAGCATGTGATATGAGTGTCTATGATTCCATGATGCAGAAGAATCCAAGAAATTGCAGCTTAGCTTTCTTTAAACCACTGCTTGTTGTGATGATGTGAGCAACAATATATCAGAGTCCTTTAATCATGCCATTGATCATGCACGATCAATGCCACTGGTGGAGATGTTAGAGACCATACGGAGACGAGCTATGGTGCGTATAGATATCAGAAAACTGAAAGCAATGAAGCACACCGGGAAATATACCCTCAATGCAGTGGAGAGAGTGGAATTAGAGCAGAAAAAGATAAAACATTGTCGTGCATATCCTAGTGGTAATGGCGTTTATGAGGTCAAAGAGAAAAGCACTTCATACACAGTGAAGATGACTAAACACTCATTCTCTTGCCGTAAATGGGATATGTCAGGTCTTCCTTGCAGACATGCTTTGAAAGTTATTTCTGATAAGAAGTTAAGGCATGAAGATTACATTGCTGACTGTTATCTCACTTCTAGATGGCTCCAGCAGTATAGTTCACCCATATTACCGGTGGATGACATGAAATTCTGGAAAAGGTCAGGTGAATGTGAACTTGATCCACCCCCGAGAGACACAACTCCATCTCATGGACCAAAGAAAGTCTCTAAGAGGATCAAAGGAAAGAATGAGTCTCCTACAAAAAAGAAAAAAGTGACAAAGTTTTCAAGAGAGAAAAGGACTATGCATTGTGGGAGATGTGGTCTCAATGGACATAACATAAGAAAGTGTCCCAACATTGGTGCTCCAGTCGATCGTCCACCAAAGAAAAAGAAGATTTTGCAAGATGGTTCTGAAATATCTCTGAATGTTGGTGAGAGATCAAGTCAACTTAGGCAAGATGGATGAGAGTGTTGTTTTTGTTTAATATACTACTATGAATTGTGTGTTTGGAGTTTTTCAAGGTTAGTATGCATCTCAAATTTTACTTAAGATGACTTGATTTTCATAACATATATGGATATCTAAACTATTTTCTTTGGTGATGATGAGAATATGTCCTCTGTTTTTGGAATGATCATGTTCAACTCATATCGTATTTTGGAATGATGCAAAGCTATATTAATTATAATTTGGATTGATTTTGTAAGAATATTTATAACATGTTTTTATTGAAAAAAAGTAAATAACATATTTTTATTATATTAATTTAATGAAAACGTCTTTGTTTTTTCTTCTTAAAATAAACATGGACTGAAACAACACATTTTTCTTACTATGGCACTCCGTTACGGTAATTAACGGAAGATTAGTTATGTTGTTTTTCATCGTATTTTAATAGTTCATGTAATGTTTTCAAAATTAGTATAGTTCATGAAGGTTTTAGCATAGCTCTAAAAGTTCATGTATATAAAATCATGATGGTGATATTTGGTGCTGGAATTGGCGGATAACAACTAGTCTTTTCATTAGTGAGAACAATTAGTTACAATTTATTTATAGCAAATATTTGTTTAGATGATCAAACAGTATACCACATCTCAATATATTTAACCAAAACAAGAAAAAGAAAACAATTTGACATCTTAATAATAGGTAGCAATTTTAAAATCTGTTAAAACTAAATTTACTAAACATATAAATACATCTACATCAACTTGGAATCTTTACCAAATCATCTTGTTACAAAACTACAATAAAGAGACATATACAATCTAAAAGGTGTAAAAATTACAGTACGATATGGCAGTTCAAGTATCAAAGAAAATTTTCAGTGTTTTAATGATTGTAATCTTGTTTACAATGATGTTTTCATCACAAATCTCACATTCTTATGTAATGGATGAGAAGTGTGTCAAAAATTGTATCGTGAATATATGTATGAAGGCATCAACAAAAGCAACACCAACCATATGTAGCACTCCATGCCAGACAATATGTGATCCATTGGGTAATAAGCACTACATCGTCCCTCGAGGTGATCATAATCCAGTAAAAACTTTCTGTCAAACATTTACTTGGGTATGCGGTAATTAGAAACCAAAAATTGTCTTCATCTATGCATACATCACATGGTTATGTTTCCATATCCTTGTATCGACTACGTACTATCTCATGTACGTATTTATTCTTATTCCCATAATTTTTTTTTATAAATTTTATTACAATTATTATGAGTGATCAATTGAAAATTCTAAACTCTTGGAAGATATAACTAGACATCAATATCTAGATGATTGCAGTTAATTGGTTCTCCATTACTAATTCCAAAACATTATTTGTGAAGTGATTTGTACGTCATGTAATATTCATTCTCACCGGGAAAATGACATGTCTTTTGAAAAATAGGACATAAAATCAACTTAATTGTGACATGTGCAGTTTCCTTTATAAAAAGTATATTTTTGGAAATATGTTTAAAATATAGTAATGACTAATAAATTATATATCATCACTAAAGTACAATTTCTATAAAAATATTTATTTATTGCAAGAATTTTGAGATATATTAATAACTAATACTCATTAAGAACCATAAAAATAATATATATGTATATAGTTAATAAATGTACATTAACGTACTTATTTAACCAGTTTAACTTCTGTTAATTAAAAACACGAAATCTAGAATTTATTAGGATTTTATATTTTAATAAAAATGTTTAAAATAAATAGCAAAAGACATATTTACAATAAACTAGGGGATAACCATTAAATATAATATAATATAAATAAAAATATTTTTTTTATAAAATATAATTTTCACTATATTTAAATTTAAATAAAATTAAAATGAAAGGATTAAACCAGTTGTTAACGACATTGTAGTTTATAAAAGTCGTTGAATCTTCTCGAATGCGTAAGACAGAAAAGTTCTGCATTATTGTTAACGACGTGTAGTTTTTATTCTTTAATCTCAAACCTCCGTTATTCTATATCTGAGTAAAATTATTGACTGTATATAAGCTAACGCATGAAGAGTGTAAACAGCGTTATTTTGTTGAATTGTTTTTCTACCATGCCGTTTGATCAAGCTTATTTAATACTCCCTCTGTTTCATAAAGATGTACGTTTTAGAATTTTTACGCATATTAATAAAACATATGAAATTTGAATTACCAATGCATAATTTTCTGTAACTTATGATTTCCCATAACTTTTAGCCAATAAAATTTTAATAGCTTTATAAAAGTTTACAATTTATCATTAATTATTGCATTGAAAATGTAAAAAATACAACATTTTGAAACAACATTTTTTGCTAGAATATGGATCTTTTAGAAACGGAGGGAGTATAAACAGTGTAATTATGTGAAAGTAAGCGTAATTATGTGAAAGTAGATTATTTTTTGTACTGAAAAACTAAAACAAAGCAAGGCTAATAAAAAGCCACGGAAATGAAAAGTGTTTAGACTGCGATGGTTAGGGTGTTGGCGGTGATATTTATTTTTTTAAATGATGCGCATGAATTTTTTCAACTGCTTTACATATTTCAAATTTGGCTTCACTATAGATTTTCCTATAATTATTTAGGGTAATTCTCCCAAAAGACGCTAAAATAAGTTTTCTATTAAAAAAACTACAAAGAGGAAAATCATTAAAAGGAGTTTTATTAAGGCAATTCTTTCAAATAGCATTTTTAAGTTTTTGTCCCCAAAAAAGTTTTACAGAAAGAAAATGATTGAAATACTTTTTTTATTTTGATTTTTTTTCTTATTTTCTAAACTTTTAAGCACACCCCCAAACTTCCACCCCTTAACTAAACTCTAAGTCTAGATTAGTTAACCCTAAGGCTATAAGTGTATATTAGCACTTTTTAATAAAATCTATTTTGATCATTTTTCTACTTGAAGTATATTTTTGTGACAATTTTTTAAGGGTATCATGGAATATTGCACTTTTATATTAAAGAGGTAAAAGACCATTATACACTTAATTTATAGATATATAAATATAAATAATTATTTAAATAATTTTTTTTAATTTTCAAAAATATGTTTTAATTATCTTTTTTCAATTTTTAGAAATCCTTTTCATATATATTTTTTTAAAACTTTAAATATTATTTTTCTAAAAAAAATCCTAAACCCCACCACCCGAAACCTTTCCCGAAATTTATGTCTTAAGTCTAATTTAATTAAACCTGGAGGGAGAATAAATATGGACTTAATTAATGGTCTATATTGTAATCCACATGCTACTTTTTCATCCAATTGATTCTAAAGACATTATTATTATGTTTATTTATATGATGTTAATGTTTTATATTTGAGGTTTAGATTTAAAAAAAGAAGAAGAAGGCTTGTGATGAATATTAAAAAGGCTAATGGTAAATAATAATAAAAAATATCTAACTATAAAGTTTAAGGATTATGTTTTTATTTTATTTTAATTTAGAGTGAGTCTATTGGAAACATAATTTTGTGCAGTTTGAAAATTTCAAATTTAAAAGATTTTTAAGAGTTAAGTAGAATTTGATGAATTTTTACGAGAGAAATTTTTCATATGACTCACAACTTGATTTTAAATGTAAAAGTGTACTCCAAATTCAATCAAATGCAAAAGTAATCCAAAATACTAGTGAAATTACAACAAATCTCTTATGACAAAAAGAGAAAATTTCACTTTTACCTTTCTTTTGGTATCATTATTCATGTTTACCTCTCTAAATGGATATTTTCAAAAATATCTATGTATAATATTCCATTAAAAAGGCAGAAGACATTTATGCCCTTGATTTATAAATATAAATAATTATTTAAATAAAAAACTAAAAATAAAAAAAAATATTTTTTAAGTTTTCGAATTATACCTTTTAAATTTCGAAATTTGTATAATTTTTTTTTTTCGAATTTTTTTTGAATTGTTTTCGATTTTTTTCACATTTTGTTTTTAAAGTTCAAAAATGCATTTTAAACTATTTTTTTAAAAAATATTTTAATTTAAAGTATATATTTATATTTTATTAAAATTCTAAATCCTACCCTCCAAAACCCTACCCCTCAAATCTAAACATTAAATGTAGATTAGTTAACTCTAGGGTTATAAGTGTCTATTTACGTCTTTAAAACTAAATGTTAATGTGATTAAGGTAATGATGAAAAAATACTAAAAAAGTGCTAATTTTGGCAATTTTTCAAAAAAAACATGTATTGAGTTTAACCATTATAACTCTCCTCGTGAGATCTCTGAGAAAACTTCCTCGAAAGGAATTTTTCTCTTACAATAGATCTTAAAAATAATTTTATTTTCTTATAAAAATATATTTATATCGTGAAAATTTTAAAATAATGTAACTATAAACATTTATAAATGATGTAAATTTAGATTTGGTAAAATTGAATTATTTTCAACATAGGTGAGTAAACGTAGATTGAGTCATGATTGTCTTTGGTTTAGGTTTTGGTAACATATACTGTAGTATTGTTGGTATTTTTAGGGTTAGATTTTGAAATCATATCTTTTAGATTTTTTTTTAATTTGGCAAATATATGTTATTGACTATCTAATAACTTGATTTTTAACACTTTCTAAGTTTCTTTTAAGTTTAAAGAAGTGTTTTTTTTTTGCGAGTTAATTGATTATAGGGTTTTGGAAGACTTCCTAGAAGACTTCTAACATATAATGCACAAAAAGACTTCCTCGAAGACTTCATAACAAACACTACCATTCTCCGTTTAAATTTTAGTAGAATTTAGGTTTTCCGCCTAATCATTAATTTAAGAATTTATGTTTTCTACCTAATGTGAAATCTTCGAGAAGTCTTCCATATATTTTTCAGGAAGTCTTCTCATGTATTAGATCTTTAAAATAATTTATAAATTTTATTAATATATTTTGGTAGGGAAAAAAATCAAAATCGTGTAACTATAGACATTCCTAAATGATGTAAATTTAAACTAACAAAAATTAAATTGCTTTCAACATAGGTATGTGAATGTGGATTGAGTAATGATAGTCTTTGGTTTATGGATTGGTAACATATGTTATTTTTTTAATATTTTTAGGGTTAGTGTAGAATCTTAAATTAAGAAAATTAAGAAATTTGACTTACATGTATTTAGTTTTGTGTATATTACACGCTTTATAAGTTGATTTTAAATTTAATGAAGTTTTTTTTATTATTTAGTTAGTTATTTGATTTTACGGTTTGAAAAAAATTCCCAGGAGAGTTCCCAGGAAGTCTTCTACAAAGTCTTTAGTGCATTATGTTATAAGACTTCTTAGATGAATAGTAAATTTGGGGTTTAAAAGACTTCTTGGAAAGTCTTCTGAACCGAAATTATTTAACCTAATTGAAATTTTTTGTTTCCTTATATAAAGAAAATTTACACATTCTCTCTCTTCCTATCAAATGGGTGTAAGAAATGTAATATTTCTCAATCTAAAACTATCCAACCTCTCTAATATCTTTTAACTTAAAAACACCAAAATTTAAATCTAGTTCTCATTTTTTTCTTAAATCTTTCTCACTAATTTATCTTGTTTCATTACATTGTTCTCATATTTAACTCATTCAAAGGTAAACCTATAAATTTTGGATATGTACTTTTGTGTGTTTTATATGTTACATTCTAAAAGAGTTATAGATTCAACCTAATATTGTTGTTTTGTTTATTATTTAAGCATGTAAAAATATTTTTGAAGTTTTTCTCTGTTTTGAAGCCATTTGAATATTTTTGAATTAACATTTTTTTTCAGATTTGATTCATACTTTGGAAGACTTCTCGTAAAATTTTTTGGGAATTCTTCTAATGCATTTTATACTCGTTCATATCTCAAGAAGTCTTCAGGAAGTCTTATGAAGTCTTCTGCTCAAAGCGGTACAAATTTTGGATATATATTTTTGTATGTGTTTATATGTTATATCCTAAAAAGTTGTAGATTTCACCTAATGTGACTGTTTTGTTTATTATTTAAGCATAAAAAAACAATTTTGAAGTTTTTGTTTGTTTTGAAGCTATTTGAATGTTTATGAATTCACATATTTTCAGATATGAGTGAGACTTTGAAAGACTTCTCAAAAGACTCTTAGAAGACTTCCTGGAAAACTCTCAGAAGACTTTCCGGAAGACTTCTTGGGAAGTTTTCTAGCATAAATACATTAGAAGATTTCCTAAGAACTCTTCACGAAGTGTTCTGAAGTCTTATACTCAAAGTGATACAAATTTGGATATGTATTTTTTGTTGGAGATAAGCCTCAATAGCTTGGAGCCTAAGTTTCCTATAACAAGTTGGTATAGGAAATAATGTTTAGTGCAATCCTTATAGAATTAGGAGTTATCTAATACTATAGGAAATATGAGTTATCTAGCACTATATATATCATTGATGAGTTGTGTCAATGATAAGAGAACACAATAGTTTGAAGTGTTTAGTTTTGAGTTAGTTTCTAAACATAATAAAGAGAGATATTCTTTATACAAGTCGTGTTGTGTTCAAGCTGAGTTTCATGGTTAAACACAAACACGTTCTGTTCCTTTTATTTGGTATCAGAGCACAAGGTTTTGATCGATCGTTCGTTAGTAAGAAAACCGAGCTATGGGAGATCTTACAACAACCACACGTCAAAAGGAGTTTGACAAAACGATCTCGATCCAGTGTCCTATGCTTACCTCTACGAATTACACCGTATGGTCAATGAGGATGAAAGATCTGCTACGGATTCATAAGGTTTGGGAAGCTGTCCAACCTGGAACAGATTAATCGAACAAGAACGATATCGCAACAGCGTTGCTATTCCAGTCCATTCCAGAGAATCTTATACTGCAAGTTGGCGAACAAGACTCACCGTTAAAGATATGGGAGGCGATAAGCAAGCGATATCAAGGGGCTGAGCGTGTCAAGGAGGCACGACTACAAACCCTTATGTCAGAGTTTGAAAGAATTAAGATGAATTCTTCAGACACAATAGATAACTTTGCTGGAAAGTTATCAGAATTAGCGGCAAAGGCTGCATCCCTAGGAGAAACCATTGAAGAAAGCAAGCTCGTTAAGAAGTTTCGCAACAGTCTACCTAGAAGCAAATACATCCATATTATTGCCTCTCTCGAGCAAGTACTCGATCTGAAGACGACAGGATTTGAAGAAATCATAGGAAGACTCAAGGCCTATGAGGAACATATTAGAGAGGAGGAGAACCATGGAGAACCGCAAGGAAAGTTGTTACTTGCAAGCTCAGAACAATATAGTTCTAAAGGAGGTAGAGGATATAGAGGTCGTGGTAGAGGAGGCAGAGGATACAGAGGAAGTGGTAGAGGCAGATACAAATCACAAGAACATTCTACAAATCAATCTTTCCAATCGAAAGATAAGAAAGAAAAACCACCTCTAATTTGCTTTCGATGTGATAAACCTGGACATTGGGCTTCCACATGTCCAAAAAGATTACAAAAGTTAGAGGAGGCAAATAAAACAGAAACAGAAGTAGCTGATCCAGCCCTCTATATGCACAAAATTGTATTCTTGAATGAAGAGAATATCATTCCAACGAATTACGTGAACCCTAAGGATGAAGATGGAATATGGTACCTCGACAATGGAGCAAGCAATCATATGACCGGAAACAAGCAATATTTCTCTGAGCTCAACCAAAATATAAAAGGTAAAGTTAAGTTCGGAGATGGATCATGCATTGAAATAGGAGGGAAATGATCGATTTTATTTCAAAGCAAAGCGGACGAACAACAACTCGTCACATATATCTACTACACCCCGAGCTTAAGAGCAATATTTTGAGTTTGGGACAAGCTACGGAAGCTGGTTGCGATGTCAGAATGAGACAAGATTACTTGACTCTACATGATCCAAGTGGAAGACTCTTGGTAAAAGTCATACGGTCGTCCAACAGACTTTACAAAATTGGTCTGAAGATTAGAAAACCGATATGCTTACACACAAGAACTGAAGATGAAACTTGGAACTGGCACGCAAGGTTGGGACATATAAATTTCAAGACATTAAAAGCTATGTCCAACCAGAAGATGGTCTACGGCTTACCAGAGATCAGAGAAGAGAAGAAGATGTGTGAATCGTGTTTGGTCGGCAAACAAACACATCAAGCGTTTCCAAAGGCTACCATGTACCGAGCATCCAAACCACTCGAGCTTCTTCATGCAGACTTATGTGGTCCGATAACACCACCAACCATCGCTAAAAAAAGATACATATTTGTCATCATTGATGACTTCTCAAGATACATGTGGACGATCTTGATGAAAGAAAAAAGTGATGCGTTTGGTATGTTCAAGACGTTTAAGAGTCTGATAGAGAAGGATCTTGGAGAAGAGATCATTACTCTGAGAACTGATAGAGGAGGTGAATTCACTTCAAAAGAGTTCCAAGAGTACTGTGAAAAAAGTGGGATTAGGAGGCATCTCACAGCTCCTTACACACCGCAGCAGAACGGCGTCGTGGAAAGGAAAAATAGGACGTTGATGGAGATGACAAGAAGCACTCTCAAGGCGATGAAAGTACCAAACTACTTATGGGGAGAAGCAGTGCGTCATGCAACATACGTTATTAACAGGGTGCCTACAAAAGCCCTTGTTAACATGACTGCATACGAATGTCTTAGAAATAAGAAACCGAACCTTGAACACTTGAAGGTTTTCGGTTGTCTAGCTTACTCAAAAGTTGAAGCAGCAAACCTCAAGAAACTAGACGATAGATCACAACCATTAGTGCATCTTGGAATCGAGCCAGGATCCAAGGCATATAGGTTGTATAATCCCTCAACTAGAAGAATCGTTGTAAGTCGAGATGTAGTTTTCAATGAGAAAACTAGTTGGAACTGCAAGGGAGATGATGGAGGCAATCCAGGTATGTTTCAAATGACGTGGGGAGACATTATTGATGAAGGTCATGGACCATACAATGCTGGAAATCCTCAAAACGAGTATAATGAAGACAATGATACGTCTGACTCTGTTCAACCTCAAAACGAGCTTGAACAAGAACAAGATCAAGAGGGAGTATAAACTGAAGAAATTGAATATGTTCAACCTCAATTAAGACGATCAGACAGAACAATAAAACGTCCTGATTATCTTAATGACTACATACTTCAAGCTTCAGTGGAATGTGAGATTCTACTCTTGTTGATCAACAACGAGCCAAGATGTTTCAGAGATGCAAAAGAACACAAGGAGTGGAGATTAGCATGTAAAGAAGAAATTGACTCAATCAACAAAAACAATACGTTGGTCTTAGTTGAAAAACCAAGCGGGATAAAGATTATTGGTCTCAAGTGGATTTTCAAGATAAAGAAGAATGCAGATGGTACTATCAACAAATACAAGTCGAGATTAGTGGCTAAAGGATACGTACAGGAATCTGGCATAGACTTTGATGAAGTTTTTGCACCGGTAACTCTTATAGAAACCATACGATTGCTAAGTGCATTAGCAGCATCTAACGGATGGGAAATTCATCACTTGGACGTCAAAACAACTTTCTTACATGGTGTGTTAAAGGAAGAAGTTTACGTTGAACAACCCGAAGGTTTTGAAGTCAAAGGCGAAGAACACAAAGTGTATAAGCATACAAAGGCGTTGTATGGCTTAAGACAAGCTCCAAGAGCTTGGAACACGAAGTTAGATGAAGTCTTGAAAGGTCCGAACTTCCAAAGATGTGCAAAAGAATCAGCCGTGTATCGCAAGGAAGAGAAAGGAACGCTTCTCATCGTTGCTATTTACGTCGAAGATTTGTTTTTCACTGGCAATAGTCTCAAAGCCATAAGTGATTTCAAGAAAGGAATGTCATCTAAGTTTGAGATGTCAGACCTCGGAAAACTCACTTATTATCTTGGTATTGAAGTGTTTCAAGGGGAAACAGGAATTGAGCTTAAACAAGAAGGCTATGCAAGGAAAATTCTAAGCGAAGCAGGTTTAGAGAAGTGCAATCCGACTCAGATACCTATGGAGTTTGGACTGAAAGTCTCAAAAGCTACAGAAGAAGCAGAGATAGATCCTACGAGCTATAGAAGGAATGTTGGATGTTTAAGGTACTTGTTACACACTCGTCTAGACTTAGCTTTCTCTGTTGGAGTCACAAGCAGGTATATGCAGAGCCCTCGCAAATCACATGGCGAAGTAATGAAGCAGATACTACGATATCTCAAGGGAACCATCACATATGGTTTGAAGTTTAAGCGTGGAGGATCAAAAGAAATCACTGGATATAGTGATAATAGTCATAACATCGACCAAGACGATGGAAGAAGCACTACTGGTCATATGTTCTACTATGGATCCTCACCAATCACGTGGTGTTCACAGAAGCAAGACACAGTTGCATTGTCTACGTGTGAAGCCGAGTTTATGGCAGCAACGGAAGCAGCACGACAAGCGATATGGTTACGTGATCTGTTAAGCGAGATTACAGGCTTTGACACATCACAAGTTCTCATAAAGATTGATAACATGTCTGCAATTGCACTCACCAAGAATCCGGTGTTTCATGGTAAGAGCAAGCATATTCATAAGCGTTATCATTTCATACGTGAATGCATCGACAAGGAGCTAGTCGAAGTACAACACGTTCCGGGAGTGGAACAAAAGGCGGACATTTTAACTAAAGCTTTGGCGCGAATCAAGTTTACTGAGATGAGGAACTTGATAGGAGTTCAAGATATGTCCAAGACCGAATTGAAGCTTAAGAGGGAGAATGTTGGAGATAAGCCTCAATAGCTTGGAGCCTAAGTTTCCTATAACAAATTGGTTTAGGAAATAATGTTTAGTGCAATCCTTATAGAATTAGGAGTTATCTAATACTATAGGAAATATGTGTTATCTAGCACTATATATATCATTGATGAGTTGTGTCAATGATAAGAGAACACAATAGTTTGAAGTGTTTAGTTTTGAGTTAGTTTCTAAACATAATAAAGAAGAGATATTCTTTATACAAGTCGTGTTGTGTTCAAGCTGAGTTTCGTGGTTAAACACAAACACGTTCTGTTCCTTTTATTTTTGTGTGTTTATATGTTAGCTTCTAAAAAAAATTATAGATTCAACCTAATATGACTGTTATTTTATTATTTAAGCATAATTTTTTTTTTTAAATTTCTTCTCTGTTTTGAAGACATTTGAATGTTTTTGAGTTCACAGATTTTTTTAGATCTGAGTTAGATTTTGGAAAACTTTTCAGAAAAATATCAGAAGACTTTCCGAAAGACTTCTTGGGAAGTCTTATAATACGATTTATGCTAGAACACCCCAAAGTGGTATAAATTTGGGTATATATTTTTATGTGTTTATATATTAGATTCTAAAAATTATAGATTAACATAATGTGACTGTTTTGTTTATTATTTGAGCATTAAAAAATTATTTTTGAAGTTTTTCTTTGCTTTGAAGCTATTTGATTGTTTTGAATATGGAGATTTTTTTCATATCTCAGGCAGACTTTGGAAAACTTATAGAAAAATCTCGGAAGTCAGAAGACTTCTTAGGAAGTCTTCTAATGCACTTTATGCTAAAAAGTTTTCCAAGAAGTCTTCTGCCCAATCTGTTACAAATGGATGATATCAAATGTAGTTGAAGCCTATCTTTATTGATGAATGATATCTAGATCCGTGTGTAATAGTTTTGTTTGTGGTCTTTGTTATAATTTGTAGGTGTACTCTTTTAGTTGAGAATTCGTTTGTAAACTTGAAGAGATGCTAAAAAGAATTTTGAAAATATTTTCATGTTTGCAATATTATTTTCCTAAAAGTACTTGAAATTATTGAAGTTATTGACATTCTACAAACTCATAGCAAAACACAATAACAAAAAAGAATTAGTCTTATTTACTAAAACTAAGATAGAAGACTTCTAAAAAAACTTAGTCAAATTCTCAAAAGATCAAAACTTAATTTTAAGTGAAAGCTAAAATTTAAATCTCATGAAATTTAAAAATCATATATTATGATCTAAAAATACACATTAAACCACATAGTTTGATATTCTTGAAGTTACTTAACACCTTTGAAAGTTAAAAAACATATCTTGAAGTTACTTAACACTCTTGAAAATCTAACATAGAAGATTTTTCTAAAAGTCTTTTCGAATTAGCTAGAAACATTACTAAACTTGAATAATTGTAACCTCATAATTATCACCAGTTAAGTTATGAATTTAACTCATGAGTTCCAATATTAACTAATATACATGATTTAAAAAGAAAGTATTAAAAAGTCTTTTAATTGTAGCGAAAATGAAAGTTTGTTTAATATTGATGTAGAAGACTTCGTAGGAAGTCTTTTTTGAGAAGACTTTCTAAGAAGTTTTCCGTTTAGGTCATTTTTACAACCGCAAATTTACGAAAGAAGACTTCTTAAGAAGTCTACGCTACATAAAACATCTTGAGAAGTCTTTTTTGTTGTTGTAAATATTGGCTTATTTTTGAATTTGAAAAAAAATTCAAAATTCTGAGAGAAGACTTCTAGATAATGTTTCTATGATAAACATGTTAGTTTTACAATTCACATGAAGTTTCTCACTGTCGCAAAAAGTCTACTTAGGTTACTTTTGCAATTGTCTATATTTGACCTTTTTCATAAAAGAATTCTCTAGAAGAGTTTTCTCGCTTAACCAAAATTTTGAATTTTGGAGAAGTCTTCTCTCGTAACCAAAGGTTTGACCAAAAATCCATGATAAAATTTGAGAAGACTTCTCAAGAAGTCCATTAATAATAAAAAAATACTATAAATTGTCAATTGTAAAACTAACCTACAGAGACTTCTTGCGACAATGAGAAGACTTCATCTAATAGTAAAGAAAACTTCCCAAGAAGTCTTCTATAGTCAAATTTATGACAAATTTAGGTCACTTGCAAAAACTAACATGTTTATTCGAGAAGATTTCTTTAAAGGTATTTTCATTTTTTAACAAAGAAAAGTTAGAAAAATTCCCCATAAGTTTTCTATTAAAAGCACACAACAAGTAAATTTCAAAAATAACCTATGCATTGACCAAAAGTCTTCTAGTGAAATCTTCTTTGCTAAAAAATCTGAATTTGTTTTTTGATTTCATACATTTTAACTTGTGAGATAAAATTTTTACCTTCTTTAAACTCAAAGAAATTCACCACGAAAGTGACCACTCGTTAATGACCAATAGTCATGAGCTTCAATCTCTCTATGAACCTTACAAAGTTTGGAATCAAAATCTTGGTTTTTGGATGAATTTAAAGAAAAAGTGAAAGAGATGTGATTTATGTTCATAATAAATGAGATAGGAAGAGTAAAATTGCATTTCTGGTGCATTAAAATCTTCAAATTGGTTGTCTATGGTGGTTTGTGTATTGATGTCAATGAAAATATTGTAAATAGTTGAGGAAGATGAGGATCACAGAGCAAAACACTCATTTTGGAAAAATGGTATTTTCGTGAATAACTCAAATTTTTAAGGTGAATAGGACAAAATAATTGTTTTTTTTAACATGGTTACTTTTGGGGTTGACTCCAAATTTTAAGTCATATTTGAAAAAAAAACCTTCTTACCATATGTGTTGTATAAATTGGCATAGCTTATTATTGATTATCATATTTCAATATATAATTTTCTTTCCAAACTTATCTTTCTAAAAAAACTTCATGAAATTTTTATTCCACGAAATATAATTTTTTTAACTATTTAAATAATTTTTTTATATAATTTACGTTTTGATTTGTCTTGTTTGATTATTCTTTAAATTATGTTTTTTTAAGATCCACCTATAAATTTTCTAATTATTCTAGATTATGTTATCTTTATATTCTTTTTAAAATTATATTTCAAGTGAAAATAAAAATTTAATAATTTTTTTTTAATTTTGTGTACCTTTTTTACATATATTTAATAATTTTATGAGTATATATGATACTTTTAAAGTTGAGTGTTATGAGTAAAACTAGAGAGAATTTATGTCTCAATAACAAGAGTGTCTAATAGATTTACAAAATCAGTAAAAACTAAACTTTTGAATAACTAATAATGTTACATGAAATTTAAAACTCCATAAACAAATAACAAAGGATTCTAATAAGATTTTAAGATGTCATAACCAATA
The DNA here is from genome assembly GCA_905132885.1 of Moricandia moricandioides. Classification (NCBI taxonomy): domain Eukaryota; kingdom Viridiplantae; phylum Streptophyta; class Magnoliopsida; order Brassicales; family Brassicaceae; genus Moricandia; species Moricandia moricandioides. Next base: position 384,013 of record CAJHQQ010000044.1, read on the forward strand.
ACAATGTAATCTTTAATTTTTATAATTTCTTCAAAATTTAACTACCAATAACCCCTCACTCCACCCCCTAAAGTTAAGAGTTATGTTTATTATTTAGGGTTTGGATTTTGAAGAACATGCTTAGTTTTTATAGAAACATATTTTTTTTAAAAGTTTAAAAGTAAATAATATTTTTATGTGTATATTTAACAATTATATTTCGATTTAGTGATTTATTATCTAATTGATATGATTAAAATTTTAAGTTGAAGATATAATGTATAACGTAAATAATTGAATATGTGGAGTTAAGTATGTGGTTTGAGATTAAGTTTTGATAAAGATTAAGTTTACAGTTGTATGTTTAAGATTTGGACTTTAAGTTTAAAAATTAATATATAGTTGGAATATGTATTTATGTTATGAGGTTTAAAAATGTAGTTTAGAGTTTTGATTTAAGATTTGGAATGGAGTTTAAATAAAACTACATTTAGAGTTTAAGTTTAAAGTCTGAAAATACTATATTTGAGATTGGATTTAGTATTCAGAATATAAGATTTAAGTTTGAGGTTTAGGGTGTAAACAAAACTAATATAGCCATGAAAATTATGCAGCAAAATTGTGGCTATCAAGATAACCACATGAATGACATATAGCCACAGAAGTAAACGTAGTAAAATTGTGGTTAGATGTATAGCCACAGTTACTTTATGGCTAATGTATCCATGTTTTATTTCATAGTTAGATCGTGGTTATTTTAGTCATATTTAGCCATGATTTTTCTGTTATAGAGGTAATTTTTAAATTGTGGCAAAAAGTAATTTTTTCTATTTAGCCATGATTTTTCCTTGGAAACTTTATGACTATGTAGTATGTACTAGTGTATGCTAAAAACGCAAACAATAATTCCAGGACAAAACAAGTGTTTTTCTTACCATAAGTCTCGAGAGTATATTGTTTTGTTAAGTTCGTAGATTATGTTTCGGGTATGCAAACCTGTTTCTTCGCGGTTATATCTTGGAATTCATAAATTGCATAGAACTTTCATACACTACAGAATTTACCGATTTAAAAAAAGAGATCCAATCTCGACTTTGTGATTTCTTCTATCTCCTTACGATTTCTTAAAATTTTTAATATATTTGTTTCCAATTATTTTTTTATAATTTTCAATCAGGACTTTTGCGCACCTAAAATAAGTCATATATATCCTTAGGTTTAGGATTTATAGAATTCTATACTACATTTCAAATTTGACTAAATATATAATAATTGTTGACAAAAAAATGATAGTTTGAAGAATGAAAAATATCAATCAATCATTTTAAAGGATTGTAATATTCTCACTTGGTTAACTGTCTTTTGTTTTCTAGGTCAAAACCTTTTGGATTAACATTTATTTTCTGTCCTTACTGTGATTTTAATGTGCTTATCTCCTTATATCAGCAACATTATTAAAAAATTAAATCATGTCACAGCTGTTTTGAGCTAAACATTTTTTTAATAATTATGCTATTTTATTAATACAATTTGTTTGTTCGTGATTCCTTTTAGTCTTTCAACAATTTTCATTTTGTGATTTCTAATTCAGTAGATTTTAACTGATTGTTATTACCAGTGACTTGATTGTTTAGAAATGTATACAATAATTTTATTAATTTTATAGCAGCTGGAAAGAAAAGAAAAAACATTTTACTTGATAAAACATTAAACGTGTTAGTTTTATATCGTACATAAAAAATATATTATAACATAGAATTTTATAGAGATACAGAAATTTATGAAAATGTATAATGTTCGTAATTTGAATCAACAACAACTTTTACAAACACTGCATACAATTCTGGTAATAAGACCGTAATTACCGTGTGGAACAATCATTTGGATGCTTGCGACTTTTGTCATTTTATTGCAAAATTTCTCGCAAGCTTCTTTACTCAAGATTTTTAATTACTTTCATGCACTTATTTGGAATGCAAATCTTTTATACACATTCCTACAGTGGATGAATGAGAAATGTGTGTTGAAAACACTGTCATTATCATAATTATGATCATGAAACACTTGATGTTCTGTGAATTCTCAGGACGTATAGTTATCACAAATACTAAGAAACTGTTGCACTTCTCTTCTTTTTTATTCGTAAATATCAATCATTCATTTTATAGGATTGTAATATTCTAACTTGGTTAACTGTCTTTTGTTTTTCTAGATCAAAACTTTTTGGATTAACACTTATTTTCTGTCCTTACTGTGATTTTGATGTGCTTATATCCTTATATCAGCAACATTATTAACAAATTAAATTATGTCACAGTTGTTTTGAGCTAAAATTTTGTTAATAATTATGATATTTTATTAATACAATTTGTTTGTTTGTGGTTCCTATTAGTCTTTCAACAATTGTGATTTATAATTCAGTTTGATTTTAATTGCTTGTTAGTATCAGTGATTTGATTGTTTATAAACGTATATAATAACTTTATAAATTTTATAGCAGCTGGAAAGAAAATACAAATTATTTTACTTGATAAAAACAATAAACACGTTAGTTATATATCAGTACATAAAAAAGGATACAAACATACATTTTTATAAAGAATACATAAATTTATGAAAATGTATAATGTTCATAATTTGAATCAACAACAACCTGTACAAAAATCGCAGAAACCTCTGGTAAGAAAACCGCCATCACCATGTGAAACAATCATTTGGACGTGTACTTCGTTCTTTGGCTGTTTCTTGCAAAATTTCTCACAAGCTTCTTTACATACGGTTAGATCAGGCTTTTTAATTACTTTCATGCACTTATTTGGGATGCAATCTTTTATACACATTCCTACAATGGTTGAATGAGAAATGTCTGCTGAAAACACTGTCATAATTATATTTATGATTATGAAACACTTGATTTTTTTGTGAATTCCCATGACGTATGTATTTAATTATCACAAATAATAAGAAAATATAGCACTTTCTTCTTTTTGAATCCTAAATAAGATAATTTGATGACCGATGTTAGGTTAATGTTGGTAATTTATATAGGAAAACTAATAATATCTATTTTTAATAGTTGTTTTAAATCAGTTTATTATTTTGTCTTAAAAATATATTGATTCAATTAATTTTGCAAATCTTAGCTGCGCTATGTCTATTTTGGATCTCCAAACAACTTATTGCTATAAAAAATAATTATTAGTTTGTATTGCTAATTTTTAGCTTGCAGATGTATCCATGTACCACTTTGGTTTATTTTGTAACCACTTGTTTTTATAGTTAAATGTTGTAACTATATGTTGTTGCATATCAATAAGGTCTATGGAATGGTGCCCAAAAAGGAAGGGAAACGGACACAAATAAGAATATAATATCAGCTATAGTTGTTTCTTAATATATATAGTAGAATTTGATCAGCGCAAACCCGCGGTTGTTTGTTTTCAGTTTTATATGCATAATATTTATTTTAGATTATTAGTGAATACATTTTTAACGTTAATCATAGTTTAAATGTTGATATAACTATTTTACATATAATGTTTTTATAGTTTACATGTTATAATTAATCAATTGTTTTTAATAGTCACATGTATTTTTTGATTCTTATTATATATATTTATCTTATTGTGTTTTCATTTAGTTATTAAAATAATTAATATATGAATATTTAATTATTTTATTTAATTTATGTTGAATTTGGACCGTCCTTCAAAACTGGATTTCCTTTTAGCAATATATGTTACATTTATTCACTGTAGATATTATATTATTGTATATACAAAAGTCTAAGATGTGTTAGTTTTTATACATGTAATATATAGTTTACTAATGTATCCCGTCTTACCAATGTATTATATTTTGAACATAAATAATTTATACTTTAAAAAAATAAAATATATAAACTTATCAAATTTAATATAATTTTATCATATTTAGCTCAATATAATAATTTTCTTTTAATATGATTTATTACGATTATGTAATCGATAGAAATATGATATATTTTTTATATATTAGATATTACGATAACTGAATATATTAATGCATAATAATAGTTCATTACCAATTACAGAATAGAGAAATGATTTACATATACTTTTTGAAATTAAGATATTGTTAAACTATCTTTTCAATAGATCTTTTATATTTTTAAATAAATATAAAAACCTAAAATAATAACGAAATTAGTGAAAATATTTACATATGATTTTTGAAAAATAATATGTTTTCAAAATATTTTGAAATAGATTTGTTGATTTTTTAAAAATTAATATTAATATTTAAAATAAAAATATATCAAAAGATATTATGATTAAAGTAATTGAAGGATTCTATATATTATTAGTCTTATTAAAATACATTTAATAAATTTTCTAAAAGATGGTCTAAATTAAAAAAAAAATCACACATGAAAGAAATCATCTTATATTTTAATAGATAAGATTTATCTTCTTTCTGCGATAGTGAACGAGTGTCTCTATTTTCACCACATTCGAGAGACTATCGTCATTGATAAATCCTAAAATTCACTTAGAAATATGGTTTACAAAAATAAGAACTTGACTAACAAATAAGTTTGAAGTGGAAATATTAAGCTATGATCAACTACGGAAAATGGATGTTTTATTAATTATATTAAAAATGAATACAAGGGGTGCTTGATAACAATGAAGATTGTATGTAGTGAGAATATAATTTAGCTATGGAGACTTTAGATCCTTTGTTTTTGGCTCCTCCTACTTTTTTATTGATCTTCTAAATAGATTGTAACAGTGGCGTGATCTTTGGCGTGGACCAGAAGCTTTAATGATGGTTTTTAATGCTCTTGATTTTTTTATGTTTTCAGTTGACTCTTTCGAACTCGACATGTTTGAATTTTTGAATCTGGGTGGGCTTTATCCTTCGTGGAATTGTGTTTCCTTCTTGGACTTTGATGTTGATCGAATTTGAGCTCTATAATTTTCGGGTTAAGATCTTAGACTGGATCTTGAAATGGGTGAAACCGGATTCCAACAGTCATGAAAGTTCTGCCACACCATCACAACACAACCTTGGATATGTCCAATAAACTTAAGATTTGAAATTTTTCCTCTCCATGATACTGAATAACAACACCTGAATCTGTCTATTTCACCTTTTGTAATTCCAGCTATAAAGACTGGATCTTGCTTAACCATTGGTGCAAATTAAGACCACATAAAATTGAGGCACAACACTTTCCAGAGACTCTGATTCTTCATGCAAATCCTTCAAAGATCTGAATTACTTGTTGAATCTAATATATAGAAACCTCGCTCATAATTGTTCTACAAATAAAGGAAAGGATTATACATATATGAAAAAACAAGCATAACTAAAAAAACAAGAAATGTTAGGTAAAATAATCATCTGATCATCACTTTGACATAGTTTTATTAACTATTAATTATGCTAATATGAAATTAGCACACTAAAAATCATGGTAAAGACACAAACAAGCGTGAGACCAAATGCTTTGATTTGGATCGAATGTATCGATTCTTCACCTATTCAATTATATATACTGAGTCTGGTTTGGTACCTTAAATTTTGAGCCAGTTGTATTGGTTCTTCAAATCTGGATATTTTGTCTAGGAACGAACACTCGTATGTCTACGATTAGTTTTTAAAAACAACGAGATTTGAACGTAACTGATGAAATCCATTGACAAAAAATGGAATATTGCATTTTAAATACTCAAGTTGACAAAAGTTTGCATTTCAAACTTTGATGTTCAACATCTAACACTTCAAACAATGAAAATGACTACAATAACATATTAAACCTTGAAACTAACTTACTTGGTCACCACGTAAAAAATGTGACCGGTACTATTCATTAGCTGGTCAAAATGATGACGTGACAATAATTTTTAATTTTTTTTAAAGAAATAAATCAATAAAAATGATTAAAATAAATAAAAATAGGTAAAATAGATATAAAATGAATAAAATTAGCTTAAAAAAGAAAATTTGCTAAAAAAAATTAAAACTTATAAAATTATTTTAAAAATATAAAATGTTTCTTAAAAAACTAAATACTAAATTAAAATTTCAAAAAATCTCAAAAATTCAAAATATTATAAAATATATAATTTTCATATACTTCAGTTTTACATACTTTAAAATATTAAAATTTATTTAAGAAATATAATTTTATCTTTTTAATTATAACTGTTTTTTGTATATGCTTCTATTGATGACTAAAATGGATAAATACTTTAAATGAATTTTGATTACATTTTAAAAAACTTTTTAAAAATATAATAAAAATTCAGACATATAGAAGGTGAACCTAAGGTGAACCTATTATTATATTAATTTTTTTTAATAAAAATTCATTTAAAATGCAATATTCCAAAAAAAAAGAGTTGTGTGGTTCGTTGGCAAAAAAAAAAAAAGTGTTGTGTGGTTCGGTTTAGAGGCAATCCTGCATGGTTTTTTATTGAACCGTAAACCAATATGGTATTAAATAAAAGGTAATAATTCTCTCTTCTCCTGTCCTATTATCCGATTTAGATCTTTGAGAGGGAGGATGAGTTTTGTTCCTCTTTTTTTAATTGTAAAATATTTCGAAACTCTCTTTTCCGGTTTGTCGGCTTAATCTTATCCCGAAACTCTCTTTTTTATGTCTCTGCTTTCTTTAATAGCCGTTCATGAAGGAGAGTCGGTGTTGTTTTCAGGGTCTTGCTTCGATTTGATTCAACTGTTTTCGGATTAAAGTGGAAAGCTTGCAAATTTGGTAGAGAAGATCGGAGGTGGTGATGAGGAAGTTTTCTGATAAGCACGTGACTGAAGATATGGGCTCAGGTGGGCCTTCGTTTTTATCATTAACAGTAGCATGTCAAGCCCATTTGGGTAGTTCTTTATAAAGAGGATTCTTTCTCTTCTCATCTTTGCTCTTCCTCTATCCTTCTCCCCTTTCTGTTACAGATCAGATGAATCCTTCTCTGGGTTTATCATTTTCACGATTGATTTGATGGAAACCACGATTGGAGAAGACGCAATTCGCAAGACTGATGCGTCAAGATCCTCCTCCTCCTCTTGTACGCAGTGGAGCCAATGGCAATTACTCGATTCCATTTTACCGACAGGAGGATTCGCTCACTCCTTCGGTCTCGAAGCAGCTGTTCAGACACGGTTAGTTTCGTCTCCGACAGATCTCGAAACCCATATCATCCATGTCCTAGACAACACAGCTAGCTTGTTACTTCCTTTTGTCTACTCTTCCCTCAAGTCTCCCGACATAGAGACATGGCAAAGACTCGATCTTTTACTCGACGCGACCTTAACCAACCAAGTCTCTTCAAAGGCATCGATCTCTCAAGGTTCAGCCTTGTTCCGCATAGCTGCTTCTGTTTTCACTGAGATCCCATCTCTGAAGATGATCAGAGACGCCTCTTTGGGCTCCAAGGAGGTGCGTTTCCACCATGCTCCTATATTTGGGCTTGTATGTGGCTTGCTTGGGATGGAAGCTGAGACTTCTCAGAGGGCTTACCTGTTTGTTACGCTGAGAGATGTTGTCTCGGCTGCAACGAGGTTGAACTTAGTGGGACCGATGGGTGCTTCAGTGATGCAGCATCGTATTGCAGTTGTGGCTGAAACGGTTTTAGAGAAATGGAAGGATCGTGATGCTAGTGAAGCGTGTCAAACATCTCCTTTGATAGATGTTGTGCAAGGTTGTCATGGTTACTTGTTTTCTAGATTGTTTTGCTCTTGATGAACACACACATGATGTAACTTTGTGTTGCATAAGCATGAGAGTGATCAAATTATATGGAACCATACTTCTGAGATTAAATGATATGTGTTCTTAATAAAACATTTGTTATGATATGTATATTGCAATCCATGATACGTTAGCATAGAAACAAATGGTTACAAAATAAACCAAAATGATCTATCTGCAAGCTAGAATTTGCAATACAAACGATTAACCATTGTTTCCTTATAACAATAAGCTGTTTGGAGAATTATAATAGACAAATCAAAGCTAAGCTTTACAAAGCTAATTGGACATATATATATTTTAAGCAATAACAATAAACTGATTTAAAACAACTATTAAAAATAGTCATTATTATTTCTACTATATATATTAACTACTTAACTTAACGTTACCCAACAAATTAATTTGTCTACAATTTAAAAAACAAGAAATTACAAAATCTTCTTAGCATCTCCGATAATTAAATACACACATCATGGGGATTCAGAAAAAATCAAGCGCCTTCATGATCATGGTTATGATTATGATTGTGTTTTCAGCACACATTTCTCATTCAATCAATGTAGAAATGTGTACAAAACATTGCATTCCAAATCAGTGCATGAACGTAATAAAAAAGGCTGATGAAACCACATGTAAAGACGCATGCGAGAAGTTTTGCAACAAACAACTAAACGCCCGTGAAGAGTTTATTGTTCCAAGTGGCGGAAATGGTTTTGGGGACATGTTTTGCTCTATGAAACCTGGGGGTTGCACTAAATGATTCAAAATATGAATAATCATACATTTTCTTAAATTTGTGTATTCTCTATAAAAATATATGTTGTCTTTTATTTTATTTTATTTTATTTTATTATGTATTGATATAATACTATTGTGTGTGTTTATTGTACTTATTTCTGAGAATGGTGGGAGTAGATTTTAAAAAATGTAACTGATTTCAATGAACCATGCAAACCTAACTGAATCAGAAAATGCAAACATGAATTAAAATTGTTGAAAGACTAATAGAAATTAGGATTTTTATTTTTACTTATTTTGTTAAACTTGTAAAAATTAGTTTCAACAAAACCAATTGTGTTGAACTGCTGCTCTGAGGAGAGCCTCCTGCTGGTAAAATGGAATCGATTTGTTGTCATTGACTCCACGGCGTTCAAGAGGATCTTGAAACAACACTCTCGCAAATTGCGTCTTCTCCAATCGGATTTCCCATAAATGGAATACTTTCTTAAAATGAGAGAATGTTGAAGAAGAGATAGCGGGGTTCTTCCAAGAGAAAAAAACTTCAGTCTTAAAGGATACAAAAGCAGAGAGATAACTCTAACGAAAAAAGTAATAATGCATATTAATTATTTATATTTAATTCAATACCTTTTCCTTTTTCTTTATAGTTTGGTTTGAAATCAAAATTTGACACATAATGGAATTAATGAATAAAAAGAAATATGAAATATATTTATTTGATCATATGTAAAGACGCATGCGAGAAGTTTTGCAACAAACAATTAAACGCCCGTGAAGAGTTTATTGTTCTTAAATTTGTGTATTCTCTATAAAAAAGATCTACCAACGGGAGAGTTGTAGGAATTTCTCAACGGTGTGGAGATATTCAAGTTCCAAGCTGGTTGTACACTGATCACGGAAAATGGCAGTAAAATGTTCCTATCCTCGTCGGAAGTTCAAGAATACAAACTTGCTTGTAGTGAATCTCTATGGAACTATTTAGTAAATAGAGGTTTTACACCACATTACTATACTTGGTTTCACTGAGATCCCATCTCTGAAGATGATCATAGACGCCTCTTTGGGCTCCAAGGAGGTTCGTTTTCACCATGCTCCTATATTTGGGCTTGTATGTGGCCTGCTTGGGATGGATCCTGACACTACTCAGAGGGCTTACCTGTTTGTTACGCTTAGAGATGTTGTCTCGGCTGCAACGAGGTTGAACTTAGTGGGACCGATGGGTGCTTCAGTGATGCAGCATCGTATTGCAGTTGTGGCTGAAACGGTTTTAGAGAAATGGAAGGATCGTGATGCTAGTGAAGCGTGTCAGACATCTCCTTTGCTAGATGTTGTGCAAGGTTGTCATGGTTACTTGTTTTCTAGATTGTTTGCTCTGGATGAACACCACACATGATGTAACTTTGTGTGCATAAGCGATGAGAGTGATCAAATTATATGGAACCATACTTCTGTAATTTTAATAAAATAGTTGTGTTTAAATATTTTTAATGGAATAAGTATTGTATTCTTTCAAGTAAAATAGTTAAATTTTGTAAAGAATTAATTGAATAAAACATTACATACTATTCTTTTATATAAAATGTTAATCCAGTTATAACCAAATAAGAACTATGGTTACTTCACTACAAGAAAACATAAAATTCACTAGGAAGATTTACGAGGAAAATTGGTTGTTGTAAATGTAAGACAATTTAATGAGACGTTTATGTGAAAAGCAAATTCTTTGTAAAGCGGAAGTAAATTCACGATGACTCAATTTCGTCGCAAAATACGTGTAATATTACGACAACTTTATAATAAAAGAAACAATTTAACGATGAGTGTATGAGTTAAAATGAACTAACTGGTGAAAACGTGTTTTTCATTGGCTATACCAAACCTTTTTCCTCGTAAATTTGTTGTTTTATAGAAGTAAAAGACTTGTAAGTTACTTCGTTGTAAATTTTTTGTTAAATTCTTACCTACCAATGAAAATTTTTTTGTTATACATGTGCCATTCTCTTGATTGAAAGAAAAAAAAACAAAAGAACCTAAAAAGGTGAAGGAGAAAAAAATTCTACCAACGGGAGAGTTGTAGGAATTTCTCAACGGTCTGGAGATATTCAAGTTCCAATCTGGTTGTAGACTGATCACGCAAGATGGCAGTAAAATGTTCTATCCTCGTCGGAAGTTCAAGAATACAAAAATTGTTTGTAGTGAATCTTTATGGAACTATTTAGTAAATAGAGGTTTTACCCCACATTACTATATTTGGTTTGAACATGGAGAGGATTATAGTGCGAATAAATCATGTCACAGGTTTTTTGAGCTAAAGTTTTGTTAATAATTTGTTTGTTTATGATTCCTATTAGTCTTTCAACAATTTTGATTCATTTTGTGATTTATAATTCAGTTTGATTTTAATTGCTTGTTAATATCAGTGATTTGATTGTTTAGAAATGTATATAATAACTTTATAAATTTTATAGTAGCTGGAAAGAAAAGACAGATTATTTTACTTGATAAAAACAATATACACGTTAGTTATTATCAGTACATAAAAAGATACAAACATACATTTTTATAGAGAGTACATAAATTTATGAAAATGTATAGTTTTCATAATTTGAATCAACAACAACTTGTACAGAACTCGCAAAAACCTTCGGTAATAAAACAGTTATTTGGAACAATCATTTGGACGTGTAGTCCGTCGTTTGACTGTTTCTTGCAAAATTTCTCGCAAGCTTCTTTACATACGGTTAGATCAGGCTTTTTAATTACTTTCATGCATTGATTTGGAATGCAATCTTTTATACACATTCCTACATTGGTTGAATGAGAAATGTCTGTTGAAAATACTGTAATAATTATATTTATGATCATGAAATACTTGATTTTTTTCTGAATTTCCATGACGTATGTATTTAGTTATCACAAATAATAAGAAAATATTGCACTTTCTTCTTTTTAAATTGTAAATAAGATAATTTGATGAGAGATGTTAGGTTAATGTTGGTAATTTATATAGTAAACTAATAATATCTATTTTTAATAGTTGTTTTAAATCAGTTTATTATTTTGTCTTAAAAATATATTGATTCAATTAAATTAGTAAATCGTAGCTGCGCTCTGTCTATTTTAGTTCTCCAAACAACGTATTGCCATAAAAATAATTATTAGTTTGTACTGCTAATTTCTAGCTTGCAGATTTATCCATATACCATTTTGGTTTATTTTATAACCACTTGTTTTAATGGTTAAATGTTGTAACTATATGTTGTAACTATATGTTGTTGCATATTAGTAATGTCTATGGAATGGTGCACAAAAAAAGAAGAGAAAAAGACACAAATAAGAATATAATATCAGCTATACTTGTTTCTTAATATATACTAGATATTGATCCGCACAAACGCGTGGATGTTTGTTTTCAATTTTATATACATAAATATTTATTTTAGATTATTAGTGGTATACATTTTAAACGTTAATCATAGTTTAAATGTTTTTATAACTATTTTACATATATTTTTACATTTTACATGTTATAATTATGTTTTAAATCGTTAGATGTATTTTTCGCTTCTTATTATATATATATTTATCATTTTTTGTTTCATTTAATTATTCAAATAATTAATATATGGATGAAACAACATATTTGAAAATTATTTTTTATTTAATTTATGTTGAATTTGGACCCGTCCTTCAAAATGGATTTCCTTATAGCAATATCTGTTACATTTATTCATTTTAGATACTATATTATTGTATCTACGAAAGTCTAAGATATGTTAATTTTAATACATGTAATATATAGTTTGCTAATGTAGCCTGTCTTACCAACGTATTATATTTTGAACATAAAATATTTTATGCTTTTGAAAATAAAATATATAAATTTATCAAATTTAATATAATTTTATCATATTTAGCTCAATATAATAATTTTCTTTTAATATGATTTCTTATGATTATGTAATAGATATAAATAGGATATATTTTTTTATATATTATATATTACGATAACTGCATATATTAATGCATAATAATAGTTCATTACTAATTAGGAAATTAGAGAAATTATTTACATAAACTATTTGAAAATAAGATATTGTTAAACTATTTTTCGATAGATCTTTTAGATTATATATATATATAATAATGATGAAATTAGTGAAAATTTTTACATTTGATTTTGGAAACATAATATGTTGTGAGGATATTTTGAAACAGATTTTTTGAAATTTTAAAAATTAATATTAATATTAAAATGAAAAGATATCAAAAGATATTATGATTAAAGTAATTTAAATATTCTATATATTATTAGTCTTAATAAAATACATTTAATAAATTTCCAAAAGATGGTACAAATTAAAAGAAAAATCACACATGAAAGAAGTCATCTTCTATTTTAATAGATAAGATTTATCCTCTTTCTGCGATAGTGAACGAGTGTTCCTATTTTCACCACATTCGAGAGACTGTCGTCATTGATAAATCCTAAAATTCACTTATCAACATGGTTTACAAAATTAAGAACCTGACTAACAAATAAGTTGGAAGTGGAAAGATTAGGCTATGATTAACTATGGAAAATAGATGTTTTATTAATTATATTAAAAAGAATACAAGGGGTGCTTGAAGAGATTGTATGTAGTGAGAGTATAGTTTAGCTGTGGAGAATTCAGATCCTTTGTTTTTGGCTCCTCCTACGTTTTTTAATAGATCTTCAAGGCGGATTGTAACAGTGGCGTGATCTTCGAAATGGACAAGATGCTTTATTGATGATTTTTAATGCTCTTGATTTCTTTATGTTTTTGGTTAACTCTTTGGAACACGGCATGTTTGAATTCTTAAATCTTGGGTGGGTTTTATCCTTCGTAGACTTATGTTTCATTCTAGGACCTTGATATTGATCGAATTTGGGCTCTATAATTTTCGGGTTAAGATCTCAGACTTGGTCTTGAAATGGGTGAAACCGGAGTCCAACAATCATGAAAGTTCTGCCGCACCATCACAACACAACCTTGGATATGTCCAATAAACTTAGAATTTGAAAATTTTTCCTCTCCATGATACTGAATAACAACACCTGAATTTGTCTATTTCACCTTTTGTAATTCCAGCTATAAATACTGGATCTTGCTTTACCATTGGTGCAAAGTAACACCGCAGAAGATTGAGACACAAAACTTTTCAGAGACTCTGATTCTTCATGCAAATCCTTCAAAGATCTGAATCACTTGTTAAATCTAATATATAGAAACCTCACTCATAATTGTTCTACAAACAAAAGGAAAGGATTATACATATATGAAGAAACAAGCAGCATCACTAAGAAAACAAGAAACGTTAGGTAAAATAATCATCTAATCATCACTTTGACATACTTTCATTTGCTATCAATTATGCTAATATGAAAATTAGCACACTTAAAATCATGGTAAAGACACAAACAAGCGTTAGACCAAAAAATTCTTGACATTTTAGATATATACTTATATTTGGAATATTTTTGAATGCTTTGATTCGGATCGAATGCATCGATTCTTCACATATGCAATTATATAGTAGGCATGGGCGTTCTGGGGCTCAGTCGGTTTCGGTTCCGTTGATTTGGATTTTCGGTTTTTAGTATTATGCTCATAAGTCCCATTCAGGTTTTACTAATTATCAAGTCGGGTTCGGTTTGGTTCCTTCTGGGTTCGGATCGGATTGTAACTAATGTTTGAAATCGTCCAATTTTTTTTTTAAACTTCAAAAATTGATAAAAAAAAAATAAATATATAAATTATTCATAAATCTAATTAAAAATTAATTAAACTATCTTAATTAAATACTCTAAAATATCTAAATCACCTTAGCATATATAAGAACATTAACATATTTAACTAATTTCAGATATCTTCGGATCCTACTTAGGATTTCGGTTCGATTTGGGCTATAACCAAACCCCAAACTACTAAACTCATAAGTCTCGTTCAGATATTTTTGTATGACAGTTCGGATCCAGTTTTAGTTATTCCGGTTTGGGTTTAGGTAAATACTTTGGGTTGGGGTAAATGCGTCGACCCCTATTATATACATTGAGTCTGATCTGGTACCTTAAATTTTGAATCAGTTGTATTGGTTCTTCAAATCCGGATATTTTTCCTAGGAACGACCACCCGTTGGTTCCCGCATCGTTTTTTATTTAATTTGAAAATTAAACCGTCAACCAATAATTAAATGTAACATAATTTAGCTTCTCTTCCTTCAACACTCTCTCGTTTCAACTTTCAAGAAAGGGTTCGATTGAATTGATGGAAATCCGATTGGAGAAGACGCAATTCGCGAGAGTGATGCGTTAAGATCCTCCTCCTCTTCTATGCAGTGGAGCCAATGATAATTACTCGATTCCATTTTACCGACAGGAGGATTCACTCACTCCTTCGGTCTCAAAGCAGCTTTTCAGACACAGTTAGTTTCATCTCCGAAAGATCTCGAAACCCATATCATCCATGTCCTAGAAAACACAGCTAGCTTGTTACTTCCTTTTGTCTACTCTTCCCTCAAATATCCCGACATAGTTACATGGCAAAGACTTGTTTTGCTCTTGATGAACACACACATGATGTAACTTTGTGTTGTATAAGCATGAGAGTGATCAAATTATATGGAAATATACTTCTGAGATAAGATGATATGTGTTCTTAAAAAATTTGTTATGATATGTATATTGCAGTCCATGATACGTTAGCATAGAAACAAATGGTTACAAAATAAACCAAAATGATCTATCTGCAAGCTAGAATTTGCAATACAAACGATTAACCATTGTTTCCTTATAACAATAAGCTGTTTGGAGAATTATAATAGACAAATCAAAGCTAAGCTTTACAAAGCTAATTGGACATATATATATTTTAAGCAATAACAATAAACTGATTTAAAACAACTATTAAAAATAGTCATTATTATTTCTACTATATATATTAACTACTTAACTTAACGTTACCCAACAAATTAATTTGTCTACAATTTAAAAAACAAGAAATTACAAAATCTTCTTAGCATCTCCGATAATTAAATACACACATCATGGGGATTCAGAAAAAATCAAGCGCCTTCATGATCATGGTTATGATTATGATTGTGTTTTCAGCACACATTTCTCATTCAATCAATGTAGAAATGTGTACAAAACATTGCATTCCAAATCAGTGCATGAACGTAATAAAAAAGGCTGATGAAACCACATGTAAAGACGCATGCGAGAAGTTTTGCAACAAACAACTAAACGCCCGTGAAGAGTTTATTGTTCCAAGTGGCGGAAATGGTTTTGGGGACATGTTTTGCTCTATGAAACCTGGGGGTTGCACTAAATGATTCAAAATATGAATAATTACACTTTTTCTTAATTTGGGTATTCTCTATAAAAATATATGTTGTCTTTTATTTAATTTTATTATGTATTGATATAATACTATTTTGTGTGTTTATTGTATTTATTAAGTAAAATAATTTTTTTTTTTTTTCAGATGCTATTAAAGAATAATAAATTTTATATTGGTTAATATTAATATTTTATGTTTGACATTCCATTTGAATTAGTTGTAAAGAATTAATTGAATAAAACATTACATACTATTCTTTTATATAAAATGTTAATCCAGTTATAACCAAATAAAAACTATGGTTACTTCACTACAAGAAAACATAAAATTCACTAGGAAGATTTACGAGGAAAATTGGTTGTTGTAAATGTAAGACAATTTAATGAGACGTTTATGTGAAAAGCAAATTCTTTGTAAAGCGGAAGTAAATTCACGATGACTCGATTTCGTCGCAAAATACATGTAATATTACGACAACTTTATAATAAAAGAAGCAATTTGTCGTAACTCTGTTGTAAAATAAGAAGTATTTTACAACAATGCAGTTTACATTTGTTTAACGATGAGTGTATGAGTTAAAATGAACTAACTGGTGAAAACGTGTTTTTCATTGGCTATACCAAACCTTTTTCCTCGTAAATTTGTTGTTTTATAGAAGTAAAAGACTTGTAAGTTACTTCGTTGTAAATTTTTTGTTAAATTCTTACCTACCAATGAAAAAATTATACATGTGCCATTCTCTTGATTGAAAGAAAAAAAAACAAAAGAACCTAAAAAGGTGAAGGAGAAAAAAATTCTACCAACGGGAGAGTTGTAGAATTTCTCAACGGTCTGGAGATATTCAAGTTCCAATCTGGTTGTAGACTGATCACACAAGATGGCAGTAAAATGTTCTATCCTCGTCGGAAGTTCAAGAATACAAAAATTGTTTGTAGTGAATCTTTATGGAACTATTTAGTAAATAGAGGTTTTACCCCACATTACTATATTTGGTTTGAACATGGAGAGGATTATAGTGCGAATAAATCATGTCACAGGTTTTTTGAGCTAAAGTTTTGTTAATAATTTGTTTGTTTATGATTCCTATTAGTCTTTCAACAATTTTGATTCATTTTGTGATTTATAATTCAGTTAGATTTTAATTGCTTGTTAATATCAATGATTTGATTGTCTAGAAATGTATATAATAACTTTATAAATTTTATAGTAGCTTGAAAGAAAAGACTAATTATTTTACTTGATAAAAACAATATACACGTTAGTTATTATCAGTACATAAAAAGATACAAACATACATTTTTATAGAGAGTACATAAATTTATGAAAATGTATAGTTTTCATAATTTGAATCAACAACAACTTGTACAGAACTCGCAAAAACCTTCGGTAATAAAACCGTTATTTGGAACAATCATTTGGACGTGTAGTCTGTCGTTTGACAGTTTCTTGCAAAATTTCTCGCAAGCTTCTTTACATACGGTTAGATCAGGCTTTTTAATTACTTTCATGCATTGATTTGGAATGCAATCTTTTATACACATTCCTACATTGGTTGAATGAGAAATGTCTGTTGAAAATACTGTCATAATTGTATTTATGATCATGAAATACTTGATTTTTTTCTGAATTTCCATGACGTATGTATTTAGTTATCACAAATAATAAGAAAATATTGCACTTTCTTCTTTTAAAATTGTAAATAAGATAATTTGATGAGAGATGTTAGGTTAATGTTGGTAATTTATATAGTAAACTAATAATATCTATTTTTAATAGTTGTTTTAAATCAGTTTATTATTTTTTCTTAAAAATATATTGATTCAATTAAATTTGTAAATCTTAGCTGCGCTCTGTCTATTTTAGTTCTCCAAACAACTTATTGCTATAAAAATAATTATTAGTTTGTACTGCTAATTTCTAGCTTGCAGATTTATCCATATATCATTTTGGTTTATTTTATAACCGCTTGTTTTTATGGTTAAATGTTGTAACTATATGTTGTAACTATATGATGTTGCATATTAGTAATGTCTATGGAATGGTGCACAAAAAAAGAAGGGAAAAAGACACAAATAAGAATATAATATCAGCTATACTTGTTTCTTAATATATACTAGACATTGATCCGCACAAACGCGCGGCTGTTTGTTTTCAGTTTTATATACATAAATATTTATTTTAGATTATTAGTGGTATACAGTTTAAATGTTTATATAACTATTTTACATATATTTTTACATTTTACATGTTATAATTATGTTTTAAATCGTTAGATGTATTTGTTGCTTCTTATTATATATATTTATCATTTTTTGTTTCATTTAATTATTAAACTAATTAATATATGGATGAAACAACATATTTGAAAATTATTTTTTATTTAATTTATGTTGAATTTGGACCCGTCCTTCAAAACTGGATTTCCTTATAGCAATATCTGTTACATTTATTCATTTTAGATACTATATTATTGTATCTACGAAAGTCTAAGATAGGTTAATTTTTATACATGTAATATATAGTTTGCTAATGTAGCCCGTCTTACCAACGTATTATATTTTGAACATAAATATTTTATGCTTATGAAAATAAAATATATAAATTTATCAAATTTAATATAATTTTATCATATTTAGCTCAATATAATAATTTTCTTTTAATATGATTTCTTATGATTATGTAATAGATATAAATAGGATATTTTTTTTATATATTAGATATTACGATAACTGAATATATTAATGCATAATAATAGTTCATTACTAATTAAGAAATTAGAGAAATTATTTACATAAACTATTTGAAAATAAGATATTGTTAAACTATTTTTCGATAGATTTTTTAGATTATATATATATATATATATATAATAATAATGATGAAATTAGTGAAAATATTTACATTTGATTTTGGAAAAATAATATGTTGTCAGGATATTTTGAAATAGATTTGTTGAAATTTTTAAAATTAATATTAATATTTAAATGAAAAGATATCAAAAGATATTATGATTAAAGTAATTCAAAGATTCTATATATTATTAGTCTTAATAAAATACATCTAATAAATTTCCAAAAGATGGTAAAAATTAAAATTAAAATCACACATGAAAGAAGTCATCTTCTATTTTAATAGATAAGATTTATCCTCTTTCTGCGATAGTGAACGAGTGTTCCTATTTTCACCACATTCGAGAGACTGTCGTCAATGATAAATCCTAAAATTCACTTATCAATATGGTTTACAAAATTAAGAACCTGACTAAGAAATAAGTTGGAAGTGGAAAGATTAAGCTATGATTAACTATGGAAAATGTATGTTTTATTAATTATGTTAAAAAGAATACAAGGGGTGCTTGATAACAATAGAGATTGTATGTAGTGAGAGTATAGTTTAGCTATTGAGAATTCAGATCCTTTGTTTTTGGCTCCTCCTACTTTTTTTAATAGATCTTCAAGGCGGATTGTAACAGTGGCGTGATCTTCGAAATGGACAAGATGCTTTATTGATGGTTTTTAATGCTTTTGATTTCTTTATGTTTTTGGTTGACTCTTTGGAACTCGGCATGTTTGACTTCTTAAATCTTGGGTGGGTTTTATCCTTCGTAGACTTATGTTTCATTCTAGGACCTTGATATTGATCCAATTTGGGCTCTATAATTTTCGGGTTAAGATCTCAGACTTGGTCTTAAAATGGGTGAAACCGGAGTCCAACAATCATGAAAGTTCTGCCGCACCATCACAACACAACCTTGGATATGTCCAATAAACTTAGAATTTGAAAAGTTTTCCTCTCCATGATACTGAATAACAACACCTGAATTTGTCTATTTCACCTTTTGTAATTCCAGCTATAAATACTGGATCTTGCTTTACCATTGGTGCAAAGTAACACCGCAGAAGATTGAGACACAAAAATTTTCAGAGACTCTGATTCTTCATGCAAATCCTTCAAAGATCTGAATCACTTGTTAAATCTAATATATAGAAACCTCACTCATAATTGTTCTACAAACAAAAGGAAAGGATTATACATATATGAAGAAACAAGCAAGCATAACTAAGAAAACAAGAAACGTTAGGTAAAATAATCATCTGATCATCACATTGACATACTTTCATTTGCTATCAATTATGCTAATATGAAAATTAGCACACTTAAAATCATGGTAAAGACACAAACAAGCGTTAGACCAAAAAAGTCTTGACATTTTAGATATATACTTATATTTGGAATATTTTTGAATGCATCGATTCGGATCGAATGCATCGATTCTTCACATATGCAATTATATAGTAGGCATGGGCGTTTGGGGGCTCAGTCGGTTTCGGTTCCGTTGATTTAGATTTTCGGTTTTCAGTATTATGCTCATAAGTCCCATTCAGGTTTTACTAATTATCAAGTCGGGTTCGGTTTGGTTCCTTCTGGGTTCGGATCGGATTGTAACTAATGTTTGAAATCGTCCAAAAAAAAATTTTTATACTTCAAAAATTGATAAAAAAAAATATATATATAAATTATTCATAAATCTAATTAAAAACTAATTAAACTATCTTAATTAAATACTCTAAAATATCTAAATTAGCATATATAAGAACATTAACATATTTGACTAATTTCAGATATCGTCGTATCCTACTTAGGATTTCGGTTCGATTTGGGCTATAACCAAACCCCAAACTACTAAGCTCATAAGTCTCGTTCGGATATTTTTGTATGACAGTTCGGATCCAGTTTTAGTTATTCCGGTTCGGGTTTAGGTAAATACTTCGGGTTGGGGTAAAAGCGTCGACCCCTATTATATACATTGAGTCTGGTCTGGTACCTTAAACTTTGAATCAGTTGTATTGGTTCTTCAAATCCGGATATTTTTCCTAGGAACGACCACCCGTTGGTTCCCGCATGGTTTTTTATTTAATTTGAAAATTGAACTGTAAACCAATAATTAAATGTAACATAATTTAGCTTCTCTTCCTTCAACACTCTCTCGTTTCAACTTTCAAGAAAGGGTTCGATTGAATTGATGGAAACCCGATTGGAGAAGACGCAATTCGCGAGAGTGATGCGTTAAGATCCTCCTCCTCCTCTTCTATGCAGTGGAGCCAATGATAATTACTCGATTCCATTTTACCGACAGGAGGATTCGCTCACTCCTTCGGTCTCGTAGCAGCTTTTCAGACACAGTTAGTTTCGTCTCCGAAAGATCTCGAAACCCATATCATCCATGTCCTAGAAAACACAGCTAGCTTGTTACTTCCTTTTGTCTACTCTTCCCTCAAATATCCCGACATAGTTACATGGCAAAGACTTGTTTTGCTCTTGATGAACACACACATGATGTAACTTTGTGTTGTATAAGCATGAGAGTGATCAAATTATATGGAAATATACTTCTGAGATAAGATGATATGTGTTCTTAAAACATTTGTTATGATATGTATATTGCAGTCCATGATACGTTAGCATAGAAACAAATGGTTACAAAATAAACCAAAATGATCTATCTGCAAGCTAGAATTTGCAATACAAACGATTAACCATTGTTTCCTTATAACAATAAGCTGTTTGGAGAATTATAATAGACAAATCAAAGCTAAGCTTTAGAAAGGTAATTGGACATATATATATTTTAAGCAAAAACAATAAACTGATTTAAAACAACTATTAAAAATAGTCATCATTATTTCTACTATATATATTACCTACTTAACGTAAAATTACTCAAAAAATTATCTTGTTTACAATTTAAAATACAAGAAATTACAATATCTTTTTAGCATCTGCGATAATTAAATACACACATCATGGGGATTCAGAACAAATCAAACGTTTTCATGATCATAGTTATGATTATGATTTTGTTTTCAGCACACATTTCTCATTCAATCAATGTAGAAATGTGTACAAAACATTGCATTCCAAATCAGTGCATGAACGTAATAAAAAAGGCTGATGAAACCACATGTAAAGACGTATGCGAGAAGTTTTGCAACAAACAACTAAACGCCCATGAAGAGTTTATTGTTCCAAGTGGCGGAAATGGTTTTATGGACATGTTTTGCTCTGTGAAACCTGGGGGTTGCACTAAATGATTCAAAATATGAATAATTACACTTTTTCTTAATTTGTGTATTCTCTATAAAAATATATGTTGTCTTTTATTTTATTTTATTGTGTATTGATATAATAATATTGTGTGTGTTTATTGTATTTATTAAGTAAAATATTTTTCTTTTACTTTCAGATGCTATTACAGAATAATAAATTTTAGTATATATATATATTTAAATGGAATAAATATAATTAATTGATATTTATTGGAAACTTCATCATAAAAATAAATAATATAGTTAAATTCATAAACACTAGTTATATTATTAATAAGCACTTTTTTAGAAAATCTTATTGCTGAGAATGAAGGGAATATATTTTAAAAATATAACTCATTTCAGTGAACCATGCAAACCTAACTGAATCAGAAAATGCAAAACATGAATTACAATTGCTGAAAGACTAATAGAAATCACGAATTTTATTTTTACTTATTTAGTTAAACTTGTAAAAATAGTTCCAACAAAACTAATTGTGTTGAATTGCTGCTCGGAGGAGAGCCTCCTTTTGGTAAAAATGGAATTGATTGTTGTCATTGGCTCCACGGCATTCAAGAAGATCTTGACACAACACTCTTGCGAATTGCCTCTTCTCCAGTCGGATTTCCCATCAACAGAATCGTTTCTTAAAATGAGAGAATGTTTAAGAAGAGATATGAGTGTTTAGCGAGGGTCTTCCAAGAGGAAAAAATACTTTAGAGTCTCAAAGGATACAATGGCGGAGCGAGAACTCTAAAAAAAAAGGTAATAATGTATATTTAATTATTTATATTTAATTCAATACCTTTTCCATTTTCTTTATAGTTCGGTTTCAAATCAAAGGTTGATACATAATGGAATTAATGAATAAAAAGAAATATTGAATAGATTTATTTTGATAATTTATTATCAGAATTTTAGTAAAATAGTTTTTTTTAAATATTCTTTTTGCAAAAAAATGATTGAATGAATATTGTATTCTTTAAATTCAAATAGTAAAATTTCGTAAAGAATTAATTGAATAAATCACTACATACAATTCTATTATATAAAATGTTAATCCAGTTATAACCAAATAAAAACCATGGTAACTTTAATACAAGAAAACATACGATTTACTAGGAAGATTTACGAGGAAAATTGGTTGTCGTAAATGCAAGACAATTTAACGAGATGTTACGTGAAAAGCAAATTCTTTGTAAAGCGGAAGTAAAATTACGAGGATTTGATTTCATCGTAAAACACATATAATATTACGAAAACTTTACAACAAAAGAAACAATTCGTCGTAACTTTGTTGTAAAATAGGGAGTATTTTACAATGATGCAGTTTACATTTGTTGAACGATGAATGTACGAGTTAAAATTAACTAAATGGTGAAAAAATGTTTTTCATTGGCTATAAAGAACTATTTTCCTCGTAAATTTGTTGTTTTACAGAAGTAAAAGACTTGTAAGTTACTTCGTAGTAAATTTATTGTTAAATTCTTACCTACAAATGACTGAAATTTCTGATATATATGTCATTCTCTTGATTGAAAGAAACAAACCAAAAAGACCTAAAACGTGAAGAGGAAAAAGTTCTACCAACGGGAGAGTTGTGGGAATTTTTCAACGGTCTGCAGATATTTAATTTCTAAGATGTATCCAAAACACACTAAGATATTATTAAATACTTACAATAAATTAGTTAATACATGAATAATTAACTAAAATACTTAGTCTAATATATATATATATATATTTTTTTTTATTGGTTAATATTAATATTTTATGTTTGACATTCCATTTGAAATAGTTATCAATACATTTGTTAGAAGTTTAAACAATATTGTTGTTTTTAAAATTTAAATAGTATTCTTACGTTTATATAATTTTTAGTTGTGAACTTTATTTTTTTATGTTTCATTATGTGTGATTTTCATTTTTACAAGGTTTTGGTTTGTCATGAATCATGATATGATTAATGATTTCATATAGAGTTCAATGATAAGTTTCGTATAGCTGATGGACGAGTTTCACAAAATTACTTTGAAAAACAATAATATGGTTTGAAGAAGTTTAATACACAAATTTATTGAAATAACTGAAGATATAGTGAATTTAATCAAGTAGAAATTAGTATTTGTAGAACCGATAACCCAATTAGTATCCAAAACCGAAACTATTTCGGATTCAACCGGATATTGGACATGTAACTAAACCCGAACCGAACCCGACTAAACCCAAACCGAACTCGACCCGATTTTTTATAATATACGAATGGGGCTGAAATTCATGAACCCGTAAACCCAAAACCCGGAATGAACCCGATCCGAAACCCGATTGGGATCCCGATTCCCACGCCTAAAGATGGCAGTAAAATGTTATGTCCTTGTCGGAAGTTCAAGAATAAAAAACTTGCTTGTAGTGAATCTCTATGGAACTATTTAGTAAATAGAATTTTTACACCACATTACTATATTTGGTTATGCTCCCAAAGTCTCAAATCTGTGTTGGCTACTCTAAACTCCATTGAATAAAACATGCTGGATAATCTAATGATGATAAAGAATAAAACGGAAGAACTCCATAGGAACATGAAATTATCGATGCTTTTTTGACATATCTTAGTACAGGCCATGAATCCTCTGGACACACCATTATTTGGGCTACCATTCCCTTGCAGGAACATACTGAGGTTCAACAGAAGTTAAAGGTAAAATGAGATTATATGTTTTTATAATCCTTTTCCATTTCACTTTACAAGCTTGGATAAAGATTCCGTTGTACACAGGGAGAACAAGATGCAATTGTTGAAAATTAAGCACCAAATTAAATTTTTATAAAATATTTCATTCTATTTTTTTAAATATTATACTGAAACATAAATGACATTTATTTAAAAAATTGATATTTTAAGTTATACTTAATATTTAAATTGTATAAATTTTATAGACAAATAAACAACGTGTAGACTAGAGCCGTAAAATCTCTAGTAAATTTAAGAATTATAAATGACCTTTACTTTAAAGTTTAAACAACCATGCACACACTGTTTTTAGGGTATAAAAGAACAGAGAGAAACTAACCACCTTTCTTTGTTTTTTCTAACTCTCCGTGTATCTAAAACGGACGATACGAACTGAGCCATGATATCACGGCGCGCTACAAGATCGATGACATCACTTCATCGGAACTCATTGCCGGTTCCAGAGGACATCGCAATGGAGATATTCTCGAAGCTGCCGTCGAAGGCGATGGCGAGAAGTCGTTGCGCATGCAAGCTCTGGTCCTCCATGCTTCTCCGTCAAGATTTCACAGAGCTGTTCTTGTCCAAATCTTGCGCTCGTCCTCAGCTTCTTTTCGCTTGCAATGATGACTCCGGGATTCTCTTCTTCTCGTCACCTCAGCCTCAAAATCCGGAAGAGAACTCGTATGTTGTAGCCTCCAATCATCTTGCGCGTTTCCCTAGTTCCTATGAGTTATTTGGTTGTACGAGTGGCTTCTTGTGTTATGGAGTTAAGCCGATCTTGAATGGGAGGATAGATCCAGCGTATGTTCCGGTGATATGTAACCCCAGCACGGGACAGTCTTTGATCTTACCGACACTGAAGTCGAGGGAGATGTTTGGAGTTGAAAGATATCTTGGATATGACCCTGTTTCTAAAGAGTTCAAGGTATTGTCAATGGAAAGTTCGTTTGTAAGTGGTGAGTGGATCTCCGTGAGGCACCAAGTTGTGACATTAGGAACCAAGAACTTGCTATGGAGGTTGGTCGAGTGTCGCGTACCACATTATACTTGTCGTAAGTGGATATGTATCAATGGTGTTCTTTACTACACAGCGGGAGCAGCTGGATCTTCCGTGAACTCTATGGTCGTTTGTTTTGATTTGAGGTCTGAGAAGTTCAGCTCCGTTGTGGTCAGTAAAGTCATGCCTGGTTCAACAACTCTGGTAAACTACGATGGGGAACTTGGTTTGCTTATGTCGGGAGATTCTCTTAATGACGTTACTCGAGCAAGTACAAGTTTCGAGCTGTGGGTTCTAGGAGATGCTGCAAAACATGAGTGGTCCAAGCGTGTATATGTATTACCTCCTTCGTGGGAGGATGTGGCTGTAGAGAGCATGTGCATTGCTGGAATGGTTGGTACCAATGATATCGTATTGTCTCCACTGTTACAATACGTGCCTTCCTATGTCATCTACTACAATGTCGAGAGCAAGACGATCAGAAAAGTTGGAATCCAAGGACTGGAAGCTTTTCAGGGTAGCAGTTTCTACACCTATCTCAACTACGTTGAGAATGTTAAGCTTCTTTAAGCATTTTATAAGTGAGAAAACTTTGTAGGTTTCATTTTTTTCTAGCATCTTGGTTTGAAAAACCACACCTGTTGTGGATGATAGATATATACTCTTTACAAATGTAAATACTAATCCAAAATAGAGAAGTTTAGAATGTAATCTTTGAAAGTTATGATAGAGAGGTTAAGAGTCTCTAGATCTATGAAATTAGAATCACTTAACCTAGCCAGAAAATGATGTTTCGTGAAGCTTCTTTAACATTTCAAGTGACAGATGAGTGTAGTTTGTGTTTCTGTTTTTTTCTAGCATCTTAGTTTGAAAAAGGCCACCTGTTGTGGATGATAGATACTCTTCTTGTTACAAACTCTTTACAAATGTAAATACTAATCCAAAACAGAGAAGTTTAGAATGTGATCTTTGAATGCTATGATAGAGAGAGAGAAAAAGAGTTTCTAGATCCATAAAATTAGCAGAATGTTACTAGTTTGTCCATAACCTTGTAGATGATACGATAAATCACAAGTTGTAAATCTATCTTTTGTGCCGTTTTAGATTGTATCAAGTAGAATTATATGAACATTGTAGATATAGATATAGATACCTGTGGAGAATGGGCTTCAAGGCAGTGGGCTGAAGACAAGCAGCACACACGCTGGCCCAGTAAGCCCATTTGATCAGAACCTTAATCACGTGTATATATATATGTGATACATGGTTAGGTCAATAAAAAAAAAGGTTTTGTGTGAGAAACAAATGATACAAATACACCAGGTCACAAGGAATAAAGTTTTGTCTCTACAAGGTACAAGAGCTAGAAGGAGGAGACAACAATAAAGATAAATAGCTTAGGCTTAAGACTATTTGATCTTTAAAGGTGTTTGTGTTCTCTAAGTGGTTGTACAATTGTTTCTCTTGATCTAGTGAAGTTTTGGGAGCAAGAGATCTCCCACGAGACGTACCGGTTAGAGGCCGGGAACTCGTTAAATTGCTTGTGTCTTTAATTCAAGGATTTAGCTCTAGATCAACATTACTTGGTTCCTAGGCTAACCTAATCTAAACCCTAACAAGTGGTATCAGAGCATCCAGGTTCTCAAGGTTGCTTAGGAAGGGAAACAGAAAGAGATATTGATCGCCAAAATCAACAAGCAATGTCTAACACCCGTATTGAAGTAGATCGATTTGATGGCACAGGAGATTTTGCCCTATGGAAGGTGCGCATGCTAGCTCACTTTGGGGTACTTGGTTTAAAATCTATTCTTACGGATGAGAAACTACTAAAGGATGGATCATACACCAAAGAGGACCCTGATTCTGCTATAAAAGATAATGGTAAGGGGTTAGCCGGAATAGTTGAATCGACACCAACAATGGACCCGGTTAAATTCGAGAAGTCAGAGAAAGCTAGGATTTGATTGTACTAAACGTTGGGAATAAGGTCTTAAGGAAAATCAAACATTGTGAAACCGCAACAGCAATGTGGAGTACCTTAGACAAGCTATACACAGAAACTTCATTACCTAACCGGATATATCTACAACTCAGGTTCTATACCTTCAAGATGACTGACTCAAAAACAATCGATGAAAACGTAGACGACTTTCTGAAGCTAGTCGCAGACTTAAGCAATTTGCAAGTGAAAGTTTCAGAGGAAGTATAGGCAATACTTTTACTAAGTTCACTACCCAGTAAGTATGATCAACTCAAGGAGACTCTCAAGTATGGAAGAGACACACTAAGCCTAAATGAGGTTACTGGAGCTGCAAGGTCTAAGGAAAGAGAGTTGTTTGAGAGTGGCAAGTTCACAAGGCCAGGTGGAGAAGGTCTAATGGTAGAGAGAGGAAGGACAGACCGACGCTCGGATAAGAACAATGGAAAGAGTTACAAGGGAAGATCCAAAAGTCGGTTTGGCAGATCTAAGTCACGACCTAGACACAATAAAACCTCTAAAGGATGCTTCATATGCGGTAAGGAAGTTCATTGGAAGCGTGAATGCCCTGACAGGAGATCTTTCAAATCTCAAGACTCTGCTAATGTAGCAGCATCTGAATCAAAAGAACCCTTGATCTTAACAGTCAGTACGCGAGACACTAAAGAAGAATGGGTAATGGATTCAGGATGCTCTTTTCATATCACCCCTGACAAAAGTTTTCTATTCGACTTGGAAGAATTCAAGGGAGGTAAAGTGTTAATGGCAAATAACACCCATAGCAACATCCAAGGAATTGGGAAAATCAGAATTCTAAACATGGATGGCTCTACGGTAATCTTAACAGGAGTTAGGTATATGCCAAGTATGAGCAGGAATTTGATCTCTTATGGAATGCTGGAAACAGCAGGGT
Source organism: Moricandia moricandioides (assembly GCA_905132885.1). NCBI lineage: Eukaryota > Viridiplantae > Streptophyta > Magnoliopsida > Brassicales > Brassicaceae > Moricandia > Moricandia moricandioides. Next base: position 412,558 of record CAJHQQ010000044.1, read on the forward strand.
GTCGATATGAAGGAAAGGATCTTATGGTTAATTTCTACAAAGATGATAAACCGGTTATATCCGGAAAGTATCATCAGAGACTATACTATCTTCAAGGAACCATACTTAAAGGAGAAGCAAACCTCACAAGAGTTGAAAGGAATATGACTAATGTTTGGCATTCACGCCTCGGTCATATGAATCTTAAGAACATGTCTGAACTTGTCAAAAATGGATATATCATTGACAAGGAGGTGAAGGAATTGGATTTCTGTGAACATTGTGTAATTGGAAAGTCACATAAGCAAAGTTTCCCTAAAGCTAAACATGTGACTAAAGGAATTCCGGAGTATGTTCATTCAGACTTATGGGGTTCTCCATCTACACCAGATAGCCTTGCTAGAAATAAATACTTTGTAACATTTATCGATGATTTTTCAAAGAAGGTATGGATTTATTTCTTGAAGACCAAGGATGAGGTATTATCTAAGTTCAAGGAATGGAAGGCTGAAGTGGAAACTAAAACAGAAAAAAGGATCAAATGCTTGAGGACCGATAATGGATTGGAGTTTTGTAATAAACAGTTTGATGATTATTGCAAACAAGCTGGAATCAAAAGACATAGGACATGCACCTATACCCCCCACAACAAAATGGGGTCTCAGAAAGGATGAACTGAACCATTATGGACAAAGTACGATGTATGTTAACTGAATCAGGCTTAAATCAAAGTTTATGGGCAGAAGCAGCTTCTACAGCTATATATTTGATCAATCGAACACCAAACTCCACCTTGGATTTCAAGTTACCCGAGGAAGTTTGGTCGGGAACAAAACCAGAGCTGGGACATCTTAGGACATTTGGATGCTCTGCTTTTGTTCACATAACTGAAGAAAAAACAGGACCTAGAGCCCTAAAAGGATTTTTTTTGGGATACTCTACGGGAACTAAAGGCTATAGGGTCTGGATATCTCAAAAAGGAAGGTGCAGAACCAATAGAAATGTGGTGTTCAATGAGGATGAGCTCTACAAAGATACTATGACCAAGGAAGAATACAATCCTAAGATCACTAACGAGGAACAACGAGAACAGAAGATCAATAAGAAAGTATCTTTTAGTGATGATTTGATCAAGGGACCTTCTCACTCTTCAGAGTCAGAAGTCACACATGATCAAGGTGGAGAAGAATCATCAACAGATAGTTCAGGGAACACGAGTGATCAAGAACATGAACGTGATACTGATAGTGATAATTTGCCTGAAACATACATGCTTGCACGAGATAGGGAAAGGCGAAAGAACATAAAACCACCATCTCGATATGAAGATGGAAACTTTGTAGCTTACGCGCTAAATGTTATCGAGGACTTGGAGATAGATGAACCTAAATCCTACTCTGAGGCTATGGAAAGCAGGCAAAAGAAGAAATGGAAGATGGCAGCTGAGGAAGAGATGGAGTCACACAGAAAAAATCGAACATGGGACCTCATTGACAAACCAAAGGATGCGAAACTTATTGGATGCAGATGAATTTTTAAGTTAAAACCAGGGATTCAAAGAGTTGAAGATGAAAGGTATAAAGGCAGACTAGTAACTAAAGGATATTCATAGACCGAAGGAATTGATTACAATGAGATTTTCTCTCCAGTTGTAAAACACGTCTCTATAAGGCTTATGCTATCGGTTGAGGTAAACCTAGACTACGAACTTGAACAAATAGATTTCAAAACCGCATTCTTACATGGAAGTTTAGAGGAAAGGATTCTCATGACTCAACCTGAAGGCTTCATAAAACCAGGGACAAAAAACAAAGTTTGTTTACTAAGGAAGTCCTTATATGGTTTAAAACAGTCTCCAAGGAGATGGAACCAACGTTTCTACACATTCATGAAGGATCAGCTATTTGAACGAAGTAACAAGGACTCGTGTGTGTACATGAGGGATATTCAAACTAGCAAAGCAATCTACCTACTCCTATACGTGGATGACATGTTAATTGCATCAGGGAAAAAGAATGTGATCAGGGAGTTGAAGGAAAAGCTTAACAGTGAGTTTGAAATGAAAGATATGGGAAAGGCATCTAGAATATTGGGCATGGACATAATCAGGGACAGAGAGAAAGGCACGTTAGTATTGTCCCAAGGAAAATACATGGAAAAGGTCCTAAGAACTTTTGGAATGACAGAAGCTAAAGCTGTGATTACTCCTACAACGTCACAGTTTAAACTAAGGAGCCTTACTGATCAGGAATGGAAAGAGGAAGAGATGCATATGGAAAGAATTCCCTATGCGAGTGCCGTGGGAAGTCTGATGTATGCCATGGTAGGTTCAAGACCAGACCTAGCATTTGCAGTAGGATACATCAGTCGGTTCATGAGTAAACCATGAAGGGATCACTGGTTAGCAGTTAAATGGGTTCTACGGTATCTAAAGGGTGCAGTGAATTCAAACTTAACATTCAGGAAACATTCTACGTTCAATCTAGAAGGTTTTTCAGATTCAGACTGTGCTACAGATATAGACAGGCGACGTTCAGTTACAGGCTATGTATTTCAGATTGGAGGGAATACTATCTCATGGAAGTCATGTCTACAATCAGTGGTTGCATTATCTACTACAGAAGCAGAGTATATGGCAATCAACGAGGCAGCAAAAGAAGCAATTTGGCTAAAAGGGTTATGTTCAGAGTTAGGTTTCAAGCAAGACAATATCAAACTCAACTGTGATTCACAGAGTGCACTAGCCCTAGCAAAAAATCTGGTTCACCATGAAAGGACTAAACACATAGATACTAAGTTCCATTTCATTCGAGACCTAGTATCAGCAGGTGACATTACCCTAAGCAAGATACACACTACCGTCAATCCTGCGAATTTTCTAACTAAGTCAGTACCTGGTCAGAAGTTCCAGCTCTGCTGTGAACTTTTGAATGTCCACTGAAGAAGGAGGAAGCTCCAGATAACTCGTGTTGACACTTAGCCTCGCAAAATAACACAAACAGTGTTAGTATTCACCCAAGAAAACTAAGTCAACATGAACAACTGAGGATAAGTTACCTGGAGCATTACACGAGCCGAGAAGTGTACTCGGTTCAAGTGGAGTAACGGATGTCCTCAAATCCGTTACATCGGTATACAAACTGCAAAAGAACAAACTGGAGTCAGCCACTAAAACAAACAGAAGAAGAGTTTTGTTGTTTTCTCTTATATATATATATATAAAGAGAGATCGAAGGGAACTCATCTGAGAGAGCAAGAGGCATGTCAAGAGTCATCGGTGTAGATCATTTTTCAGGATCGGGTAGCAGGGGCTAGCTGGATCATCTTGAAGCCCCGACACCATACTCACAACAATTAAAAAAAAATGTGTTGTTTAAAATGCTTTCTAAGCAAATCGGTGACATGCATGTAAGCATAAGCAAAGGAAGAGCTTACCTGAGCTCAAAGCATGGAAGGCGGTTCAAGGATCTAAACCGGCCTAAAGATTGTTCAGCCGTAGATCGAGGAAGGAGTCGTCGTTGGGGTTAAATCAACACCTGAAACACAAGTCGTGTTAGATCTATATAGATCGGTTACATGCAAAGAGTTTTAGTGGAGTATGAACCTTACCAGAGAATTTCAGCGAGGTGGAGCTTGGCGAGGTGGAGCTTGGCGAGGTGAAGCTCATGGCTGTGTTAGAAGAAGAACGGCTACTCGACAGAAGGGACATGCAAGGGGGAAAAAGACGAAGATGCGTTTTTTGTCTCCGTGAAGTCTCAAGACCCGAGGGAGAGAGCCGATCGAGAGCTGAGCTAACCGGAAGTGCTGCGGTGAAGACACGGAAGAAACCGAGAAGGATGAGAGGAGTTTCTCGGTGAAAGAGTGAAACTTCGAGAGAGAAAGAGAGAGAGAGAGACAAGCTTGGTTTTTTGGAGAGGCGGAAGAAATGGCTCAGAGAGAGACTGGAGTAGGGTTTTGCTCGTGAAACTGGGTCAACAAATCGAAGCCCATACTGGTGGAGATTTGTGGAGAATGGGCTTCAAGGCAGTGGGCTGAAGACAGGCAGCACACACGCTGGCCCAGTAAGCCCATTTGATCAGAACCTTAATCACGTGTATATATATATATGTGATACATGGTTAGGTCAATAAAAAAAAAGGTTTTGTGTGAGAAGCAAAGGAGACAAATACACCAGGTCACAAGGAATAAAGTTTTGTCTCTACAAGGTACAAGAGCTAGAAGGAGGAGACAACAATAAAGATAAATAGTTTAGGCTTAAGACTATTTGATCTTTAAAAGTTGTTTGTGTTCTCTAAGTGGTTGTACAATTGTTTCTCTTGATCTAGTGAAGTTTTGGGAGCAAGAGATCTCCCACGAGACGTACCGGTTAGAGGCCGGGAACTCGTTAAATTGCTTGTGTCTTTAATTCAAGGATTTAGCTCTAGATCAACATTACTTGGTTCCTAAGTTAACCTAATCTAAACCCTAACAATACCAGTGGGTGCCAGATTTGTTGGAGTCCTTGACACCAAACGCAGAGAATTCGACTGGAGTAATATGGTTGAAGCCACATCTTTCTTTTTGGTCAAAATGTTAAATATTATAGTTCACATCTTCACATTGAGTTTTGTGATTGTTCAATGTGACAAAAGTATCGCAATGTATATGCATTTACCGACACAAGTTCGTGACTGATTTATTTGCGGACATGAGAGCAACCTTTTGATGATAGGTTGTCTTTCTCAACAGATATATGAATTTATAGATGTCACACAATCTAACAAAATAATTTTAACTCTTTAGCTTAATAGACAAGTATATAAGCTGCATAAAAAATTTATGTCTTTCTGGCCAACAGTATCATGTTTTGTTGATGTATATATACTTTCTCTTTCTGTATTTAAATTGTGTTAAGTTTTTCACATCTAATAAATAATTTAATTGTTTTGGGTTTTGTTTTACTAGCAATCTAGACTTTCGTTTTCTCTCAGACAGACTCATATGTAATATATCTAAGTAGTATTAAAATGAGAATATTAACCTTCTTCCGCATAACGAATTATGACACTTCTATTATAATCATTTAGTGTAGTGGTTAAGATGATTCTGAAATGTGTAGATCATGGAGAAGGACTTCAACTTCTACACTATGAAGAAGGGTAAAAAAAGTACGAAACACACTATGGTTATTTTGTTGATAAGTTTAACAAATGTCAAAGAAATCGATCGATAGTAATTAGATACGATATAGAACACTAGCGAATAGATAGATTACTGGAGACATCGGCACTAACAAATTATTGATTTATTTTATATTTTACATTAATATGAGATATTTTAGTTGTATAAAACAAAAGAAATTAAAAAAAAAATTGTAGATTTATACTAATGTTACTGTTTAGTTTAAATATTTAGACTAATTTATATTGATTTAAACCATTTTTATTTATTTAGAATAATTTATATCTATTTGAATCTTATAAACCAATATAAATCAGATTTTTTAAAATTATTTAGAACTTTGAATTTAACGCTAAGAATATAGGTCATTAATATCAGGAGAAAAAATAAGAAAATAGTGTAATATAAGTAGCTTCACTATGTATATTGAATTGCATTATTTATATAGCACAATTTTAATTGTTTATTACCATAGCGACATAGTAAAAACATTCTACTTTCTATGTCTACTGGATAAAATGAAATCATACATTGACGAAATTAAGACCGAGGAACTCAGTATATATTTTTCGTTCAAATAAGCTCATAGAATTTCTTTTTTATGTTTGTTATAATGTTAATAGTAATGTTTGTTATAATGCTCATGGAGAGGGTTATGGTGCGAATTAAGCTAATAGTAATTTTAAAGATGCTGGTAACAGTGATCAAGAACCAAATCATATGCAAAATGAAAATTAAGAGCAGTTGGTGGATCATGACAGGGTTCACGACATAGTTACAAATACATTTTTAGAAACTACTACAATAATATCTGATGAAACTGGAAATGTTGAAAAACCTAACATGGATGCAAAAAGGTTTACAAAATGTTCGATGATGCGAACCAACCAATCTATACTGGTTGTAGAGAAGACATCTCTGAATTTTCTTTAGAAACTAGGATTTCATGGATGCATAGGCCGATTTGTTTAAACGATATTTACCGGAAGACAACGTGTCTGCTGATTTTTATTATGAGATGCAAAAATTGGTTTATAGTTTTGGGTTACCTTCGAAGATGATAAATGTATGCATTGACAATTGCATAGTCTATTGTCACGGAAATTTACATTTATTAGTTCATAATATAGCCAAAGCAAAAAATTGTTAGTTGCATAATTATAACATATTAACTTTTTGAAAATTATTCAATACCATAAGGATTCAATAACAAACATTATGAACAATAAAATTGTGAAAACATGATGAATAATATACAAGTGCAATTGTAACGACCCGAGTTTGTCAAAAAAAAAAGAAAAAGAAAACCTGATTTATTTTTTGTTTTTATTTTCATTATTATTATTTTTATTATTTAATTAATTTAAACCAAACCTAGCCATTATCTACCCTAATCCAAACAGTGTAGCCGTATCTCCCCATATATATCTTCTTCCTCAAATCTCAGCCTCCTCTTTTTTATTGATCGTGGCTAGAGTGGATTAAGCCATCATCACCGTCTCCTCTCCTCCCCTTTATTCTTCTTGTGGTCTCGTCCGTTTGATGTCGGAGAAGACGTAACGCATCCACCACCGTGAGCCATCTCACTTCATTCCACCGGAGCCATGGTTCATCACCGGAAGGGTAGCTACTGTCATGGAGCATCCTCTTATTGGCGTTGAGTAGTGGAACCGAGAGGAGGAATAGGCGACGTTCGGAGTTGTCGCCTCTCATCACCGTGGATCGTTGATCTTCTCACCACCGCCGTGGATCCGCTTGCTGCCTCCGATCTGTCCCCCACGGCGGGATCTTGTTATCCCATCACCTCCGGTTATCACTTTTTACTTCCGTGAGTCATGACCCCTCGGAGACGTCTCCTCCTCGCCGCAAAGCCAAGCCGTGAGAGTTGATCTCTTATTTCATATGTTTCTTGTACCATAAGTAACTTTTACATAAACCCCAAATCTAATATTCTCTTGGTAAATCATGGTTTTATTTCTATTATGCATGTGCATTATTGTTATTGCCTCCACGTGATGATGGTCAGAATCCAAGACAAGTGTGGAAGTCTAGAGTTTGATAATCAAGTCATCTCGTTTTATTCCTCAATCCACTCATGGTTCTTGATGGCTAAGGTGAGGGCTATTCCCAAACTTCTTGTGCACGGTTTAGGATTTTGAATAAACATAATTTATTTCTAATATGTTCCGTCTTCGTGAATTGAGTCTATTAGAGGTTGTTTATTTAGTCATTAGGTTCTCTGTTAAACCGGATATAGGGTGTTAGAGGGTTCAACTTTACTTGTTTTTTTGATAATTGATATTAAATATATATATATATATATATACTATGTACAAATATATATTTGTTGAGAATTGAGGTGTAATGTTGTGGTCGACTACGGAGACGTACTTCCGTAGAGTAATTTGTGACCAGTGTGTTTTGTGTGGAGATGTTGCGGCACAACATAGTCGACCTGTTGTTGCCAAGGCTGAGGTCGATAAATCGTCTCCGGGCGTGTGTTACCGAGCACGTATTCGGCGTTGTTGTTTTTGGCATGTTAGTGGGCAGCGGGTGTGTATCTCGCTAGGACCATTGTTTGATCTTTGGGTACTTTAGGTACCGTGTTTGTTACGTGTTAGAATTAAATTATATTTATTCAGAATATTATGACCGGGTCCATGGACTTCGGGTTTAGCTTCCCATACCTCACTGAGTGACTCCTCTGTTGCTCACCCCCTCTTTCTTTCCCTTTCAGGTGAGACTGCTGAGGAGGAGTGATTCATTTGAGATCGGTGTTTTGGGTGTTTTTATTTTCGGACTTATGATTTTACGTTTATGGTTATTTTCCCGGATTTTATTCTATTTAAGGATTTATGGTGTTACATTGACTACGCGAAGTAATAAAGTGAAGTTTCAGGAAGATTATTATTTATTAAGTTAAACAAAAAAATGCGAGTGTTACAGCAATTTTAATAGAATTTTCTACATAGGCTCTATATTAGGTCTACAAAATAGTAGACTATGTAGACTGTCACATACATCTACCATTTGGAATAGTTTTTGCAATTGCAAAATTTACAAGTTATTTTCTGTATTTGAAAAAAGTTGTGATTTTATACGAGTAAATTTCTCTTTCACTCTACACTTTAAAAAAATGTTAATTTTCTAATTAACCTCATCTAATATTTGATTTTGAAGAGTAGAATTCTTTTTCATTCTACATTTTTAATTATTTTGAAAGATGTTAGTTTTACAATTGACCAATTTTGATTTCGACGAGTATATTTAAATGGACGTCTACAAATGTGTAGACTTCATATGAAGTATACTCTCAAATCCGACGATTAGTTTTGTGTTTGACCCAAAATAAAATAGTAGACTTCATATGCACCCTATGTTTTTCTAAGATTAGTAGAATGCATAAGAAGTCTACACTTTTAATAACATTTTAGTCAAACACAAAATCAACCTATTCAAATAATAAAAGTTTGGTCAAATACAAAACTGACACTTTTGCAGACTTCTAGCGCAGTCTACCTGATGCAAACTTTGGCGCAATCTACCTGATGCAGGCTTCAGATGAAGTCCACTATGAAAAGTTAAGAGTTTGTTCAATTGCAAAATTAACCTCTTTTATGTAGACTTTTTACTAAGTCTACCGAACTATTATTTTTTTTGTTTTCAAAGGTAAAGACGTAAACTTCTATTGAAGTATACGTTGCAAAAAAACTTTTGGTCAATTGCAAAAATAACATGTGTGGTGCCAAGTAGACTGCGAAGTACGTCTACATACAAGCGTAAACATACAAAACAGTCTATTATTACGGCACATATCTGAATAATGACGAAAAATGTAAATAGTTATATTTTTCTTGTGTAAGCTCATTTCAACCTTTTCAACCGCCCAAACTTCAAATATGAGTAATTACTGTCGACCAATATTTGGACTAGATGCATGTTTTCTCAAGTGCACAACTAAAGGACAATTATTAGCAGCGGTTGGAAGGGATGCAAACAATCAAATGTTTCCCATTGCTTGGGCTGTTGTTGACGTTGAGAATGAAGACAATTGGATTTGGTTTGTGAAACTAATACATAAAGATTTGGGCCTACAAGATGGTGAAAGCATTATTGTGATATCAGACAGACAAAAGGTATGCATTCTTACATAATTTATGTTCCTAATATAAATGATTATGCTGATGGTTTACATGTGGTTTTAGGGATTGTTGAATTCTATAGAACAGTTACTACCAAAGGTTGAGCACAGAATGTGTGCTAGACACATATACGCAAACTTAAAGAAGAATCATCCACGGAAAGCCCAAATGAAAGGTATATTTTGGAAGGTTGCAAAAAGCTATAACATGGCTCAATATGATCGCAAGTTGGAGGCAGTTAAAGCATATGATATGAGTGTCTTTGATTCCATGATGCAGAAGAATCCAAGAAATTGCAGCTTAGCTTTCTTTAAACCACTGCTTGTTGTGATGATGTGAGCAACAATATATCAGAGTCATTTAATCATGCCATTGATCATGCACGATCAATGCCACTGTGGAGATGTTAGAGACCATACGGAGACGAGCTATGGTGCGAATAGATATCAGAAAACTGAAAGCATTGAAGCACACCAGGAAATATAGCTTCAATGCAGTGGAGAGAGTGGAATTAGAGCAGAAAAAGATAAAACATTGTCGTGCATATCCTAGTGGTAGTGGCGTTTATGAGGTCAAAGAGAAAAGCACTTCATACACAGTGAAGATGACTAAACACTCATGCTCTTGCCGTAAATGGGATATGTCAGGTCTTCCTTGCAGACATGCTTTGAAAGTTATTTCTGATAAGAATTTAAGGCATGAGGATTACATTGTTGACTGTTATCACACTTCTAGATGGCTCCAGCAGTATAGTTCACCCATATTACCGGTGGATGGCATGAAATTCTGGAAAAGGTCAGGTGAATGTGAACTTGACCCACCCCCAAGAGGCACAACTCCATCTCATGGACCAAAGAAAGTCTCTAAGAGGATCAAAGGAAAGAATGAATCTCCTACCAAAAAGACAAAAGTGACAAAGGTTTCAAGAGAGAAAAGGAATATGCACTGTGGGAGATGTGGTCTCAATGGACATAATATAAGAAAGTGTCCCAACATTGGTGCTCCAGTCAATCGTCCACCAAATCTCTGAATGTTGATGAGAGATCAAGTCAACTTAGGCAAGATGGATGAGAGTTAACGTTGTTGTTTTTGTTTAATATACTACTATGAATTGTGTGTTTGGAGTTTTCCAAGGTTAGTATGCACCTCAGATTTTACTTAAGATGACTTGATTTTCATAACATATATGGATATCTAAACTATTTTCTTTGGTGATGATGAGAATATGTCCTCTGTTTTTGGAATGATCATGTTCAACTCATATCGTATTTTGGAATGATACAAAGCTATATTAATTATAATTTGGATTGATTTTATAAGAATATTTATAACATGTTTTTATTGACAAAAAATAAATAACATATTTTTATTATATTAATTTAGTGAAAACGTCTTCGTATCTTAAATATAAATTTTTTTCTCAAAATAAACATGGACTGAAACAACACATTTTTCTTACTATGGCACTCCGTTACGGTAATTAACGGAAGATTAGTTATGTAGTTTTTCATCGTATTTTAATAGTTCATGTAGTGTTTTCAAAATTAGTATAGTTCATGAAGGTTTTAGCATAGCTCTAAAGTTCATGTATATAAAATCATGATGGTGATATTTGGTGCTGGAGTCGGCGATAACAACTAGTCTTTTCATTAGTGAGAACAATTAGTTACAATTTATTTATAGCAAATATTTGTTTAGATGATCAAACAGTATACCACATCTCAATATATTTAACCAAAACAAGAAAAAGAAAACAATTTGACATCTTAATAATAGGTAGCAATTTTAAAATCTGTTAAAACTAAATTTTCTAAACATATAAATACATCTACATCAACTTGGAATCTTTACCAAATCATCTTGTTACAAAACTACAATAAAGAGACATATACAATCTAAAAGGTGTAAAAATTACAGTACGATATGGCAGTTCAAGTATCAAAGAAAATTTTCAGTGTTTTAATGATTGTAATCTTGTTTACAATGATGTTTTCATCACAAATCTCACATTCTTATGTAATGGATGAGAAGTGTGTAAAAAATTGTATCGTGAATATATGTATGAAGGCATCAACAAAAGCAACACCAACCATATGTAGCACTCCATGCCAGACAATATGTGATCCATTGGGTAATGAGCATTACATCGTCCCTCGAGGTGATCATAATCCAGTAAAAACTTTCTGTCAAACATTTACTTGGGTATGCGGTAATTAGAAACCAAAAATTGTCTTCGTCTATGCATACATCACATAATTATGTTTCCATATCCTTGTATCGACTACGTACTATCTCATGTACGTGTTTATTCTTTTCTTTTTTTTTTGAAACAAACACACTTAATATCATTAAAACGGTTAGTTGGGAGTAAATTCTCCATCAACCACCAAAACGTTTGCTACAGCCAGGGCACGTTTTGCTAAATCATCAGCCTGAACATTTTGATCACGAGGGATCCACGCGAAAGAGACAAAATCAAAAGCATCAGCAAGAGATATAATATCAGAAATGACACCATAGAGGCTGGGAGAACAGTTTCCCGACAGGATTTCCTTCACTAACTGTGAGGAGTCAGATTCAAAGCACACCGATCGCAATCCTTCTTCGATCCCCACCTTAACCGCTTCAAGGAGAGCCAGACCTTCCGCCATAATTGCCGAGCTCACGAAGGGAGCACTGGAGCTAACAGTTTTCATACCTGCAGGGGAGAGAATGAAGATTCCCAGACCCGCAATTGATCCACTAACATTCCAAGCAGCATCAGATCTAATAGTGCTCGCTCCCGCAGGGGGGAGAGGGATAGGAGCTCGGAGAGGTTTCCTTACGGGATCAACCGACTTAGCGTTTACACTCCACTCTCTGGCCAAGCAGATAGCTTTTGACAAGGTATCTTCAGCTGATGCAGATCTTCCTTCGAACACAAACTTGTTGCGCTCCTTCCAAATGCTCCACAAGATCCACAGTGTAAGAGAGCCTGAGCTGATACCCGAAGGAGGAAGACACGACTTAGAGCACAAGGACGACCAGTTCGCCACCAAGTCTACCATTCCGCTAAACTCCAAGACCTCTGTGAAAGGGGCTAGGAGCCACACTCTCCTAGCAAAAGGGCACTGGAAGAACAGATGAATGATAGATTCGGAACTACCGCATCGCTTACACGCTGGATCTACTGGGATGTGTCTCTGCACTAATCTCTCGCCGACCGGTAATGCTCCTTTCAACAGCTTCCACGAGAACATCTTAACCTTGGGAGCACAATCTCGACTCCAAACATCTTTCTTCCAATTTATGCCTCCTCCCATCAGCCTCCCTGGTATGAACTCCGTATCATCTACCATGCTAAAATAGCCCGACTTGACTGAGTAATCCCCAGTTTTTGTTCCGAGCCAAATGAGTCTGTCCGGAGCCCCGGTTTTGCTCGGTTTAATGCATCGGATTGCGACTTCATAGGCAGGTAGGACAGTGTTGATTTTCTGCTGATCCCAATCACCAGACTCAGGTATTAGTAAGTCTGAGACCGTTAGTTTCAGGTATCTCTCCTCCGGCGGTCCCATTGGTCTGGATTGGCGAGATAAACTTAGCCACGGGTCCTCCCAAATCTTAATGGAACGGCCATCGCCAACAACCCAACCAAGATTTTTAGCAAGTAGATCTCGTCCCACTAATACACTCCGCCAGCCGTGAGACATTGAAGAAGTTCCTGTGGCCAGCAGGATATTATTTTCCGGGCAGTATTTCCCGAGAAGCACCTTACCCAATAAGCAGTCGGGATTTTGAAGTAATCTCCATCCTGTTTTTGCCAGCAGAGCCGCGTTAAGGTCTTGGAAGTCCCGGAATCCCAGCCCCCCTAATGCCTTTGGCTTCGCCATGTCTGACCACGACACCCACGCCATTTTCTTTGTTTCTGGATTGTTATCCCACCAGAATCGGGTAACTGTTGACTGAATACGTTTACACAAGGATACAGGCAGGGCAAAGTACGTCATGGAGAAAGAGGGGACAGTTGAAAGAACGCTTTGTAGCATCACCATTTTCCCCGCTGAGGAGAGGAACCTGTTAGACCAACCCCGAGCCTTTTGCTTAATCTTGTCCACAATAGACGCGAATATGTCTCTCTTCCGGCGTCCGAAATGCTCCGGTAAACCGAGGTATTTTCCTGTCCCTCCTTCTTTTTCTATATGGAGCTCTTCCTTGATCATGGCTTTAAGAGAAGTCGGTGTTCGTCGGGAGAAAGTTATTGCCGATTTTTCCTTGCTGATAGCTTGTCCCGATGCGCTTTCGTACTTGTCTAAAATCCCCGTCAGTGCTGCACAGTTTTCACGATTCGCATCGAGGAAAAACATGGTATCATCCGCGAACAGAAGATGGTTGATCCGAGGGCAGGAACGAGCTACCCGTAATCCTTGGAGAGAACCGTCTTCTTGCGCTCTGTTACATAATCCCGAGAGGACCTCGCTGCACATAATAAATATGTAAGGAGAGAGGGGGTCACCTTGACGGATACCCCTACTCGGTACTACCTTCCCTCTAGGCAAGCCGTTAATGATGAAGGAGTATGTAACAGTGCTGATACATTGCATAATGCAGTGAACAAAGCTTTGGTGGAATCCCAACCGAAGCATGACAAGGGAGATGAATTCCCACTCTAACCGGTCATATGCCTTGCTCATATCCGTCTTAACCGCCATATAGCATCTGTGTTCCGCTTGAGATGTTTTCAGATAATGCAGCACCTCGTGGGTAATTAAGATGTTATCTCCTATTGCACGACCTGGAACGAAGGCGGTACGTGTTTATTCTTATTCCCATAAATTTTGTTTTATAAATTTTATTACAATTATTATGAGTGATCAATTGAAAATTCTAAACTCTTGGAAGATATAACTATACATCAACATCTAGATGATTGCAATTAATTGGTTCTCCATTACTAATCTCCAAAACATTATTTGCGAAGTGATTTGTACGTCACGTAATATTCATTCTCACCGGGAAAATGACATGTCTTTTAAAAAATAGGACATAAAATCAACTTAATTGTGACATGTACAGTTTCCTTTATAAAAAGTATATTTTTGGAAATATGTTTAAAATATATTAATGACTAATAAATCATATATCATCACTAAAGTACAATTTCTATAAAAATATTTATTTATTGCAAGAATTTTGAGATATATTAATAACTAATACTCATTAGGCACCATAAAAATAATATATATGTATATATTTAATAAATGTACATTAACGTACTTATTTAACCAGTTTAACTTCTGTTAATTAAAAACACAAAATCTAGAATTTATTAGCATTTTATATTTTAATAAAAATGTTTAAAATAAATAGTAAAAGACATATTTAAAATAAACTAGGCGATAACCATTAGATATGATATAATATAAATAAAAAATATTTTTTATAAAATATAATTTTCACTATATTTAAATTTAAATAATGTCAAAATGAAAGGATTAAACCAAATAAAAAATAAGACTACAAAATAATCATGTAAAATATAAATTAAAGATTTATAAAACAAAAAAAAATATTATACTTAAAATTATTATTTTTTCGCATGGTGCATGAAAATTCCTAACTATATATATATACTATTAAAAGAGAATCACACTAAAAATCTACTAAAAGAGATTGTTGGACCATGTACAACTATTTATTATTTTTGATCCTCATCAACTCAACAAAGTAACTCTTATAAAATGCACACTAAAAATAACGAGAGAGAGTATTTGGGCATTCGGATCTTTGGGTCTGGTAAAATTGGTTCCTTTCAGGTTCGAGTTTCTAGGTTCTTAGACATTTGAATCCAACTAGGTATTTAAAAAAATTTCGAGTTTGAGTTTGGGTCAGTTCCTTTTGGATTTGGATCAGTTCAAGTCCATAACTCAAGTATTTGGGTACATAATTGTTCCAGGCCCGTTCGGATATTTAGGACAAAAAAAGACTCAAAGTACATGAAATCTTGGAAAAGCAAAAACATGAAAAATACACAAAAATCCAAAAAAATACCTAAAAATATTCAAATACCCAAAAATATCCAAAACTTTACCCGAGGAACCAAAAATATCTAAAGTTTTATCCGAATACCCAAAATATAATTTTAAAAGTTTACCGAAAACCAAAATTATAACCAAAAATCCAAATGTAAAACTAAAAAAATTGTAACACTGAAACATATTTGAAATACCCAAATGTACATAATATACACAAAAAAATTCAAGTACTTTGGGTACCTGGACTCGATTAGAGACCTGAGGGTCCAAAAACAAAACCCAATAGGTATTTGGCTCGATCCAGAACCCAAACGTGTAATTTCATGTTGATTTCAGTTCAGTTTTTTGAGTTTTTTTGTCCGGATAAAATGCATATGCCTAAAAGAGAGTTACATAAGAGAGAGTGTACATACAAAATCTCAAATAAACTAACTCAAAGTTATATAATTTTAAAAAAAAATTCTTATTCGATATACTACGACTTTATAACATAATAATATATTAAATCCCAAAGTACTGATTCAGATCAAATTTTGTTTATAACCCAAAAGTGTCCGTCAAAATCTAGTATATACTATTAAAACATAAGTCATGATTTATTTTATGTGTGTGTGTTTTTATTTGAACCATTTTTAGAAGTTTATCAAACTTTACATAATTTAATTATAATATATTTCAATATATTTATCTTTTATTTGAAATACAAATGAATATATTATAAAAAATATGATTATTTTTGAAATCTTTTTAAAATTAATTTCCGAAATAAAGTCATTTAAATTCTAATTATCATAAATATCACTAGAATTAAATTACTTTAATTTTTATTTAAAATAAAATTAAATCACGAAAAAAAATTGTTAAAATTTAATGAAAAAAAAAAAAATTAAATTTATTAATTTTCTAAATACATTTTACGAATATTTTAAATAGTTTTTGTTAGAAAAAATATTCATTACTATTTCAAATATAAAAATAAAAATATCTTATTTACCAAAATAGAATTCTTTATTTATTTTATGTGGTGATTTTTTATTTAGACACGTTTTAGAAATATTTATTAAATGTGTGTGTTTTATTTATCTAATAATATTCTAAAAGAAACACCAAAATTATTCAAATATAAAAATTAATATTTTACATATGAAAAATATCCCCGCACGGTAAAAAAATTGTTTTTCTTAAAGTAAAAATTGTTATCAAGCTAATTAGTTGTTGAACAGAAAGCAAAACCTAATTGGTTTGTTTCGTTTATTTTTTGATCAAGTGAAATCTAATAATTAGGTATGCTATATTAGATACAAATATACAATGAAGACTAATGTTCTTCTCCCTCTCAGTTTAGTCACATCCCTAGATTTTCATCTTCTCCTCTGGCTTTAAAACATGCTCACTTGTTGATTCGACACAATTCGGAGAATAGAGAATTGAGAAAAGAGATGATGGACGAAGGTAGACGGGGTTGGGGGGTTTCAACGTTACTGTGTAGTACAAGTTGGAGGGGTTCTTCTGATTTCTATTAGAGAACTTAGCTTGGATGTTTAGCTTGCGGATACAAATTTGACAGGTCAGTGTTCTGTTTCCTGACGTTTACATCTTCAATATCAGTAAGAAAACAAATGTTTTTAAAACCGAACCTAAAGTTGAACCGGATAATTTTTTGAATCACGGTTCAATATAGTTCGCCTAGGTCAAACCTAGTTCAATTATCTGGTTCAGTATATTATAAAACATAAATTTAAAACTATATAAATAAATACTATACATAATTCAGATATAAATAAATATAAACTAAAACTGGTTTAATAGTTTTTGATAGGTTTAATGGTTTTTATCCATTTCAATAAATTTAAGATCCAATCCGAGTACATAACTAGTTCATGGTCGAACCAGTTATTAGACAACCCAGTCACATAATCGGTTCCTAGTCGAACATGGTCCAACCATCTGATCGAAAAGCACTGGTAAGATACATTATTTCCACTTTGTTTTCTCATCTTGATTCAACAACATTTTGTTTATTTGCGTATCTCACAAAAACTTTTAGTTAACTATAAGATGATTTGATTCATCTCATCAATTACATATGATTTTGCCAAAATCGTTCTGTAACCGTGGAAAGCATGAAAAGAAATTATAAACATAGAAAGGATTTGTCTCCGTTTATTCTCAAATCTCAGCTTGAGTAGCCTTATTAATCTCCTGGCCTTCCTTTGTTCTCATCTCCGGTTCTCCGGTTAAGACTTGACCAGCGTCCACCGCTTTAACCGGACTCTTAACCGGAAGTCCTTTGCTATCATCATCCGTCATTCTCTTGTCTTTGCCTTTGCCCCATACAACCGTGTACAGTCCCACGATTATAAATATCGTTCCAATCACACTGAATATTTTTAGTAGAAAATAAATAATATTATTTTTCCTATAATATATATTAATTTTAGAAAGAAATAAAATTAGAAAAATACCTTCCGAGATGAATACTTTCAGACAAGACAACAACACCAAGAGCTGCGGTTATAACGACACAAAGAGGATTAAATGTCGCTACGAAAACTGGTCCCCTTTCTCTCATCACTACTCCTTGCACGTAATACGCCACTCCCGAACAAATCACCCCCTTAATCACCATTTTACATTTTAGTTAATTTATTTACATTAAGTCTAATTTAATTACACCATTAGTTCTGTTTGTACTTACGGAGTAAGCAGCGGCGAAGAGATTCGAGTCGAAACCTATTTTCCAAGCGCTCAGATCACGTACCGTTACCAATGAAACCGCGGTTCCCTCTAACGTTCCCATTAAACATATTAACGCCGTTAATGATAGCTCAGCTGGGTATTCCTTTAGTGTAAACGACTGCGTTTTAGACAAACCGTTAGTTTTTCTTTTTTTTTTTCTACGGTTATATGAATAAACCGGGAATTTTGTAATTAATTTGGTACTCACTTGTAGAATGAAGAAACCGGCCCAACCAAAAGTTCTTCCCAACAGCATTAGTGTTCCCGGAACCCAGTGTTTGTCCAAAGATGCCGATGCTGCACCACCGTGGGATCCTCCTGCACCGTCACCGCCTCCTCCGCCACCGCCGAATTTTATAAAGTCAATGATTGGACCTTTGTAGAGAGTCATGAGAAGTGCTCCGGAGACTGTGATCACTGTGCCGACAACTTTGGCAATGCTTCGTACCTTCTTGAAGTTCACGCTCTCTAATCTGAAATTTTTAAATATAATAAAAATCCATTTAACGATCGAGATTATGTATAATTGTTATATAAACACTACACGTACATGAAAAAAAACAGTCATGTTCTATGGACTTATAATGACATCTTACGTAAGTAGAATTTGATGATCTCACACGGTATATTTCTTTTGGTGTTTATTAATTAATTATTCAGGTGGTATCATGTTCCAGAAAAATACTAATAACTGTGTTTACCTATGATTCCATTAAGGCTTTAACTATGATCTTGTTCCCACGGCATGGGAATTGAAGTCAAAGTTAATCTCAAATTAAGAATCAAAGTAAATAAGCAGGACAATTTACCAATAGCAAAAAAAAAAAAAAAAAAACTTATCAACAAGTTGATAAAAAAAAATAATTTTCTGATGGAGTCAAAACGAATCTAAGCATGAAATGTTTGATGAATTAATTTACAACAACACAAATAAATAATGTAAACACTTTTTCAAAAAAAAATAATAATGTAAACCTGAAAATAATGGCCAAGACGAAGGTGATGGCAGGAAGGACATTAGCGGTAGCCGAAGCGAAAGTTGCTGAGGTGTATGTCATACCGACGTAGTAGAGATTCTGGTCCAGCACCGGCCTGTCATTTTATTAACACTCATTTAATGAACTTTTTTTAATCATATATTACTCCTAGTATTTTTATTAACTATATAATTAAGAACTCCATAAAAAAATCTGCTGAGATTAATCTTATACTTTTTTTTTAATTGTGAATGATATATGAGAGTAAAAGATGAGTATTACTCAATGAATCCGAGCAGCGCAATTTGAAGGAATATTCGTAACGTCATCTTCGGCCTTGTTTTCCTGCATAACCATAACAATATAAAAGTTACATACTTCCTTTAATTAATTTATGTATAAGGTTAAACTTGTATGTAAGACCTAGATATAAATGGTCAATCAATTTTATTTCTCTTGAGTTTTGCCTCAAAATCTATGACGCAAATATGTTTTGTGTTTGTTAAGAATTTATGACAACTCAGTGCCCACCAAAGAAAAAACAGCCAACTTACAATATAGAGATTGAGATTATGATAGTAGTAGTAGTATTAAAGCTATGTTAAGTGGCATACTCTTTTCTATTATAGAGCTTTTGTCTAGAATTTTCTGTCCGTCAATTCACAAATAAGACAAAAAAGAATCATATATACCTTTCATGAAATAGAGCGAACGGAGCGATGACGACCGTGGCGATTGCATGGCGGTAAACGGCCAGGATGTAATGGTTCATGCCATGCTTAAGAGACACCATGGTGATTATGTACATACCAGCATAACCAAATTGCATAGATATCATTGCTAAGTATGGTTTCACTCTATTCATTAAGCCTCTCCACATTTTCTCACTCCCCATTTGATCTCTGTTTCTCTTTCTTGTTTGTATTTGATGTACCAATAGTGTACTTAGTTATGAGTCTTATGACTGTGAATGTACACCACAAGAGCGTACTTTCTTATATAGCCAAATTGGGCTGACACAAAAGGCAATATACGAGTGCATTTTTACAGCCATTGGTTATCTACGCATCACTTTTAGTTGTAGATTTTTAATTTTATCAAATAAATATATTATTATGTGTGGCTAATTATAGTCTTGTTCTATATGATCCAAACCGGATTAGGTTGTAACTCGTAAGTTCCTTTGGTTCTTTTTTTGTGCAACAGTTTCTTTGGTTACACACCTATTATAACTTATTAATCAACTAGATTTGTTACAAAAAAAAATCAACTAGGTTAAATCCACGCCTTTCGCAGTATGAGTATTATGTATACAAATGATTTCTGTATATTATTATTTATTTTTATTTTTTACATATTATAAAATAATAAATATTTATTAAATATTAAATATTTTAAAGCCAGTAATTATTATATATATAATTAAATTGACATGAACACATAAATCAAAATAAAAACTCTTATTTATTTATAATCATTTTATAGTAAATAAATCCAAACAATCATTTTTATATTTTCTATATGGTATATAATTAAATTCAATTGATATTAAAATAAATATATACTATATTTTCAATATGGCTATCTACTAAAGGAGAATTTTCATGTTTATCACATTATTAGTACCATTATTTATCTTTACCTTCACTAAAGACACATTTTCATAAATATCTTCTTCATTAAAAGACAAAAGACTCTTAGATTAATAAGAATTTGAAACTCCACATTCAAAAATCTTACCCCATCCCTCAACTCTAAATCCTAAGTCTTAAATTAATTAATATTAGAGTTATAAGTGTATGTTTCCCTCTTAAAATGAGGATAAAAGTGATTAAGGTAAACATGAAAAGTGGTATAGGAATGTGGTATTTCAGACAATTTACCTTTATTAAATGAGACTTTGTACTTATAGGATTTTATGATTATTTATATCTTTTTAGTAATTTATAATTGTTTTTAAGAATTCAATGCAAATTTTGAAATTTAAATATTTATATATTCTATGTGGAATATAGCTTAGTTTAAATGATACTAATATATACATATATATATATAATCTGGATATCTATCGAATGAAAAGTCTACTTATCATATGATTTTATGATCATTTGTATCTTATTATATAAAAAATTAAAATTATTGATCACAATTTTTTTAATGCAGAACTTTTAACAGATTTAGTAATTTATATCCGTTTAAAAAATTAAAATATAACATCTACAAATAAATCTAAATTTATTATATGATTAATGTGAATTGGTTAATTTATTTAATAATATAATTTTTTTTAAAAAATGATAGAAGATACACAAATTGTTATCAAATATTTATCTTTAAAGTTATTAATTGTTATATATATATTAATTATATTAAGTAATTCAGTAATCTTTATTTTAGAGAAAAGCGAAAAATATTTTTTTATAGTAATAATTAAGTTTCTGGTTAGTTTAACAAAAACTATGGTATATGTTTAAATGGATTAACTTATTTTTTAATGATTCTAATAATTACATATGACATAGCTCAAGTGTTGTAATGGTTCTCGGATACTATATAAATGATATGGACTACTGGTTATAAAGACTTGCGTATGGAGAGCAAATGCTGCGTCTTTATTGGAATAAATATTTTGATAATTAAGATGGCTGGTTTGTTATCTAAGATCACTAATGAAGAATGTTTTCGTCAAGGTAGTATTAATATATTGATAACGAGTCATAAAATCTCATACCAAAAAGAAAATGTAGTGTAGCAACGTATACCAAATTATATTTAGGCTTTTACGTCCAAGCCGAACTTTATATATCCGTAAGTTATAAGCAAATAGTTTCGAGAATCAAAAGCATGCACTTACATTATATATTATATAATCCACTTGCATACATCATTCATTTTTTGTCCACTCATCACACTTGTCGAATCTACTATAAGAGAATTAAGTATTAACCTGAATATTCACGAAACTATTCACCTCTTGTGTTTACTTAATTATAATATATGTATGCAATTATGCAAACGTATCATCTAATTAATATATTACATATTCTGATTTTTATTTGTCAAGGAGTTTTCTTACATTAGATTACGCTAATTGTCTTCATTACATTAAGTAACGTGTGTTGTGATTATCATTTTTGCAGCATCAATAAATTTTGGTCATGAATGTACATAAAAATATATAAATACGCTCACAATTATTAACCATTCAAATCAAACTATGTATTGTATTCATTTCAAGAGCCTAAATTCACCTAAACTAAATCAATATTAGAAAATATTCGAAAGTACTCTATCAACAATATATATGAAACATTATATTATTGCTTATTAATTAGTAGGTGTAAACTGAAACACGTTTTCCGGTGAACAAGAATATTATAAGATATTATTGTAAAAACCTAAAATTAATGAAGCAAAAGCGAAATGAATGTACTTTTTGTAATACATTTTGTTGTGATTCGTCCCATGAAACGACAAGCGTGGTTAGGTCTTTCTTATGGGACGCGGCTACTAGTGCTCTTCCTTCCGTCATCGCTAAGGGCAGGCTGCCTACTTTTGTTTTTCCATTTTACATTCATATTATATTAAGATTCGTAGATCGTTATAAGATTGGTTTCTATGTTCCTTCAAAATATTGTAAACAAACTTATACGCATGCAACAAATATATTAGCAAAACCCCTCCATTTCCGACTTACAACAGTCAATAATCTACTAAATATTTAGGACAATTTCTCGAGGAGCAAGATTTTAATTTAAATATCTAAACGTGTTAAGTCTCTATCAAACATTATTCTGCTTCACATATGTGTACATTTGATGTGAGTATGACAAAATATATCTCTAACGCATAAAAAGGAACTGCATTGTATGTTCTCTTGTTTACCCTTATTAAGCGTGCTATCAATCTTCCACGTTACTAGATGCTTGTTTCTGTTTTGTTCCCTCTAAATCGACGAATTTATTCGAACAAATCTTACTTGTCGTTTGATGTGACTTATCATCTCTTCTAAATATAAATTCGGGTATCGACAAGCACTAATTTGTCGATAATTCTAAAGATTGATTTTGTATGTGTTAGCATTTTAGGAGTTTACATAATGACGTATCTGTTCAATTCTCATCAATCGTTCATTCCAAAATGCTCATTATATAATTTAATTAAAAAGCCTTTACGAAACAAGAAATTGTTGAATTGAGAACCCTAGTTAAATGTGTGAAAGTAACTAAAAAAATGAAATTGTGCAAGGATTTGACTAGGCCTATGACTTTAATAAACGGGGCTGTTCCGGATCGAGCCCGTTCAGTTCCGGATATATTGGTTATTGAAAAAAATATATCCAATGAATACTTGACTGAGTTTCGGTTCGGATTTAGTTCGGTTCCGACCATTTCTGAGTCGGTTCAGATATAAAAGTATTAGTCCAAATTATATATTTTTTTATTTTTCTATTTTAAATTTTACTCATATTTAAAATATTGAACACAAATTTTATATAGCTATAGTTTAAAAGTAGTTATAACAAAATTGAAGTGGTCTAGTGGTAAAAGAGGTTGTACTTTCACCTTACCAATCTGAGTTTGAGGCTCAAGAAATATGAATTCATGTTTTTAAAACATACTTTTAGTTTAAACGGGTATCCAATCGGATCCACGTAAAAACCAGAACTGACCCGATGCCGGCGGATATTTATAAATTACCCATCAGTTAAATATGCTTGATCCGAAACTGATATGAACAGGTCCATTTCAGATCGGATATTTGGTTCCGGATAAAAAAAGTTACAGCTCTAGATTGGACTTAATATCGAGAATAAACTACATTCCTAGAAGTGTTGTTCATTATTTTCTGCAAATTTATAGATATTAATACATAAATTGTGTGAGTTTGCGTCACTAACAGCAGTGAAACCCATTACCAGCCAATGGGGTTTTTTGTCTTATTGTATTTTGTTCTGTTTTTTCTCATTAATTAGGAGTGGAATCTTATCACGTAATCATCATGATCAAGTAACTAAAGTACTGTGTGCTTCGATATATATCTAGGATTTTCAAGTTCACATTTGAACATTCTAATTGCATTTCTCTTTATAAATAAATGTCATGCGATAATATTTTTTTAGTTCAAGTTTAGTTTCACACTAAAAATTAGGGCTGACCACAAGGCTGCTATTTACCATTTTAGCAATACTTATACTTGGCATGCTTTGTACTAATAGAAATTTAGACTTATCTTTGATTTATTAAAAACGAGTACTTATTATTTTGAGTACTTATTTAAGAACGAGTTACTCACAAATTACTTACCTTGCTTTATCACTTACTATTTACGAGTACTTGTGAGTTACGTGTAAATACGTGTATTTAATTATAAATATTTGATAATTACTTGCTAAATAATACTTCACTAAAAATTAACATAAAAATTTATTTTAACCTAAACCTCTCTATAGAAGTATTATTTACTTCTCATAATAACAAAAACATTTTATCTGAGCAAATAACGAGTAACATCAAGACGAGTAGTTAATTTTTCATACTTGTTACTTGGCTTGTAGTTGCCAATATCTAATTGATATTATTTGATACCCGGTTTGACAACAACGAGGACTTAAAAATTAAACCAAATATGATGCTAGGTATTTGTGCCCAGTCCCTAATAAAAATCACCATGATGATTTACAGGTTCTAGAGTTGTACGTTTTGGCCAATACAACTTGACGAAAATCTGGATGGGTTAAATGGTTGTTATTATCAGATGATTAGATGAGTCATATCTCTACTAAAAGAGATTATTAGAGATAAGTGAAATGCATAACATATATGTATTAGGAGTGATTAATATGGAAATGATAAGTGTGAGGTTCGTACAATGACGTACGAAAGAAAGAGATTAGGCGAAAGTGAAAAAGACTTTTAGAGTTGGATTCATGCGTGGACTCCATCTTCCATAACTTGGGCTAATGGATTACACCTCTTCTTTTCTATAACAATTACTATAATATTATACATTCGAGACTCTATTATACTCATGGCATAAACTTAATATTATTTTGTTATTTAAAGAGAGAACATTGTATATATATGGGTAAGCAAGATGATGATATCATCAAAACAACAGTTAAATATTCGAAACAAAAGAAGAGGATAGGAATATACATATTTTCCTTGATGAGGCAATTGAAAATTCATTTATAAACGTTTATTTTTCAGGTGTTGTCTATAATCTACTGGTGAGTTCTTGGATGACCTAACCAAATGGTAATGGTTTTTCCATTATTAATAAACATGAATATTTTATTAATTGATTCAGTCTGGTGTCTAACTGTTCCCACACATGGAAGAAAAGGACATAGCATGCAATAAGCTTGTCTACATGATAAACTGACTGTCTTCTTTGTATATTGCAAGTATACGTCACCCAAAATTTATTTGATTTAATCTTGATATATTAACACTAATCCATGCATGATGATAATCATAATTAAACTTGTAGACGTTCATATTTGGATACTAGGATGAAAATATAATGTGATCTTTAATTTAGTACATTGTCACACAATTGTTCTTCTACTCCAACAGAGATCAATCAAAAGAAAAAGTGATATGTGCACAAACTCAAAAATCTCTAACTATCGACATAATGTTTCACAGAAAAAAAAATAAATGAAAAACTATCTTCGTCGATTTCAACCAGTTGACTCGACATCTTGAGCTTATCAGTCTTTTGAAGGTGGGAATCAGTAATGTTACTAACTTACTATAGTATGTCTCCTTGTCCTTGAAGCCAAGCTTTTAGATGATGTTACTATATTGTGAACCCGCCATGAAAAGGCAAACCCCAAGTGTCATTATACTGAACCAAGCCACTCCTAAGTTTTTTTTTTTGGTGTAAATGTTAAATTTTATACCAAAGTTTTAAGATTTTTACATCACTTACAGAGAGTACTAGTAGCAGAAAAGATCAAAAATCTAAACACCAAGAAAAGAAGAACCAAGGGACACAAACATTAAACACAAGCACACATGACACTAGCAGAAAGATAGCCTGGCCGAGACTGAAGCATTGTCAAATGGATTTGGAGCCTTTGATAATACATGAGACCACGCTCGGTAAATATAGGCTTGCCCAAAGCGCTACTCCAATTGATTGACACAGACCAAGCCGCCAACCACCACCGGTAGAGGAGACTGAGACCCGAGCTAAGCCACTCTTAAGTTGGTTGCTTCACTCACTTCTCGCATCTCAGCTTCCATGTATCCAACACATTGCTCTTTTATCACTACGTTTTTGTTCCAAAATTAATTGTTCTCTCGCATCTCTTGAAGTAGAATCAAATTATAGGAGGCGAAAAGAGACTAGTACCTCTCTTTTATAAGTATAACTTATGTTGCTTGGACAAACCCGTCAAGTTTCCTCAACTGAAGCTCAACACCCTGCAAAGATACACCCAGAAAACAAGCCAAGTAGTTGCCGGTTTCTGGAGTGGTGAAAGCAAACTGACCATGTGTTACATTGTCTTGGTGATGAAGATTGTTCCCATAAGGAACATAACACCACTAATCAGTGAGCAAACCAGGGTTGCATTTTTACAACGTCGTAAAAATTTCTAATCATTATAGGAAGAACGTTACATTTGACAATATTTGGGCCTGCCTACTAATCAACACAAATTACAATTTTAAAATGAACCTACGACTATTTACTCCGCCCATTAAATTCGTAAATGGGCTTCCAGTGCCATCCCAATATTTTTATGCTTTATTAATACGATCTTGAGATTAATTACAATTTAATACTTTTTTGGGTATAAATTTTAAATTTAACGGTTGAAACTGTTTTCAGAATAAAGAGAAAACACCCTATATACAAAAAGACACAAATTCAATAACTTAACTAAAACTCACTTTACTACTTTTCTTCATATCTTTCTCTACTGTTTTTCTAAAAATCTAATTTATCACTTTTTTGGTTATTTTATTTGCCCATAAATAAAATCAGAGTACATAATAAAATAATTTTCTCTAATTTATCACTTATTTTTTACTTGGTAGATTTCAGTTTGGATTTCAGATGGAATACCACCAGTTTTAAGCCGGTTCAAGATATCCGTTTATTATGAAAATTGTATATATATTTACCAAATATAAATCAAAGTGGTCCAGTGGTTACATACTCGACCATTAGTGTAGCCAACCCGGGTTCAAGTTTCTAATATGTCTTACAAAAATTAATACTGAAATGCTATATATATTTGCAACATAAAAGAATATGTAAACGATGAAGTGGTCTAGTGGTAATATTGTCGCTTCTCTACCTCACCAACCCCGGTTATAACACCTTTTCTAATATTCTGAGTTTTAGCTATCTATTTTGGTTTAAACAAGTACACGATTGGATTTCGGGTAATAACCGAAACCGAACTAATACCTATGGTTATTAGAAGCAAGGACCGATCAGATAATATGATCATATCCGAACCAATTCATTTAGGGTCAGATAAACGGTTCATGTTAAAAGTTTCAATCGTATTTAGTACGATTGGAATTGTTGGATCGAAATTGACCCTTTTCTATGTAATGATCTGAATTTCGAGTTTCAGTGGACTAGATGCGATATACGAGCTGGAATTTTAAATCACGAAATAACAATATTAATAATAATTTATTCCAGGAAAAGTACTAGCAAATATTAAACCGTGTGATGATATTTTTGAAGTGTTGTCTGATAACTATTCATAAGCAAACAAAAAAGTTTACAACATAATGAATAATTATGGTCATGCTTAAGATAATATATATAGAATACTATAAGAAAGTCAATATAGTCGACTGGATTATGCTTTAATACGCTGTTTTCAAAAAGTTGTATTGTGGTTCGTGTCTTTTTGCTCGACCAGATTTTTCCTACTTGTACTTATCCTTATTCTGAAAACTGGCTTATCATTCACTTGACGTATTGAGTAAGATTTATTTTGTAACCACTGAATAAGAAATACAGTATCATATCATATAAACATAGTATTTGTTTTTTTCTGATCGCTTTCAAAAATCAGTAGCTACCAAACATGCGATGCCAAAGCTTTGCAGGCCAAACACTTCTGTATTGAGAAAAGAGACTTTGTGACAAATAATTGTTTGCTAGTAATATATAATGATTGTCTGGACGGTTGAACCCGGTTCAACACCGGTTGAACTGCATATTTGAAATTTGATTGACATAAATAAAAATAATATAAAATTTACTACTTCATTTTGGCTAATTATTTAGTAGAGTAAGTGAAACCATTTTGATTTGAATGCATATTTCAACCATCGATCTGTGTACATTTCAAATACAGAACTCTTCGTGTGTTGTATATCTGAGCGCTTTGTATTGTATGAATTAACTATATTATAAATGTAGTATAGTACAGATCTGAATGTTCTGTATTGTATAAATTATTATATTCTATATAGAGTAGAATGAAGAAGTTTTATTTAAAATAGATCTTATGATTTTGAGAATATATGTCCTTTTTTCAAAAAGCAAGTTATGGTATATGTGAAAAGTGTATATATATTTTTCAGCATGATTATTTGTTAATGTGTTGAAACATATTTATCTAACGAAAAATAGAGGGAATGAAACATATTTATAGTTAAGAACAAAAGTAAAAAAAACAATATCACCCACATTCCTACATATACGCTTAGATATGAATAATATATTCTATTAAAATAGAAGTTATAACTCATTTCATGTGTGATTTTTTTATTTGGACCATCATTAAAAAACTTTAATAAAATGTATTTCATTAAAATTAATGATAAAATATTTGTAACTACTTTAATCATAATATCTTTTGATATCTTTTTATTTTAAATATAAATATATATTAAAAATTATAACAAATCTTTTGAAAAAGATTTTAGCAAGATCTCAACATTAAAAATTATGTAACTATTTAATTAATTTTGAATTATATAAAATATAATCATAGATTAGTATACATTCAATTATATTTTATAAAATGAAAAAAAAATCTTGTACTTTTATAAAATGAAAATATTATATATATATATACAATAATATATCATCTAAATAAACATAATAATTTGCTAAATGCTATCAAATTTTAAAATTCTCAAAATTTAGTAGATATTAAATATAAAATAACTTTAAAATATAATTATTTATATATATTTTAATTTATTTAGTAATCAAATTCAAATCGAATAAAATAAAATATAAAATGCAAACTATAAAAGTATTGTGTTTGTAATAGTTCTATAAACATTTATATATATGACTAACATTATAGTTATACTACAAAGTTATGATTTATATAATAAAGTTTATTGTAACTTATTATAATTTGGTGTTATGTATTATCTAATTTTATAATAATATTGAACTTATTTTAATATTATTGGTCATACGGGTTATTTTTATACTCGAGTTTTAGTTTCTATAATAAAATTATCAATAACTTAATATAGTTCGTGTTATATATTATCTAACCTTATAATAATGTTTATTTGACCTATACTATTATTACTATTATTTTTTATAAATTTGTATTTTTGTAGAAAGTTTTATTTTAAAAAAATTATAATATAACAATACTATTTTACATAAAATTTTCTTTTATTTTTAAATTTGAAATATATGAAAATTAAATTGCACATGTATGATATATGAGTAAAATTTTGGCATATATACAATAATATATTATCTAAATAAGCACAAAATTTGTTAAACGGTAATCTAACTTTGCAATCATAATTAGAATTTAATATAAGATATAAAATAATTTAAAATATGACTTTTACGTATATATTATTTTATTTAATAATCATATGCAAATCTAATAAAATAAATATATAATAAGAAATGGATTGAAACATTTGATATTAACATATTAACATATATATATATATATGACAAATCTCTCAAATAAACCATTTTTAAGTTTTGTCACAAAAATAGCACTCAAGAAAAAAAATGACCAAAATAGACTTTTTAATTTTAAAATTTGTAATATTTTAAATTTTTATTTAATTATAAACCTCACCTCCAAAACTTAACCTCATAACTCTAAACCCTAAGTTTAGATTAATTAACGCAAAGGGAATAAATATATATTTACACCTTTTAATAAAGTCTATTTTGGTTTTTTTTAGTGTATTTTGAGGACAAAAACTTTTTGAGGTCTATTTTGGTCTTTATCTCATATATATTATTTAAATAAACATTAAAATTTTGCTAAATGGTAATCTAACTTTGAAACCTAAATCAAAATTTAATATAATTTAAATATAAAATAATTTTAAAATATGATTTTCATGTATACTATAAAATTATTGTGTTTTTAATATTTATATAAACATTTAAATATATGATTAATGTTACTAATGATGTAAAACAAATATCTACGTATATAAAAATGAAAATAAATTTGCGCGGTTGCGCGGATCAAATTCTAGTATGACAATTAATATATCTGGTATAGGGTGCACTCTACCCAATTACTAATATACTCCTTTTGTTTTAATATCTTTAATATTTTAAAATTTTCATATTTATTAAATATATATATATATATATATATTAATTTATAATACATTATTATTATAATTACTTATTTTCATAACTTTTAATCAACATAATTGTAATAAATACAATTATATTTTTAAAATTAACAATTTATTATTAATTAATATATTAAAACTGTAAAATATATATTTTTGAAATAAAGTCTTTTTTAGAATATAAATATTTTCGGAACTGAGAGAGTATACGAGATAGGGTTTACGCGTTGTAATAAATTCGTTGATTATATAATCATAGCGTTAAAACACAAAACTCGTAGTGGTAGATAAATATCTATATTATTAAAGTAGAAGTATTTTAGGATTTTGTTTGGAAACATAGATAGTGATGATTGTTTGGATACATAGATAGCAGTATTAAAAATACTTTCTTTTATTTACAAACTTAGCCTTTACATTTACAATAAATTAAGTACTTTATTTTTATATTTTTTTATTTACAGATTTTGCTACTGCATTTAAAATAAATTTAAATTAAATAATTACAATTCCAAAGTTTATACAGAAAACTATATGCATGTTTGTTCAAAATGTGATGTATAATTTAAATTCATTCTGATACAGAACTGTATACAGAAAAAAAAACAGATCGATCACATCATATAAAATATATACTAAAACGAGTTATATGTTGAAAACAAAAATCATTTTTATCAATCCACAAAATTCCAAAACTCTTCATATATATATATATATATATATATATATATATATATATATATATTAGATAAACTTTAAATATTCGACCACTATATCCATGTGGCTACCTTTATTGCCAATAGTTTACATTTTTTTTGTTCTATAAATGCTTGATCTCGAGGAACGTATGTATATCTTTTACTATACTTTACGTATACATCATATATGATTTCACACCTTTGTTGGGTTTTTGTCGATTTAACAAACTGTATATATCTTATTAAAGTGGAAGTACTTTAGGATTTTGTTTGGATATAAGAATAGCAAAATTAAAAAAGATAGTTGTTTGGATACAAACATAATAAATCGTTAAAACCTGTGAATTTTAAGATTAGATGGGCTTACGTTTTTCCCAAAAAAATGACAACAATCATTAACCTACCTCTACCACATTATTGGGCCTAAATAATAAACCACACATTATCTTTCTTAACTACATTGCCACATTGCCATAATTTGTCTACATAATTACTTATCAAAGAGGAATATTCTACTATATTGGACTAAGTTACCTTTTTTTAAGGATCGTATATATTTGTTTCGCTGGGAGTTTTCTCCTCATTAAATCCACGATCCCAAGAATATTTGTTCATTTAAAACAAGATCACAATCTTTTTCCCCACGCAAATATATATATGCAAAGATATGAAAAATCAAATTTTATGCAAACATATATACTAAAGTATTCGTTTTTTTCATGGTGTTCCAAGTGCATTAAATACAATAACAATCATATGATAGCAAAGAACTTTGATCATACTTTATAAAACCAAATATTTTATAATTAAGTACAAGTTAATAATTATTATTGTCAAAGAAAACACCCGCCCAGCCAGACGGGTCAAGATCTAGTTCAAACTTAAAACAGATGCATTTATATATTATAGGGCGAGTAGTTTTCCCTGACCAGTAATTCTCTCTCTACAGTATAATTAATTTATGTGGAATGGTTAGCGACTTCCAAGTTTGAAATTCACCATTAATTTGAGACAAAATGCTGTCTGGAAAATTTACATGTGGGGCTGTAAGAAACGAACATAACTAAATGAATTCATGTGTTGCTTTAATATTTAATTATAGTAATTGTGTTGCTATAGAAACTAATACTCTCTCTGTTTCATAAAGATAAATTTTTTGTGTTTTTACACCTATTAAAAAACACATTAAATCACTATAATAAATGTATTGTTTTTTGTAATTTTCAATTTTCAATAATTTTTAACTAATAGTAACTCAATAAAGTCAATTAACTTTCTTGAAGTTTACAAAATTGTCATAGAAAACATAATAAATCTATCTTTGTGAAATATATTTTTTTCTAGAATATTTATCTTAGTGAAACAGAGAGAATATGAAATATTCCATGTCTTTTAAATTTATACATGTTTTAAAGTGTTTACACATATTAATGAAATATTAAATTATGATTATAAAAATATTATTTTTATATTTAACTATTTTCAATAATTTTAACCAATAAAAATGTTATAAACACAAATATATTTCAAAAATTAATAATTTACAATTACTACTTAGTAAAACTTGCATTGAAAATGTAAACAAAAATATTTCTAAAATATACTCCAGATCAGAAGGAGTAGTATATAACTATTAGTCTATTATGACATCTCTAAATTTGTCTGAACGTGAATGATCCTTTTTCATATAGTGTAAGTCTATTATGACCATTTTAAAGAAAACAAAACAGGACCTATCAATGATGTAAATATTTAAGAAACTGGTTAAAAATAGCGTTCGTTAAAAACAATCGTAGGTAACTAAATTAGGAATTAAACCTTTTTTTGTGGAAAAGGGCATAGGAATTAATATGTTGTTAAATTCTAAACCTTGCTTGGAGTATTCTCTGATGTCCAAGGGATACCAATCGAGCAAGAAACCATGTGATCAGTGGCGTATATAATTCATAAATATAAGAAAGGATAAGGATATACTTAGATATATAAATTTGAATGATAATCCTCAAATATACGATGATCGATAAGGACACATAGCTGCTTCCACATTTCTTTTATGCGACGAAACATGTATGGTATCGGTATCGGATGTGTTATTGTCGACTTGCCGTAATCAAACTAAATTGTTTTTTTTTCTTGTAATTACTTAACATGTCTATCTAAACTATTAAAACTGAAGTACAATTTTGAATAATTACAATAGATTGCCATTGATACTATCCTTACATCCAAACAAACAAGAAAAAATAAATTTGGTCTAAGTCCATTAACAACATTTTTCATTGAAATTGGAGATTTCATAAAAAATGTATATGTGTTTATACATATATATAGAATTAAATTAGTTTTATTTTTTATTCATATTCATATAAGTAACCAACTATATTTGAACTAGAAAAAAATTAATAATGTCAATAATTTTTTATATAATCTGAACTTATTCATTTATAATAACAAAATCATGTAACTTTCCATAACAATTTAGTAACTAAAATACATATTAATGATTATTATAAATGGTTATATATAAAAACAAATACAATGTATTATTCATTTGTACGCTAATAAGAATAATTTATGTAATTTATAAATTTAAAAATTTTAATCACCGTATAATACATATACACAGTTATGTCTGAGGTATTTTAGGATATACGGATTCGGATATGCATTCGTCAGATTCGTAAAATTGTTATCCAGATCTGGATATTCGGGGTTAAGATATTCGGACTAAAATCCGAATACACGCGGATATCTGGACCTGTTTTTTTAATTAAAAACTAAATATTAATCATATATTAGTTTATTTAAAATTATTATTTTAAAAAACTTTAAAAGCATTCAAATTTAAAATTAAAATTTTAGTTATTTTATATAAAAGTATATATAATATACATAGATAACTATAATTCAATTTTAAATATTTAATATTCAGATCTGGATATCCAGACCTAAATTTTACTATCCAAATTCGTACTTGGATCAGTCGAATTCGTACTTAGATCTGTCGAATCCGTAAAATCACTATGAGGATCCCCGAATATCTGTTTTTTGAAGCGGATGGGATCCCATATCGAATAACGGATATCGAATATTAAGTTTCATTCATATGCACAATTATATCAAACAAATTGCTTAAAATATTTGACATTCATAAAAATAACACCCGCGCGGGCGCGCGGGTCAAAAGGCTAGTTCCTATTATTGGTTAAGTAGTTTGAAATTCTTATATATATCCATAATGATATAACTAAGTAGTAATTACACATTGCTATCACCTAGAATTCAAATTTCAAACTAACAAAAAAAAAAACGATTTGAGTGAAGCCAATACAAAATGAATAATGACGCCGCATCGCAAAGTCAATATGTTGATACATAAAGTTGTTCTTCAAACATATTTTTGAAGTATCGTATAGTTTTGCAGACTGATTCAAACTCGAATATTTGAAGCAAAATCAAACTGCTAAGAAGTGCTAACGATAAGTAGAAATTAATAAGAATTCAGATAACGTAGTATTTTTAAAATTACAGAAAACAAAATACTACTAATAAATTAGAATTATTGCATTGTCGGAATACAAGGAGCAGAGACCATAAATATGTTAAGGTAGTATGGTACCAATGCAATTGATGTTTTGTGGATCATGACTTTTGGTCATTAGTTTAGCGACATGTTTTGGGGAACCGCAAGCTGAGCGCCCAACATGAATCTTTTTTTTTTTTTTTTCCATCTGTTAATTTCATTCATAGACCTAAAGGAGGTCAAACCGATGATACACTTTAAGCAACCAGTATCGATTGGCAATCCTACCCAAAACAAGGCAGAGAACTGTCAAAGAACACCCAAAAAATAGAGAAACCATCATCAATATATACAAAACCTTCTGCCATTACCAAAAAACCTTTAGATTAACAACATGATTACTGCGTTTTACCACAGGCCAATTAACCTAATGTGCACGCTACCACAATCGAATGGTATATCGATGCAGCACTTTAGGATCGAATCCACAAGGAACTAATGATCTATAACACTAAGAATACACAAACTTCCCTAATCTAAGCAAATAGGAAGATTGATGATTGGTAACAAGCTAAACTCCTAGAATTATAAACAAGGTGATCTCAAATTCAAACAAGAAATAAGTGCAAGAATCAAACTTTCAATCAATAGCTAAGGATGGATCCATGGACAAGATAATCGATATCGGGTGATCAAGATTCAATCTAGGATGCACGAACAAAACAATCAACAAGTCTATAGGTCTAGAACTCATAAAATAGACTAATCCACTTCCATGATAGAAATCCCTTTGTAATCAAGTACTAAACATCAAATGTCTTTGGCTTAATACTATCAAACAAGCATTATGATTAAGTCTACTAACCATCTAGCAATCCTAACATCAAATGTCTTTGGTTATTCAAGCTAGAGCAATACTAAATTCATTCAAGCATTTTAACAAACACCTTTCGGGCATAAAATAGCTTAAGGTCTAGATGAGAGTGATCAAGTCTAATCTAGTATTAAGAACATTTAGTAAGCATAGAATAATGTTAATCAAGCAAGAGACATTCTAAATATCCACCTAATCACCCTAATCTACTTAACCCATGAATCACAAGTTCACTACTCAATATTTTTCATGAGAAACCTTAAACCCATATGAGATTCAAGGCAAATCATGTTAATGAGTAAGAAAAACACAATAAAAATGAAGTACTTCCTTCCAATGATCAAAAGATTCAAGATTTTTTAGTTTAGACAAAGTTTTTTGAGAGAAAAAGAGATCCCCCTAGGGTTTTAGGGTCTAAAACTATATATAGGAGTCCAAAAAACGAGTCGGATCAACCCAACAAACCCGGGTTGACCCATAAAAATTTGGGTATTTTGCCTGTAGCGACCAGCTGTGGTCGCTACGCCTGGTCGCTACGGCTGTAGCGACCACGCCTGGTCGCTACGCCTGGTCGCTACGGCATCCGCATTTCTCTTGTAGGTCTGTAGCGACCACGCCTGGTCGCTACGCCTGGTCGCTACGGCATCCGTATTTCTCCTGTGGGTCTGTAGCGACCACTCCTGGTCGCTACGCCTGGTCGCTACACCCCCATTTTGCTCCAAACTTCACTTTCTTGGCCTCAATTGCCTCCAAAATCACCAATAAGCATCTCCAACACCTGACATAGATAAATGTAATGGAATGCAACCTAAATATGCCTAAATGATATCTTCTATGCTTAAAATGCATCAAAAGAGATGACCAAAACCATGCAAATATGTAAGATATCAACTCCCCCAAACTTGTCATTTACTTGTCCTCAAGTGAACTTTCAAAAACAAGCAAGAGAGAGGGGTTTGAAGATGGTAGCTCATAACCAAAAGATACACTTCCTAGCCTTCAACATCACATCCTAGGTAAACATAGCAAGTAGCATGAACAATCTTTCATATTACACTCTAACTTCTCAAGGCTTATCTCAACTCCAATATCTTTACACAAGTCATTCACTCATCAATCAACAAGTCTTTCAACCAACTCTCACATTTATTAACAAGCAAATAAGGTGAATTCTTGCAAATGGGAACTTGATCTCAATCATTTGGTTTGGTGAGTGAAAATGGTCTAATGTGAAAGAAGAGAAGGTTTCAAATACATCTTTTTAAAGTGGTAATCACTCAAAAATAGGAGCTTGATCATTATGCAAAATTTATCTAAGATAAGGAGCAATTCATGCATACATAGATTGATTCCCATCAAACTACCCTTTTCCTAGATGACTCCAAGTTCTACCCTTCTTCTTCCTCATCCCAAAACCCAAAGATAACACTCATCTCATCACTCACCTAATGAACACTCTTTTCTTTTTCTTTTACTTAACCAACTAGGGACTTTTCATCTTTAATAACATTTAACTCTAGCTCTCTTTCTTTTTTATCTTTCCCCATTCTTTTTTTTTTCTTTTTTTTTTCTTTTGGGGGTTCTATTTGACACATCTAGAGCTTTTCTTTTCTTATTTTCTTTTGTCCCTAGGGATTTCTCTTCTTATAGCACTCTCTTTGTTCATTCTTTTAGTTCTTCTCTTTTCCCAAACCCAAAATCTTAAACTCAAAAGCACACAAACCCAACCACAATCCTAAATGCTAGCTCAAGTGAGGTCCTAATGCTAGCAAAAGATGAGAACAAAGCTATGTCGCTCCCAATACTCTCAAGATTTTGCACATGACAAGCTATCAATAAGAGGCCTCACACAAGTAAATCAATTGCGGTTTCAAAGAATGGTAAGGGTTCATGGGTATGGGGGTGCCATTTGGGTTATCAATAGGTTAATGAATGGAATAAAATAACTCAAATGTGTATGAGATCCATGTTTGAGTATGCAAGTACCCATAAGCAAGAGAAAATAAATTCTTTATGCCTCAAGTAGGTTGGAGTTGGTTTCAAGAACTAGTCAATATCAAGCTCACAACAAGTTTCAAGTAGAGTCTTCAAGGCTCGAAGCATACAAGTTTTTTTTTTTTTTTCTTAAGATGTTTAAGCTACTTGATATGTTTAGCTAGGGTATCCTGTTGAGTTCTAGACATGTGTTCTTTTCAAGGAAATTAAAACACAACTCCTTATGTATATGGATGCAACCTAAATGCTTTTAGACTCAAACTTAAGGATGAAAATGAAACAAAATAAAAATTTAGAATGCTTGTTTTGGTGTTTTCGAAAATTTTCAATTTTTTTTAGGTTTTTCTATGCAAATAAGTATGTACAATGCAATGCATGAGACTCATGACAAGTAAAAAAAACAAAACACAATGTGAGATGATAGACTCTCCCCCAAACTTACTTCACACAGTCTCTTGTGTGGTAATAAACTTGAAAGAGAGATCAAAAGAGAAAAAAATATGAAAGAACTAAGTATTTACAAATGTGGAGATGCACTTACTTGGAGTTGGCTTGATGAGAGGAGGGAATATGGAGGGACGACTTGTTGAGACTTTGGCAGTTTTGGCATGACCTCTTGGAAAGTTTTAGAACTCCCTCAAACTTGTCCCTAAGATTATTCAAACACACTAAAGCAAGATAAGAGATAAATAGAAATATATACAAAGGATAAACATGGGAATGCCTCCCAAGCGCGCTTGTTTTAAGTCTCTAGCTTGACTTGGTGTCCTTGTTAATCACAAGAATCGAAAGGTTGAGCCAATGCACCTTTGATCCTTCTCCTACAAGAACAAGAAACAAAGTGCGCAAATGAGCACACTACTGTCCATAGAAAATAGACAGATTTTTCATCAAAGAGCTTCAGAAGAGATGTAGCATGAGTTATAAAATGCTCCATAAGGTTCATATGTTCATGAGAATCAAATGCATTTGGTGGAAACACAAAGTCAACTACAGGCTCAAACGATATTTTAACAAAGTAGTCAACTCTATCCCCATCAATCAAATAAAACACAATATTTTTATTCTCATCATTGTTTTGGCCAATGGGGTTTTCTAGCTCAAGCAAAAGCTTATCCACATCAAGTTCATCCCCTAGATCAGCTAGTTCAAGAAGAGGTCTAGGTTCATCAAGCATAAAAAATTCAGTTTCAAGATCAATTGAAGCACAAAGATAGTCCTTGTCAAAACAAACTTCAAGATGATCTCTAGCAATCTTTTCTACTCTCAAGTCATCTAGTTTTCTAGTTTCACATATCAGATCAAGACATTCGTTGATGAGCACATGAGAATTCAAATCAGAGGCAATATCTTCAACACAAGGCAAGCGACTATCCTCAAAATACTGAAGTTCAAAAGTAGAATCGCTTATACCTTCTAGTTGGGTTGGTGGAACCCAATAAAATACCTCTTTGAGCTGATGAGCAATTCTTATCTCAATACCTGTGAGCTCTCTTCCTTCTAGTGTTGCCCGGTGTTGCATAAGATTCAACCTTAGCATCACTGCCATGTCACTCCTTGTCAACATTGGGTTGTCTTTGCAAAGCTCATCTACCTTAACACTCTGTTCTGGTGTGAGTACACTTTCATCAAAGGGTGGCTCCACATATGGCTCATCATCTTCCATGTGATCTTCAAATGTGTCTCCCTCTTCTTGTGGCCAGTCAAAGTAGCTTGCAGCCATTACTACAAAAAAAAACAAAAGCTAGAATAAAAGGTTAATAACTGTACAAAGCAAAACAAAGCATAAGAAAAAAAAGCTTAATCTCAAGAAAGTTCGAAATCCTAATGATAAATCTACTTAGTTCCCCGGCAACGGCGCCAAATTGATTACTGCGTTTTACCACAGGCCAATTAACCTAATGTGCACGCTACCACAATCGAATGGTATATCGATGCAGCACTTTAGGATCGAATCCACAAGGAACTAATGATCTATAACACTAAGAATACACAAACTTCCCTAATCTAAGCAAATAGGAAGATTGATGATTGGTAACAAGCTAAACTCCTAGAATTATAAACAAGGTGATCTCAAATTCAAACAAGAAATAAGTGCAAGAATCAAACTTTCAATCAATAGCTAAGGATGGATCCATGGGCAAGATAATCGATATCGGGTGATCAAGATTCAATCTAGGATGCACGAACAAAACAATCAACAAGTCTATAGGTCTAGAACTCATAAAATAGACTAATCCACTTCCATGATAGAAATCCCTTTGTAATCAAGTACTAAACATCAAATGTCTTTGGCTTAATACTATCAAACAAGCATTATGATTAAGTCTACTAACCATCTAGCAAT
The DNA here is from genome assembly GCA_905132885.1 of Moricandia moricandioides. Classification (NCBI taxonomy): domain Eukaryota; kingdom Viridiplantae; phylum Streptophyta; class Magnoliopsida; order Brassicales; family Brassicaceae; genus Moricandia; species Moricandia moricandioides. The sequence goes on from CAJHQQ010000044.1 coordinate 452,576, forward strand.
CCTAACATCAAATGTCTTTGGTTATTCAAGCTAGAGCAATACTAAATTCATTCAAGCATTTTAACAAACACCTTTCGGGCATAAAATAGCTTAAGGTCTAGATGAGAGTGATCAAGTCTAATCTAGTATTAAGAACATTTAGTAAGCATAGAATAATGTTAATCAAGCAAGAGACATTCTAAATATCCACCTAATCACCCTAATCTACTTAACCCATGAATCACAAGTTCACTACTCAATATTTTTCATGAGAAACCTTAAACCCATATGAGATTCAAGGCAAATCATGTTAATGAGTAAGAAAAACACAATAAAAATGAAGTACTTCCTTCCAATGATCAAAAGATTCAAGATTTTTTAGTTTAGACAAAGTTTTTTGAGAGAAAAAGAGATCCCCCTAGGGTTTTAGGGTCTAAAACTATATATAGGAGTCCAAAAAACGAGTCGGATCAACCCAACAAACCCGGGTTGACCCATAAAAATTTGGGTATTTTGCCTGTAGCGACCAGCTGTGGTCGCTACGCCTGTAGCGACCACGCCTGGTCGCTACGCCTGGTCGCTACGGCATCCGTATTTCTCCTGTGGGTCTGTAGCGACCACTCCTGGTCGCTACGCCTGGTCGCTACACCCCCATTTTGCTCCAAACTTCACTTTCTTGGCCTCAATTGCCTCCAAAATCACCAATAAGCATCTCCAACACCTGACATAGATAAATGTAATGGAATGCAACCTAAATATGCCTAAATGATATCTTCTATGCTTAAAATGCATCAAAAGAGATGACCAAAACCATGCAAATATGTAAGATATCACAACACCCCAAAAAGGAACTTCAGCTAAGAACAAGGATTGGGTTCCTCACTCTCAAAACGTCTCAGTAACCAAACCGGAGCTCCAGTGCCAACATAAGACTGATAGTAACCATCTTTGATCACACTTTGAGCTATGAGGAAAGCCCCTGTATTTGCTTTTCTTTCTTCTTTCACCAGTCTCCACCATTCCAATCGTTGTAATCTCTTGAAGATTCCTGCATATTGACTTTTAAAATTCGGCCACGCTTTTGGTCTAAGCACCACTTTGGTTAGAGTTGCATCATCGATAGCAATGATGACTCTATTTAGGTGGTGCGATGCGCAGCTCTCCAGTGACCATAACAAGACTTGGTATTTTGCATCTTCTAGAGATTGGACTCCCAAAAAAGCTCGCCTACTATGTATTAAAACCTTTCCTTTGTCGTCTCTTACAACCCACGCCCCACCAGTTTTAGCCTGATCTTTGTTCCAAGCTACACCAATATTACACTTTATCCAACCCTTCTGTGGAGCCGACCAAGTTTTAACCACAACCTTTACTGCATCTTGATCATCCTTCTTCCTTTGTAACTCATTTTTCTGTGCCAGTAACCAGAAATCTGCTTCCTCCCTAATCTTCATCAACAAATCCAACACCGAGTATTGATTCCCTTCAAAAATCACTTTGTTTCTGAATTTCCACAAGTACCATACTATCCAAGGTATTGAGTTTCTCACAGATTCATTGATTGCTTGGTTCTTCATCAAAGAGATCAGATAGTGGAAGTTAGAAAAATGAGATACCTTATCAAAACCATGTTCCGGATAAGGTACATTGGCCATTGCCCAAACCTGCCTTGCTATGGAACATTCAAAAACAAAGTGGTTTATCGATTCTTCCTGGAAACCACAGGTCTGGCAGCACGGATCCATTTTAATCCCCCTTTTAACTAAGAGCTCCCCAACCGGTATAGCATTACTCACAGCTCTCCAAATAAACGTTTTGATCTTGGGAGAAGTTGAGATTTTCCAAACCTCCGCTTTGAGTTCATTCAATGAGGGCCTTGCTTGAGCTTCACGAATTTCTCTTTCTCTGCTCAGAGTATTAATGAACCAATAACCAGACTTAACCGAGTAACTGCCATTCCTATTATGTAACCATACCCAATAATCCTGCTGGTCGAAAACCGTTTTCATCCCCAAAATGCTGACTATGTCATCCTCGTAGAATAATTCTTGGAGTCTTTCCAAGTTCCAGCAATTGTTTTGGAAGTCTATCAAGTCGTTGACTGTGAGCATCAAATCCACAAAGATGTTTTTCATGAGGGGCCTCCTTCTCCCTTCTCCTTCAATCCAAGCATCTGTCCACACATAAATGGTTTTACCATCACCAAGATGTTTCCTTAAGCCCTGCTTCAGTAGATCCTTTCCAAACTGAATACTCCTCCAGGCGTATGAAGGTCTTGATCCATTCTTAGCAGTGAGAAAACCCGAGTTATTACAATACCTGCTTTTGAAGAATCTAGCAAACAACGATTCTGGATGATTCAAAATCCTCCAAGCTTGCTTGGCTAAGAGGGCTTGATTGAAGCTTTGTAAATCTTTGAACCCCAACCCGCCTTGTTCTTTTGCTAGACAAAGAGTGGACCAGCTTAACCAATGCATTTTCCTTTTGTGTTCCAAAGAATTCCACCAGAAGTCAGCCATTGCACTCATAAGGTTTTGACAAGATTTCTTTGTCAATTTGAAACATGACATTGCATACACTGGCATCGCCATCGCCACTGCTTTTATCAAGACTTCTTTGCCTCCCAAAGATAACAATTTAGTGAACCACCCAAATAACCTGCCTTTGAGACTGTCGTAAATGTAGGCCAATAATTCAGATTTGGATCCACTGAAACATTCTGGTAAACCCAAATACGATCCTGTTCCTCCTTCCTTCATGATGCCAGTAATCTGTTTAATTTCGTTTTTTGTGTTATCCTTCACTTTAGAGCCAAAGGTGATGGCCGATTTACCTAAATTTACTTGTTGACCTGTTGCCTTCTCATACTGCTTCAGGATCTCCATTAATGCAGTAGCTTGAGCCGGGGAAGCTTTACAGATCAACAGACTGTCATCTGCGAACAGCATGTGGTGAATCATAGGACCCTCTGTGGAGAATTGGATACCTTGGAGTTTACCATTCCTGACCGCTTTCTCTAACAAATGAATGAGCCCTTCAGTACACAGAATGAAGAGAAATGGAGATAGTGGATCCCCTTGGCGAATTCCTCTTTCCGGTTGAATGCATCCAAAAGGTTGATCATTGATTAGGATCGAATATTTGACCGTGGATACACAAAACATTATTCTTTCAATCCAGATCGATTCAAACCCCAACGCCTTCAACAACGCTCTCAAGAAACCCCACTCCACACAGTCATAAGCCTTGGACATATCAGAGTTTATGGCCATGAAATCTTTTGCCACTTTTTCATTTGTCCTCAAAGCATGAATGATCTCATGGGCGATCAAAATGTTATCGGTAATCAACCTTTCTTCCACAAAAGCATATTGGGTTGGCGATACTATATCTTCCAGAAGTGGTTTCAATCTACTCACCATGATCTTCGAGATGATCTTGTATAGAACCGAACATAAGCTAATGGGTCTTAGGTCTGTCATTAGAAACGGATCGTCAATCTTTGGCAGCAGGCATAAATGCGTGTAGTTCCATTCCTTTGGGAAATGACCCGATACAAAGAAATCCTGGACTTCCTTAGTTATTTGCTGGCCGATAATCTCCCAATACTTTTGGAAAAAAAAGACCTGTCATCCCATCAGGACCTGGTGCACTACTCGGTTTGATAGAGAAAACTGCATCCCTCACCTCTCCTTTACTTACTTCCCTGGACAACAATTCATTCATACCAGGAGTGACCCGTCTTGAGAAGCCTTCAAAGAGGTCATAAAAATCTCCATTGTTAGCGGACCTGAACAGGTTTTGGAAATACCGGGTGGCCACATCGGCTTTAGCAGCTTCAGAAAACTGTTCTTGTCCTCTATCATCCATTAACTTGGTGATTGTTTTACGTGACCTGTTTGCTTTAACCGAAGCATGATAGTACTTGGTATTCAAGTCACCTTTGGTGGCCCATTTATCTTTACTTTTCTGTTTCCAAAATGATTCCTCTTCCTTATAGGCTTGAATCAGCTCTGTTTTCAGAAAAGTCATCCTGGCCGTGGACAGGAACCAAGATGATTGCTCCGTCTCCAAGGCTATCTGAATTTGCTTGATCTTGTCCCGGGAATTCAGAGATTCTTTCCTTTTCTACTTACTCAAGGCTTTTCTACAAGATTTCAATCTATCTGAGACATTGGCTTCAAAATAGGGATGGTTGAAAAACCAGGTTTTCTTGATCTCCTCTTTGACTCCCTTTTTGAGCAAAAACCTTGCGTCAAATTGGAACCGACCTCTGAAAGGCTCTGAAGCAGATATTAATTTGACTAGGACCGGTCTGTGATCTGATCCTCTCTTGTCCATAAACACTTGGTTAGACGCCGGATAAGGCTGGAACCATTTCTTATTTCCAAAACATCTGTCCAACTTAGAATGAATAGAAAGAGATCCTCTGATTCCACCCCATGTAAAACTGTTTCCTGTACTTGGTAGATCTACCATTTCGCCAATTTCAAGCATATCATTGAAGGGTTGAAATGATATTTCACTTCTCCGAGGGCCTCCCATTTTTTCCCCATTGTGTCTTATCTCGTTGAAGTCTCCTATCATACACCAAGGATCTTTCCTATGAGCTCCAATGCGAGACAGCCTTTCCCACAATCTAGGCCTGTCAGTTCTAATCGGTTCACCATAAACACATGACATAAAAAACTGGTCCTTCCCATACTGTACACTAAAATCGACCAGATGCTTATCTACATGCCCGAAAATGATCTTTACCGAGTTCTTCCAAAACAAAGCTAAGCCCCCGCTGTACCCGATAGGATTGAGTGTCATAATCCTATCGTAGCCTAACCATGTCTGAAGATCCACCAAAACGTCTCTTGAGTTCTTAGTTTCCATTAAAAAAAGGATATCGGGGAAATGTTCTTTACGCATCTCCCTTAATCTTGGAATGACCAGGTCTTGTGCACGGCCCAATCCCTGGCAATTCCAACTCACCATTGTCATTTATGTGCTGGACGGTCCCTCACTTGGGACCACCAATGGTTTCTTAAACCTTGCAGAGCTTTGAGATGGCTCGACATCATCTTGTGCCTTCCTTTTGGTTTCCGATAGTACTCCTTCTCCAGTCTTCTTCCCACTGGGTTTATCTTCTTTCATTAGCCCCTTACCTCCAGCTCTTCTTTTGAATGTTCCTGGTCTTTTCCGGGTTTTAGATTTCCTCAGAGTGGTCCCGGACGCACTAGTTTTAAAAAAACCAGTACTATAACCCGTTGAACCCTCCATTTGAAAATCTGATTGAGCTTCAACCAAAGCCATATTCTCCAGGGGTACTTTAGAGACCATCTTCCCCGATTGAAGTACTTTGAGACCAGATGAAATAGCACTCGCCATAAGTTTCTCAGGTCTGTTGGTAGATTCCTCATGAGAAGAAAAATCATAGACAATGCCCTTCCCTTTATCAAGAGTTGTTGTTATTCTAGGAAGCGGTTCTAATCGCAACATCGTCTTCTGACCAATGGGATCCTTTTCCAAATCCTCCAGAGATTTTTTGATTCTTTCCACTCTTGCGATCTTCTCTGGTCCATTTGCCACCATTAAATACATTCGCATATCCTCCAAAACTTCTTTGGCAATCTTTGGTCTGCCTGATACAGGATCCAGACCTAGCTGATCTTCTGGAATAATACCGAAGAGAGGATCAGATTCATCTAACTTTACTTTTGACTCAGATTTTTTACTTTTTGCTGAGCTTGTAGAATCTTTCCCTGGAAATTCTTTCAATCTTTTGAAGAGCGGGCATTGTTGTTGCTCATGAGTGAGTCTCTGACAAGTGAAGCACCTTTTTTGGATTCTTTCATAGTCATAAAGAATGTTCACCACCTCTCCACTTGGTATTGTAACCTTTTTAGACCTCCTTAGCGGTTTAGAAACGTCAAATTTCACATAGACCCTTACATAGTCCTTTATCTGAACTTTTTCAGGGTCAAAAGCAGCTTCCACAACCTGACCTGCGAATTCACCTAGAGCAGCAAGGGCCTTCTGCGTGTAGTGGTTGATTGGGATATTCCTCATCTGCACCCAGATATGTAAATACTGCAAGTAGTCTTCTGGAGGCTTCTCCACCCATCTCTCCAATACTATGGGCCACAGATTAAAGGTATTGACACCTCTGTTCAAGACGTCGAGTAAATCATGCTCATGTTTGAAAATAAACTAAAATCTTTCTCTAGATAGCGCAATCCCTTTCACTCTGTCATATAACTGCCATTTACGAGGCATATCCAAAATCAAATCTGGCACTTTCTGACAAGAGGGATTCAAGAGACGACCCACCAGGCTTAGAGAGTTCCGACCCGTCGAGAGATACTCCGGAAGCACGAAAGGTTCATCTTCTTCTTCAAGAGACATTTGGAGTAGAGCCTTGTCAAGTTGCGAAGACATACGAACCGATTAGATACTTCAGGAAGACAACGATCTGCCTTTAAGCTTCTATAACTGCTTCTTTACTTGTTGATTTGAGGAATTTTCACTTTAGAATACCAGCCACAAACAGGAACTGTTCAAGCAAATCTGGATAAAAACCCTAGGAAAAGTCTTCGAAAAGGATGAATTTCAATAAAGCAAAGTGTTTTTTAGTCAGAGGCCCCACTTTGCTAGACAGAGTATAATAGCAAACGAGGAAATAAGCCCAAAAAAAGGACACCACTAACTTACGCCGAGAGAATTCTAGCAAACTGCGTCTCAGTAACAATCTTCTTTAGAAAAACAATATTTCGTAAACAATAGTATGATGAATCCTTTTATTTTCTTGGGCAATAAAATCTACATGTAATAACACAGTAAACAATTGTGTAATATCTAAACAAAAATATATTTTAAAAAAAACGACATGTCAGTGATCCAGATCGAGATCATAATATCAACCTAAGAGCATCATTATCCTAAAAACCCCAAAAGGAGTTCTTATTTTTTTTTTTAACTAAAAAAAAAGAAAAAAAATTAAAAAAGAACCAATCGCGGGCTGACACGTGTCAGTGGGGTCCGCAAACAGTGCAAGAAACCATCAAAAATAGATTCTTAATTAAAGATTTTAAGAGATGGTTCTTGCACTATTCACGGACCCCACGTGTTAATAGGGTCCGCAAACAATGTAAGAACCCCTTTAAAAAACCGTAGATAATAATGCTCTAACACCAGTTATGTCCAAAGACTCGATCAAAAAAAAAAAGACAAGCTTCGTGCATTTTCTTCTATTTACAAATTGTTACAAAAAGTAAATAAGATTGAAAACTACTTGCTAAAAACCTCTGAAACAATCAGGGTTACATAGTAAACCGGTAATAAACCAAAATTTACACTTCTTTTTTCTTTAACTTTGACAAAATTTACCATCCATCTGATTCTGAACCGCTTTAACAGCAGCCACTCTTGCAGCAGTTGCAGCCTTATCAGCTGCAGCCACGGCTCGACTCACTTGTTCATCTACCCGCCTCCCACTCTCTGCCGCCTTCTTCGCCGTTTCTCTAGCAGCCTGAACCGCTCTGCGTACCGGCACGCTCGTAGGATGAAGAGAAGTTACAAGATTCCCTGAATCCCATTCACCAGATTTAGCATCACCGGTTCTAAACGAGTAAGCACCATACCCTTGCTTACGACCTTCATGCCACGCTCCTTCATAACAATGACCATTAGCAAAACGGTACACACCAAACCCATGGACCTTATCTCCAAAGTACTCACCTGCATACCTATCTCCATTTCTACACAACACAAAAAAAAATAAAGATTGTGTTTTGTAAGAAATAGTTTTTAGCCTGATGATTTATTTTATTTACCTGAAATGGTAAGAACCAAGCCCATGTTTGACACCAAATCTTGATTCTCCGACATAAGAACTACCATCAGCACAAGACTGAACACCAAACCCATGGCTTTGACCATTTAACCATTCACCAGCATAGCAATCACCAGTGTAGAATCTATAAACTCCATAACCATGTCTAAGACCTTGCCTATACTGACCTTTGTATCTACTTCCTCTAGCCCAGCTTTCAATCCCATGACCATCATATCTCCCATCGACCCAGTCACCTTCGTACCGTCCTCTCACGAAGTAGTAGTACACACCACTCCCGTTACACGTCCCTTTATGAAACTCCCCTTCGTACAAGTCTCCATTGCTGTACGACTGAACACCTTCTTTAACGAACCGTTTGGTTTTCTTATCCGGTTTTGTTTCTGTATCGCCTATGTACCACTGAACCGGTTTTGACCGGTTCTTGCTCTGAAAGCCTTTGGTGATTGCGAGTATGGTTTGGTTGAGAAGTGTTATGTTCTTGGAGGCGAGGAAGAGAGCGACGGCGACGAAGATCAAAGCGAGGAGGAGATTCTCGGAGGTGAGAAGCTCATCGGTTTGGGTGAAGACGACGAAGAAGAAGAGAGACGAGAGGCTGAGGAAAGAGAGAGAGACCATGGTGAAGGCTAGACCCGGGTTGATTCGGGTTAACCCGGTTCGAGGACTTGACCCGAATGGTTTACGCGGGTATCTCCTCTGCTTCTCTTCTTTCTCTCCGGCTTCAAGATCTTGTTTCTGGTGAGAGACATCGTCGGAGATTATATTTAAGCTGTGAAAAGACGATCGCACCGTCGACGGTGACCGGAGCAACGATGACTGTGTCCTCGTCAGCTTCGCCTGTCCTTCCATTTTAAAGTTTTCGAAAACAATAAAACACGAAAAAGACAAAATCTTTGATCACGAAAGGGTCACAACCGAAGTTCTCGATTTTTCCGGCAACATCTCAGGCGAGAGTACACTAAGCGCCGTGTCACCGCCGTAACAAGCATCACGAACGAGAGAGATAGAGATCCGAAACTATACGAGAGTATAGTGATTTTTGGTCTACCTGTTTATAAAATTACCGGTGCCGGAGACATTTAACGGAGAAGCTTGAGAGAGAGACAGGAGAGTTTGAACTGGTCGGGGCTTGAGTCTATTTTTAAAGGAGAGAATGAAACTGATATTTATTATGGACCGTTGGATTAGAGATCTGATGGTTGATTTACGAGAGAAATTAAAGATAGCCGTTGGATGTGAGGAAGAGAAAAGTCCCGGTCGTGACGGGAATATATTGGTCGACGGATCCAGACATGAACGGTTTTTTAGCTTTACTATTGCAAGGCTGGCACGTGCCACTACACGCACACAGTCACAGATTAAATAATTAATTTAAGTTTTTTCGTTTTTGGGCTCTAATAATAATTCTTTCTATCTTTTTATTTAATTGATTTACAGATAATTTTCAGCTTTTCTATTTTTCAGTATTGCATTCATTGGACCAAAGGAACAAAAGATATTTTGACATCAGAAGAACTTTTTTTTTCAACTTTGGCTTAACATTGGAAGAACTTTACAGTTTAAATATTTAATACGCCGTTTATTTCTTCTCAACGTGTCACATTCTTTATCTCCGGTTAAAAACAATAAAAACGTATAAAATTTGAATATTTGTGTTTTCATTTGTGATTAGTGGAAAGAATGAAACATTGTCTGTAACCGTTTCATTTTGAGTATATTTTATTCATTATATGATTAGATTCTTAAAGAGTTTTATGTTTTATTCAATTATATTGCAAACCAAGTAAGCTGGATTTAGACGTATTTCGGAGTTAACATGAATTACTTACTAGTCTAAATTTTATATAGTAGACTTCAAAAGTGGATTGGATTTTAATATACCTAAATTACATATTCAAACGTGGCAACATCTAGACTTTAATATTCGAGTTTGATTTTAACTTCTAAATATAGTTTATTATTTAAATTTAGATTCCTTTCAATATTTTTAAATACAGGAAATTTGGGTAGCCTGATTAAGACTTAGTTTGGAGGAGTAGGCTAAACTTTGTTGTTCATATTATAGATGATTTTTCTCTAGTTTATCTGAACAGTTGTCCTAATAAATCACACATAACGCCAGCTGCATAGTTATGTTTTGATTTGGTTTGTTTAGAAATAGCATTTATAAATTTGGATTTTTTTTTTGGGGAATTTGCCAAAATAGAGCAAATAAACACCATCTTTGTCCCCTTGGTATAAATTCTGTTTTGTGTCTTTTTTACCTAAATTGCCCTTTCCATTTTTGAAAACTTATTTAAAAATAGTTTTTTGAATAAAAAAAATTATTTTAAATATAAACAATTGATGAACTACTCATATACACATACTGATATTTTTTTTTTTCGGTAAAACTTGTTAAATTAAAATTTAAAAATTATGTTCTACGAGAAAGTGGAAATCGATTTCTAGGTAAAACATGTTATTCTACGTTTACAAGAAGCGAATTCTACTTTTGTGTTGAATTCTAATTTTAAGGAATGTGAAATCTACGCGTAATAAAGATATCTACAATTTTCCCGAATGCAATTTCTACTTTTATATATATGTCTAAAACCATTAGAATTCGAAATCTAAGAAGTACTAAGAAGTCTACGAATACTAGAAACTGCTTCCGGACTTGTGGTCTTTTGTCTACGCAGTATAGAACGTACTTTCTACGGATAAGATTAACTCTAAGTCCGAAAAATAAGGAATATTCAGTTACAAAATATTTTCCCCGAATGTAATTTCTACTTTTGTATTTATTTCTAAGAAAATGAGAATATGAAATCTAAAAAGTACACATAATCTACTTATAGTAGAACATACCTTCTACGAAAAGATTAACTAAATCCGAAAAATAAGGAAATTAAGTTACAAAATATTTTTGAAATATTTTTAAAATATCTAATTTCCTAAAACGTGTATAGGCAATTTTGCTTGCCCAAAAAAAAAAAAAAAAAACGAGGAATCCTCTTGTTTTTCATCAAACCATGAGTTCTCCATTGTTTTTCTTGTGATTTTCACAACTCTTCTTCTAATACGATGCATATCTATACATTATGTGGTGTATGGGAATTAAGTGCAACTACTGGATGGGTGTTTTCGGCTGATGAGAAAGGGGGTAGGTTACTGATTTTGGAATCGAGTTTTACCTTAGATGATTTAAAGGTAATGGTTATGGAGGATTTTGGTATCGAAGAAGCTACCTTAGATGATTTGAAGTTAAGTTATCTACCTACTGAGTTGATCAATACAACAACATGTCCACCTGTTATCATTGCAAACGATAGACAACTTAGGAATTTTGGTGGTTTTGCTAAAAAGAATGTCTCCACTCGACTGTGTGTGACATATAAAGCAAAGGCTGAGAATCCCAAGAAATCCAATTTCGATCTTAACAAGCCTCCAACAGATTCAAATACTGATGAAGCCGAGGGAAATATTGGTTATAATGGGGACGATCCAGAGACTGTTTTTTCTAAGATGCAAAGAGAGAAGAAGAAGAAGAAGAAAGAAAAGATGAAACAAGTTGAAGTTGATGTTTTCGAGTATGATGCTGAAACCATGCCATTTGAAAAAGATAACAGACTCGATGTGTCAAAGTTTTCTTTGCTGGAAGTTGTTAAGAAAGGTCAAATATTTCAGACAAAAAGTTTACTGAAGGCGACTTTTGAGATATGTGCAATGAAGCATAACTTTGGCTATCAGGTTATCAAATCAGATAGGGAACTTTGGTATATTAGATGCGCAGATAACACATGCAATTGGGGTGTTAGAGCTGATAATTTGAAGGAATCTACTTATTTCATTGTAAAGAAGTATGTCGGTGAACATACATGTGCAGCTTCAAGCAAAAGTAACTCGGGTAAGACTGCTTCCGCTAAAACGATAGCCGGTCTGATAATGCATAAATATGAAGGCGTCAAGGAAGGGCCAAAACCTAATGATATTATACAGATTATGCGTACTGATCATGGATGTGAGATCTCATATTCCTTAGCATATGATTCGCGTGAATATGCGATCAATGTAGTTAGAGGTATTCCAGAGAAAAGTTATGGGAAAATACCAAAATACTTGCACATGTTGGGAGAGGCTAATCCGGGTACTCATTCAGCGTATGATATTGACAAGAGTGGTAGATTTCGATATTTGTTTCTCGCATTTGGGCAATCGATTAGAGGATTTAACAAAGTCATCAGACGGGTTATTGTGGTTGATGGGACTTTTCTGAAGAGTAAATACAAAGGAGTTCTACTAGTTGCAACTGCTTTAGACGGAAACTCTAATTTGTATCCTATCGCGTTTGGAATAGTCGACTCCGAGAATGATAGTTCTTGGGAATGGTTTATGAGACAACTAAAGGTTGTCATTGCTGATGATCAACATTTGGCTTTTATTTCGGACAGGCAGGTGTCGATTGCCAAAGCCATTGAGAATGTGTATCCAACAGCTAAACATGGTATTTGTATTCATCATTTGTTGAGTAATGTGGTAACATATTTCAAGGGGAAAGGTCTTGCTGGGTTGGTTTCAAAGGCGTCGAAGGCTTATAGAGTTGCTGATTTTGAAAATCTGTTTGCTAATGTTTGCAATATCAGTCCGGCAATTGGAAATTATCTTAGGGAGGCTGATGTGCATAAATGGGCAAGATGTCAGTTTCATGGATACAGATACGACATAAGGACAACCAACCCTGCTGAATCTATTAACTCTGCGTTGCGCTCACCGAGAGAGTATCCAGTGATTCCTTTGTTGGATAGTATCAGGGAAATGTTGACACGGTGGTTTTTTAACCGTAGGAAACTGATTGCAGAGCATACACATCCTCTTACCAAACATGTGGAGAAGAAGATTGCAAGGAGAATCACAAAGGGCGCAACATTTTCAGTTTACTCTGTTAGTGATAGTCGGTTGCTTGTTAGAGGTGATAAAATCGACTGCGTAGTTGATTTGGATAGTCGGACTTGTTCATGTGGAAAGTATGATCTTTTGAAGATCCCTTGTAAACACGCCATTAAAGCTGGTTTTCATCCTGGTAGAGAACCACACACGTTAACTGATTCAATGTACACGACTCGAGCTTGGCGAGAAGCTTATCATGAAAGCATAAATCCTATTGCTGTTCCTGAGGATGCTTGGTCCATTCCTGAAGATGTTAAGAAAGTGAATGTGCTGCCACCAGAAACAAGAAAATCAGTTGGACGGAAAAGAAAACGCAGATATGAAACCGTTGAAGACAAAATTCGATCATCACAAATAGCACAAAACAAACAGCCTCGCAAGTGTAGTAGATGTGGCATTAGTGGCCACAACAGGGCAACTTGTGAAGTAGCTATATAGTTTCGAATGATTTTTGTTATCGAATGGTTTTTGTGCTTTTATGTTTCGAATGGTTTTTGTTATCGAATGGTTTTTGTGCTTTTATGTTTCGAATGGTTTTTGATATCAAATGGTTTTTGTTATCGAAGGAGACAATAGCTGTTTTATTTTCACATTGCTTCCTTTGAAGAAGGTCTAACAACAACCGTTTTGTTGCACCTAATCGAGTCGCCCTGGAGGTAAAGTGTTTGGGAAATTACATTACATGATTACTAGAAAAAAAGTAACTAGCAGAAGAAAATTACTTAGGATAGAGAAAGAAAAGTTGTAAGTGCCAGCTTTCTTGAAGAGGTTCGCAAACTTGGACCCAAGAGAGAAGATGTAAAGACCACCAATTCCTTTACGGGATGTAGGAAACAAGATAGTAAGAACCAAAAACTCATCTTATTCATAGTAAGAACACTAGATAACCACATAAAATTGTGCAAGAAATCGATATACAAGAAACAATGTCTTGAACTCTTTCATTTTTTGGCTACTTTATCTTCCAAAAAGCCACAAAATGCTTCCAAGACAACCTACTTCAGTGGAATTTTTCAGCTTCCTAACTTCATCCTCCACGGTTTTCTGGAAACTCGTTTTAAGCTCTTCAATCTCTTCTGCAATTCTCTTTTGCTCAGCATCAACCTTTTGAATTTCATCAAGCAAAGCTTCATCGAACCACTTAAACAAATGGTTTTCCTTTTTTCGCTACATCAAAAATCCATTAAAAAATAAGAAAAACATTGATGTACAAGGAAAATCGACAACAACTGTGAAAACGATGTAAAGAAACAAAATTTGAATCTCAATTGTCAAATATTTGATGTGGAAGGGAAAACGAAGCAAAGGGTTTAGGAAGTAGTCAGAATAAGATAACATGTGCCCCAATTTCACATCTATAGAATCTTCTGTAAGGGTTTTCATTCGTTTTTGAATAGAGTATCACAACCCTTCTTCCACACCAGCATGATGAAGGAACGCCTTCAGAGAATCGTCTATGTGTCGTCATGGTTGAGAGAAAAGAGATTAGAGAGCAAAAAGAACAAAGTGAGAAAAGACGTTTCAGAAACAAATGGGATTTAGGTTACAAGACGATTTCGAGTTTATGTCTCCACGGGATCGGGTTTAGGTTACAATGGGATCTCTTCTGGGTCGGGTTTATGTCTCGGGTGTAAGGTATTATTATGTCTTTGGTCGGTCCTAATCTCGGGTTTTTTAAAAAGTTTACAGTTTTCTTAATCTCGGGTTTATATCTCGGGTGTAAGGTTTACAGTTTTGTTATGTCTTTTGTGTCAAGTTAGCATTCACACTCTTAAAAGCCAAACATACATTCTTAAAACCGAAACATGAAACAATAGATTAAGCATTCAAGTTAATACTAAAAACCAAATGTTAATACAATAGATTAGCCATTCAAGTTAAAACTAAAAACCAAATGTTAATACAATAGATTAGGCATCTAAATTTATTCTAACTCAACACACTTAGAAGGCACATACTTAGGTGGCTCATATTTTGACATCCTCTCAATCAACTCTGGATCATTAGCTGCTTCCCATAGATCCCACATTATCTTAATTCGAGCTCCCAAGATGTTATCATCATTGACCAATGATAAATCCAACCCAAGCAAGTGGCATTCAATGTGTTTTAGAATGTATACACCACAATGACAACCTTTCCGGTTAATACCACGCATAGGGACATAGGAAACACCATAGGGAATGGTAGTGAGATCCTTCTGAATACTCTCTGACTGAACGGCCTTCACTATCCGAGGAACTAGGAATGTGAATGCTTCGACTTCCTTGTGCCTTTGTTTACCCGTGCAATCAAACACTTCGATATGCCTATTCACGAAGCTGATGCATAATGCAATCCAATGGTTCCGATTCACCCAGACAGGAACATACATCCGATCGACATCAACATTCCATACCTGTTGTGTTCTACCATGAGAAGGCAACTCACCTTTGCCGTAATCCAGCAGTAAATTATCCATTTTGTACTTCCTCTTACCCTTCAAGAAAGTCTTGTATTCCCTGCTAATGAGATCGCTGAAGACACATGTCATAAAAGCAACACGGTCTGGTTTCCATCGTCGCAGTGTTGTTCTTTCTCGGAATACGAACATTACAGCATCAATCTCCTATAAAATAACATGGAAGTTGTTAGTAGACATGATATGAAATAACATCGATCAAGACATGATATGCTTACGTGGTTGTAAAGCCACTTGCTTGCACTCATAATACGACCCGTCATTTCTGAGTTTAAAAGACAAGGACCAATCTGTATATCTCTGTAATCAAAATAAAAAGTTCAAATTAACATTAGAAACAACATCATACAATAAGATATTAAAAGGAATAACTTACGTTCTCAAATTTTGCCACTTTTGCATTTTTTCGAAATCTTCTTCAGCCACATACACCAAATTTCTGTCATCATCTGCCATGCCGGCTAGATCAATGTTTTTGTCATCTAATTCTGGTGGTGACAGCTTCAATGCTGTTCCTGGAGAAGGATCAACACCTTCGACATATGTATCTTGCGAAAGGTTCTTCAAGCAAGTTTCCAAGTACTCTTGTGTACCCAACTCAAGATTGATGTCGGATGATTGAGTCAAGTTCACTCGAGGTAAATTGACAAACAAATCATCAGTGCTTAAAGATTTCTTTTTCCCAACCTATTCATTAACAAAAACAAATGATATAAGAATATGTTAAACGATTCCATATGATTACATAGCATAAAAGACAATAAACACATCCAGTTTTAAACACACAAGACAATAAACACATCCAGTTTTAAACACAAAAGACAACACATCCAGTTTTACATATTACATATTACACACAAGATACATACATTCGGAAGAAACATTCAAAAAGTTCAAAGTTACATATTATTATACAGTGAAAATTGAAGTCTACTTCCAACAACCTAGCTCCAAACGCCTAGCTTCAGCAGTCTAGTTCAAGCATCCTAGTTCAAACTTTTACGCGTTCTCTTAGTTGGTACCTTTTTCTTTGCTGCAGTTGGGTCGACTTTGCTATTGCCAGGACCGCTTCCTTGACCACTTAAAGTGAGTGCTTCTCTGAGCTGGTAAACTTCACTCTCCATCTTCCTCATTCTCTCCGAAACATCAGTCTCCATCTTCTCCATTTTGTCCAACACTTGCTTACTGAATTTCTCAGAAAAACAAGTGAAGGACGTGTGGAACAAACCCTCAATGAAACTCTTCATATCATGATCAAGAGTACCTTTTTTTGCTGCAGATCGCTGACACAACAACTTCTTTTTTCTTGACTCGGCTCCTTCGTCATGGATCTTTCTCTTTACTCTTCCTCCAACATTAACTGTACCATTCATCTCATCTGACACAGTAGCCGAGCCATTCACCTCTTCGACACTATCATCTGCTTCTGCCTCTATATCTTCTTCTTCTGCTTCCTCTATATCAGTCTTTTCAGGTTCTAAGACTTCCCATTTTGTATTGCTCCAATCAAAGTTGTTCATTATCCTTTCCAGAATAAGTTTTACCCTCTCATCTTCCATTTCACCGTTCCTTATGTAGACATCACTCATAAGTACATCACAATTACCAGTCACCGAAATGACTGGAAACAGTTCGCCCTACACATAATTTTAAACATTAAGAGCTATAAAAAAACATACATTAATCAGGAAATAAAAAGACAACATATATACATACCTTATCAGGAAATGAGTTCTCAAGCTCAATGATGTCTTCATATGAAACTTTTGCTGCTCATTTCCAATTGCCACACCTTGGACCAGTGAAACTGTCACTGACTCTCTTGCCGCATATTTCTCCAAAATCAGGAATGGCTTCCATAATCCAAATTTGGAGAGCATATGAGAATCCTTCCAAAATGTAGCTCTCCTTGTTATCCAATTTCTTCCTAATCTTGTCAATAGAGCTTAGGAGATAGTCGTACGAGAGAAGACCCCAATGGAACTGTCTAAACTTCTCAAGATCCATTGCTAACTTGATGTACATATGAGGGATGTTCACCTTCTCGTCTCTCCCCATAACCACACCCATCACGACGCATAGGTAGATCAATCTCAACCTATCAAGCCGACTCCATTTGTGAACATTTTTCAAGTGATCCTTCTTTATGCACTTCAACGAGATCTTCCCACCCTCCTTAAGTAGCTTACTCCAAAACCCCAGGTCGGCTTTCCATTTCACCCCTTCACTGCTACTCTCATTGACTACTTTCAGGCCAGTCACCGCATGGTACTCTTGCAGCGAAAACCGCAGCGGATTGTTCGCAAAGACAAACCACTTCTCATGCTTCTTCGAGGTGATCAATTCCTTACACAAGAAGCTATGTACCAACTTTGCTGAAAACTTGAGGCCATTTTCTTCAATTGCCATGATATGTGTAAATACAACATCTCTCTTCACTTCTGCATATTCTTCAGACATAGACTTCTTCAGAATTCTGAGGAGTGACATGCGGCAGCTGTTGTTGATCTTCTTGATCTGAGGTTCAAGACCCTCTCCATATAAACGCTTCGGCAACTCTAATTCCATATCTACAAAAGACAATAAATTGAAGACTATTAACACCATAAGACATAACGCAAATGTCATAAACACTACATTAAACAGTAGCAGAAGAAAGATTCCCTCACTGCCCAAAAAGAAATGTCATACACTAAACAATTTTACAAACAGGAAAACCCAACCATTATCATTCTGTTCAAACTCAAGCTAAGACAAGTCAATTCACACTCTCAATCAACTAATCAAACAAAGCCAACTCACAAACTAAATCGGTTCATATAAAGAAACTGAGTCAATTCACACTACACTAAATAGTTATACAAACACGAAAACCCAACCATTATCATTTTGTTCATACTCAAGCTAAGACAAGTCAATTCACACTCTCAATCAACTAATCAAACAAATCCAATTCACAAACTAAATCGGTTCATATATACACACAGAGAGCATGGAAGTCGAAAAGTATCAAGTCCCACAGCTAAAAGAAAAAACTACACTTCCCAAATATACATAACCTAACCGATAACAAAACCTTAATCCTGAAAAACCTTAATCCTGAAAAACCTTAACCGATTCAAGAACCACATGTAACAAACCCTAATCAGTTGAAGAACACAAACCGATTGAAGAACCACATGTAACAAACCCTAATCATTTGAAGAACACAAACCCGATTGAAGAACACATGTAACAATCCCTAATCCGTTGAGGAACATGCAAAGAAAAAGGGAAAAGGGGTATCTACAAATTCCAATCGGAGGAGCTAGCGATCGATCAAGGCACAAAAACAATCGAGAAACATGAAGAAGAAGTATAACTTACCTTCGATTGATTTCCTCTACGAGGTAGATGGAAATAGAGAGCGAGAGAGATGTCGGAGAAAGATGATGATTGAGAGAGAAGAGATGTCGACGATTAGAGGAGAGTCGGGTCTTAGACAGAGGAGAGTCGGGTGTTAGGGGTTTTGAGAAAAGAGGGAGAGATGTCGATTAGATTTAGGGTTCGATGATTTGGGGCTTTTTCTCTTTTTTTTTAATTATATTTTAATATATTTTTTTAATTATATTTTAACTTCATTTGTTTTTTTCAATATCCATTTAACTTTTTTAAATATAAATTGTGTTTTAGATTTATTAAATGAAATTAGGGGTTAATTTTGGGATTAAAAAAAACATTATACTAAAGGGACAAAGTTTAGTTGAATTTATACCAAGGGGACAAAGATGGTGTTTATTTGCTCTATTTTGGCAAATTTCTCTTTTTTTTTTGGGAGGGAAGGAGGAGGGGTACTAGCGATTTCGGCTTCATGCAGGCGAGTTGCAGCCTGCAATGGAGGTGTTTAAATGTGGTTGTAAGCTAACACCTTATATCACATGTGTTCGAAAACAAAATTAGTATGACTCAGTCTGAAGTGGAAATTGATTCTTTTTTGTTTTAGATAGATTTTTTTTCTTCCTGTTAAAATAAGATTAGATCAATTTAATTTATCCAAATTAAACTTTCACAATATAATATACATAATACACCACTAAGAGAATGTTTATTGGGGGCTCTTAGAGCATGATTATCCGGGATCTTTAGGAGGGGTTCTTGCACTGTTCGCGGGCCCCACTGACATGTGGGGTCCATGAACAGTGCAAGAACCGCTTCTAAAAACTACTAAATAAGAACTGGTTTTAGAAAGTTTCTAACACTCTTTGCGGGCCCCACTGACACGTGGCGGCCCGCGATTGGTTCATTTTTAATTTTTTTTCTTTTTTTTTAAGCAACAAAAAAAAACAGATCAATCGCGGATCGCCACGTGTCACGCCTGCGAACAGTGCAAGAACCCAACTAAGAACACCTCTTAATTAGGAGATTTAAGAGGTGGTTCTTAAAGGATTTAGCGGGTCTCACCCGCTAAAAACCCCATTTGTTCATGCTCTTAATTCCCTTAAATAAGGAATCTTTTTGTCATGGTCCTTGCACTATTCGCGGGCCCCACTAACACATGACGACCCGTGATTAGTACTTTTAATTTTTTTTTTTTTTTTTTAAAAACAACAACTCCTTGCAATAAACATGCTCTAAGTCAGCTATACTATTCATGCATATATACTATAGTATCAACTTATGTGTATTAACATCCAACAACATCGCTTAATTTTTGGTAAGAAATCTGTTGGGTAATCTGCCAGCAGGATGGGGAATCGACAAGTTACTATATACTGTATTGTTTTTCAAAAGAAATATTAATGGCGAAGAAAAACGAGAGACGGGGGTTGGATCAAATCAAGTTAATGTGAACAAACCATTTCTCAACAAACATGCTGTTTGGTGTTAGGAACTGAATAAAGTTTGGTCGTTCTGTAAATTCTAAATATGAAATATAATTATACCATCAATTCGATTCTTATAATAGTTACATGAAACGACGTAGAGAAGGCAACAATATATACTTTCATACATGGCCAAATCACACAACAATAGGAGACTTGTCATGATATGATCTCCATTTGATCCCATGAATTTATAACATGATGACTGCTTTATTATTGCTAAACGACATTAACAGAATATTGTCATCTAAACCAATGTCTATTTCAACGAGATGTAAAGTCAAAACCATGTTTATTCACGTTCATTTAAACTTTCGGCGTCCGTAAGGACAATTCTTTAGCGGTATATGCAATAGGAACCCATCACATGACTGATATTTCAATATGGAGTTTCGGTGGCATGTAAAATGCCATATTTTACTGTTTTTTTTTGTTGCAAATTTATATGTGAATTGTGAATCGTTGTGGTCAGAGATTGAACTTCTATAGTTCATTTTTTTGTCTTGTTTAACTATTTTAAATGAAAAAGAGGAAGAGGAAAAGAGCACCGGCGTACAAAAATGTTTCATTAAGGTAACATGAGTTCATGTATATCATAATTAGATTAAAAAAACAATATCAATTTCCTTGTACATGCTTCCAACTCGAACAATACTTAGGTTCACCCCCTATAGTGAACTTTTAAATTCACCACATTTTTTATAACCAATCAAATTGCCACATAGATTATTAAATAAAAATTATTTAAAAAAATTTAACAAAAAACAAAATAGCTACAGAAAATAATGAACCCCAACTTTAACGTTAACATCACTAGGAAACCCCTAAATCTAAATCCTAAACCCTAAATCTAAACCTTAAACCCAAACCCTAAACCCTAAATCTAAATCCTATACCCAAAATTCTAAACCCTAAACTCTAACTCCTAAACCCAAACCCAAACCTTAAACCCTATAAATCCTAAACCCAAACCTTAAACCCTATAAATCCTAAACCCAAATCCTAAACCCAAAACTCTAAACCCTAAAACTTAACTCCTAAACCCAAACCCCAAATCCTAAATCTTAGGGTTTAAGTTTAGGATCTAAGGTTTAGAGTCTAAGGCTTAGGGTCTAAAGTTTGGTTTTAGGTTTAGGGTCTATGGTTTGGGGTTTAGAGTGTAGGGTTTGAGTTTATATTTAGGGTTTAGAAATTTAATTTAGGGTTAGAGTTTAGTTAGCAACAATGTTAAAATTGACGTTATTCCTTTTTTTGTTATTTTATATTTTTAAAATAAAAATTAATATTTTTTATTTAATAATCTATATGGCAGTTTGATTGGTTATAAGAAATGTGGTGAATTTAAAGGTTCACCTTAGGAGTGAACCTAAGTATTTTTCTTCCAACTCCAAGTCTAAGATAAAAGATCCCTAAACTAAGAGATCGGGTGTTAAAAACAACCAAGCGATCCAATACGTACAAGACTAATAATCATGCACTGCTATATCACTATCAACGATCCAAAAGTAGTTTTTTTAATAAAAAAATTGCTAAATATACCATAAGTTAAGTACCACTTTTAAAAATACATTTAATTAAAAATATATTAACATTTGAGTTTACAATTTAGTGATTATTTTTTAGGGTTTAGTATTAAAGAGATGTAATTGAATTTTTAAATATTTTATAAATATTTACAAAAATTAGTTTAATCTATTTTCATCATAAATTTATGGTATTTTTAAAAATAATAATTTATTAATGATAAATTTAAAAATTAGTATCAAACGTGTGGTAGAACTGGAATTTTCTCTCTCTCTTCTTTTGCTAGCTCTTTCTTAGTTTATTATGGTGTTTTACAGAGTTAAATTTGGTAAAAACTCGTTAGAACCATCATTATCAATAGTTTTTCAACTTGAGCTTTTCATAAAATTATTAGATTAATTAAAGACTTTTACAAAAACTTGAGAGATTCATATCAAAATTTCTCGTTTGAAGACATTAGCATGAATTTTTAAGTTTTTGAAAGACTGATTAAATATTAATGAAATTTGTGAGAGATGTTAATGAAGATGTAAGTGTAGTAGTGGAACTTAACTCGGGACGAAAACCGTCCAATTAACCGACCTGAAATCGACAATGCTGCAAAGGCAACAAGATCTCGGTTCGGTTAATTACCGGTTAACAAAATTAATCCAACTCCATTAAATCACTCCCCGGTCTCGTCTTTAGTCATCCCCTCCAAGCTTGACTTTTTTCTTTCTTCCTGAGATTCTCTCCAAGTCGAATCGAGAAAGGTACATACTTTGTTCATTCCAACACTGTTTTCTCTTCTGGGTAATCTTCGTTTCTATCAATAGGGTTCATGATAAGCTTCCTTTTTATCAACTTTATACGATCATCGAGATCTTTACCAAGTTTATTGAAAGCTCATTGCGAGCTACTAATGCCTGATTCGATACATAAAGTCTGAAACTTTATTCATTAACGCTCGCAATTATGCTTAGTTTCCTGATTGTGCTGCTTTGGTACTTAAAGATGTCAACTTTTTCTGATTATATTCTAATCACACTCTTGTTTGATACCAAGATTAAGGCATTGTTGTATTTCAAAGTGGTTCAGTCCATTTGAGTTTGTAACATATGTCAGGTTAAAGGAGCAATTACTGATCAAAGATGAGTACTCAAGAGAATGAGAAACACCTCGAGGAGTGCACCGTTTCCAAGTGAGTCACAGTTTTGACTGTTTATTATTCGTTAGAAAGATAAGTGTTACACAGTTTCAGTGTTTGTTTCTTGTTATCTAGTAACCAGAGCGTTGTAGCCACTTTTTCATGCTTAAACCACGACCTTTTTGTATCTATCGAGCCCATTCTTGTATATACCACAGTGTGATTGTTGTTCTTGTGAAGTTGAAACACCTGTTTAGTGCACTAGGGACATGGGTATTCTCAGTACTTGGCGCATTGGTTGCAATCCCGGTGGGGATCAAGCGTAAGTCTCTAGGTCCACTTGTTTTCTTCGGCACAACCGGAACAATGCTCGATATCATCATTGGGGTGACTCAGTGCGAGAGAGAACACGCAGAACACCAAATGAAGTTACTCCAAGCCTCTCAAAGGGACACAACAAGCAACGCTGAGACAGATTCTATTTCCTAACTCTTATCACTGTTTTCTTGTAGTAAGACTTGTTTCAAGATCGTGATTAGTCCATGTGTAGTGACAGAACAAAGAATCATAAAATATGATTAATGATCTCACCCAAAAATCTCTGCCATGAACACACCAACGAAAACTGAGAGAGTTATCAGAAGAAATAATCCATCAATGAGCAACTAATAAGGCCAAATCCTAACAACAATCACACACTTGGTCGAGAGCGACATGAAGAGAACAGCGACCATCACAAGCATCAAGGAGACTCTTTCTTCAACTTCACCTGTGACCCGCGAGCTGCATGTTTCTTGACTTGTACTAAAGCAGCCGCGAGAGCAAGAGCAAACGCTGTATTGCTGAATGTTGCTGTATGTCTGGTGGTATAAGCATTGGTCTCAGAGTGGTGAATATTATGATGAGTGCTATTATGATCACCATGCATTTCTAAAATCCAGAACAAATTTATAGGATAAAGAGTGGAAATACTGAGAAGAAAATTTGAGGATGTATAGTATGTTAAGAGGAATGGGATTTGATCAAAAAAGAGAGGAATGATATTTATGAGATTATTTAATAGAACCATGGTTAACTTTATAACATTGGTTAAAGAATATGAGGGTTTCACTATGTTTAATAGTATCCTAACATAGTCACTGTCTAGAGAAGTTTTATGTTGGTTTTTAAAGAGGGTGTTTCTAGTATTTTGTCAATGTCATTTGCTTTATTTAATAGCATGTAAGATTGGTTTATTGAACTTCTAGTTTTATTGGGAGATCGAAGAGATGGAAGATAAAAAAAGATAGATAAAACATGTTATTCTATATTACTTTACGAAATTAGGTTGATTTATTCTTTATATAAACATATCTATATTGTAACATTATTTCTATGAGAGTCTAATATAATTTTTTCGTAAACACTTTTATATTATTTATTCTCATCAGTTTGTCATGGTATTATAATTAAGATCGAATCCATGATTATTATTCTTCCTATTTCCAAATAGAGAAGCCAAAAAAAAACAAAAAAAAAAAATCAGAACAGTCTTCACGACATCTTCACTTTCACTTTTGTGTTATTTATTCTCATTAATTTGTCAAGTTTCATATTTAGTTTATGTGTAATTGTTTCTTGTTATTCATCAATCTTTATAATACCTAACTTTTTATGTAAAGATTACAAAAATAAGGTAACAAAGAATATACTCAAAGATATATGAATAATATTCCGGAGATATGTGCATCCAAACTTACTTAGAAATCGTTCACTCCCGCTTTTCTAATGTTTTGGTAAAGATATTCGTTAACTGATCATGACTCCACATGATCGTTCCCTAATTAGTTTGTCATGCATGAAATGACAATCCATTTCGACATGTTTTGTTCGTTCGTGGAAAACCTATTGGCAGCAATATGTATAGGTACCTCATTGTTGAAGTAAGGAGGAATTAATTGGGTTTGTGAACTTGATTCCAAGAGATGTGAGCAAACCCGTAACCAAAGAATCTCCTTAATAGTGAATGATATTGCCCGTTATCCTACTTCTAACACGACAATGACACTCAGTATAGGTTTTATGGTGTAACAAGTTCACTTACAATCTCTCACTAAATATGCAATAGTTCCTGTTCTCAAGTATAAAAAAAGAAGCCAAAAGACTAGTTTGGAGGAAACAAAAATTAAATAAAAATGCCAAGAAGGCCGATTGTAGCTTGAGAGGCTAATCTTGCAATCTTTCTATCAAGCTCACCAGTCACCATAAACTCCATCAATGTTGTGGATATCAAAACTAATTTCTTGTTTATATCAGTTGTGCCATTGGCTTGTCTTTGAAGATATTGTAACTTGTTTTTCTTTCCATTGTCTGCAATGGTAAGTCAAAATGAATTCCATTGGGCTTGGATGTTTGAATTTTTTTTTTTCAAAAAACTCATTTTTATGAATTCTGGAGCACATTGCACGGGGAAATAAGAGTTTTGGTATAAATAAAAAAGGTTATTCATGAGGATGTTCAACAGTATCCTCATTCCTCAAATCTTGCATGTATTATTGAACTTTCCATTTGAATATATGTAAAATAATTCTTCAAATTACTGAAATTGAAGTTTGAATTTCAATATTTTCTTTTAAGATGCAACAAATAGATATGTTCGATAAGACATAAATATCTATCCAAAACATGTTTTGAATAAGACATGCAATCAAGAGAAGTACATCTTCACTTATACTGACCATACGGGTCATAAATAGGCATTCCATTCATAGAAGAGGAAGATCCACTACCACCGGATCCATCCTGACCCGATCCGTTTTGGTAGTACCGACCACCACCCATAACCATAGACGGATCCAACATACCGTAACCATAAGGACCCGGTGGAGGTGGGACATGAAACCCCATACCACTTCCTCCATAGACCGGTTTAAATGATGACGAGTCACCTCTAAGTGAACACCCACGATCGGTCTCGAACTCACGGTACCGGTTAATGAACACGTTGAGTGGTACAACGTAATCATCGAACCCAAGCTTGCTCATCGCCCAAAGGATATCTTCAGCAGTTATAGTCTTACGTTGCTCACGTTGGCAACGCTCGTTAGCTTCACCGGTCACGAAGCTGATGTACTCGGAGACGCATTCTTGAATCGTTTCTTTGGCGTCGTCAGAGATTTTGGCGTGTGGCGGTAAGATTTTACGCATGATCCTTATCACGTTTGCGATTGGCATGTATTGGTCTTGCTCACGAGGCATGGATGGTTGTTGCTGCGGCAAGATACTCTTGTTCTTGTCGTCGCATGCACCGATGGAGCCGGTCATTGTCGGGATTGAGTTGTTGTGCTGGTCCAAGTTCTGTCCTGTTTCATAAATTAAATGAAGTTGTTTAGAATACTAAATGAAATTATATTTTTAGAATGCGAATTTTAATAGTTGAAAACGAGGACTATCAAGTGAAGACACGTGCTTAGTTAAGGACCAATAAGATAAGAGATAAGTGTACAGGTCCCGGTTCCATTATGTATACTGTTCAGATTCTTGACGTTACGTTTATATTTATAGAACGGAAAAAGTCAAAGGATCTTTCCACTTCTCGAAATACTTGAAATTTTGATGTTTTTAGAAGTATAACGCGTATTCCCAATTTTTTTTTGTCAAACTTCTAGCTTTAATTCAAATTTTCTTTTATTACTTAAAAATAATTAAAGTTGGTTATTAACCAATAAACATTTCTTTTACTAATTAACAAAACAATATTTTTTTATTACCAAAAAAAAAGGATTTTTTACAACGAGGATTAGGTGAAACTGTTTCACCACCTCTAAAATAGAATTTGTAGATTAGACAGAAATTTTACAGTAGTATTTGCATATTTTATGTACAAAAACTCAATTAACTATACATGTAGCCATATTCTAACCAATAAAAAAATAAATTACAATATTTAATTAATAAATTTTACATCGAAAATCGAAAATGACACTTATTTTGTAACAAAAAAGTTCTCTATAACGACAATTAATATGAAACGGAAAAAGTGTTTTTGGCTAAAAGTGTTTTTAGATTCATTGGATATTTCTAAAAAGGGTGGACAAACGAGAATTACGCTTTGAAAGGAACAAAAAAAAGACAACCGTTACAGTGAACAAAATAATAAAGAAAATATAACAAGAGTAATTTAGTATTTCCAATTGAAACTACGCACAAAAGTTTAGATTTGAGTCGGCCTTTAAACTAAAGCAACACATACAATTCCCACCTCTATACTTTCATAAAGTCAGAATACAAATCTAAAAAAAAAAGAAAAAGAAAGTGAAACTCAAAACATTTCTTGTGCATGCAACGGTATATTCAATGGACAAACATATGAAAGATCTATCACCGCCATTAAAAGTTGTTTAACATATACCATATCAAGGATAGGTTCCTGCTTGGATGTATACACGAATATGCAAATAAACATATAGATATATATCAAACTCATTCATGCATGCACATATAAAGCGTCTTGCATGTGAGTAGACTCTTCTCCAAATCGTTTACAAAATCTAGTGTGCTTCTTAGACATAAAAATCTCTGCTGTATTAAGAAGACATAAAAATCTCTAGTTCTTTGTCGAAAGACAAAAATCTCAAAACAAGTTTCTGATTGTTTTGAGTATAGTTCAGGCACGTATATACATAAATAGGCACTTATTATTTGATTACCAGAGTTGGATTTGGGTAGCTGATAGTGAGAGAGAGGAGCTCCACGTTCCATTGTTTCTCTGCCGTTTTTTTTGAGTTCTTTATAAAATAATTATATGAGTGATTTTGTTGCATGCAAAGAGAGGTTGATGGTTATGTGGTTTTATAGAGAGATGATACAAATGGCGAAGGAGGCGGTTCTTACGAGGTCGCATATCTCTCTATCTCCCATTGGCTGATTTCATTGGCTAGGGTCCAGTTAAAATAACGCCACTGCTCTTCTTTCATTGGTCCTTTATTTCACTTATCACCAAAGTTAATTAAGTGAAAGGGTGTTTAAAGAAAAGAAAAGAAGATTTATGGAAAATACACTTTGTTTAGAAAGAAAACTGAAGAAGAAGATGCTCAGTGTTTTATAATTGAAGTTAACAAAATTTCCATAATAAGTAGCATTGCAAATGATCCCCTCTTACATAAGGAAACACATACCATGAGCATAGAAAACAACATCTTAACTTCTTAAGAGGACTATAATAGTATAATGAGAAATTGTTTAAACTACAGTAAATTGGCTACTACTTTTCAAAAATATCCTAACACTAAGTTTATGGTTTAGTATTTAAAGGATGTGGTTGAGTTTCTAAATTTTTATAAATGTTTTATAAAATAATTATAAACATTTATAAATGTTTTATGATAATTAATTTAATATTTTTATCACAGATTTAAGGTATTTATAAAAATGGTTATTTTTATGGACAAATTTGAAAGTGATGTCAAACTTGTGGTAAAATTAAATTATCCATAGTATAATCTGTTCTCAACCCATTGTATTTCGTAGTGTTTATTAATGTGTTTGCGATATTTGATATTTTATGTTGTAAATAACTTAATTTTATGGGTTGAGTGTTACTAACTAAAAAGTTTAAATATTTTTCTAAAATCATGTGGTTTCTAACTATTTTCATGTCATAATAAATTTTATTTTATATGTTTTTTCATATATTATTTTGATTAGTTATTAATGTAGATAAGTTTCAAAAAAATAATGTAGCACCATTTTAAATTCAACTAATTAATTTCTGTTTCTAAATAATAACTTTTATATCTATACTATTAAACCGAGTAATGATTTCTTTTATATGTGATTTTTTAATTAGGACCGTTTCTTAGATAATTTATTAAAT
The DNA here is from genome assembly GCA_905132885.1 of Moricandia moricandioides. Lineage (NCBI taxonomy): Eukaryota > Viridiplantae > Streptophyta > Magnoliopsida > Brassicales > Brassicaceae > Moricandia > Moricandia moricandioides. The sequence continues at coordinate 481,151 of CAJHQQ010000044.1, forward strand.
TTTACATAACCTAATCACAATATCTTTTAAAATCTTTATCTTTTTATTTGAAATATAATTTTAAACCAAAATTCTAACAATATTTTTATTTTTGTAATACTTTTGAATTTATTTCTGAAATTAATTAATTTAAATTTATATTATCATAAAATAAAAATAGAAAAAACTAAAATATTTTTAGTATGGGAAAAACCCACACTAATGTGTGGGTCAAGATCTAGTATTCTATTAAATCAAAACAATGACTTAAACATTTGAATAGAATACAACTTCACACATAAGATTATTCTACCATTAAATTAAATAATATTATTTAATTATAAATACTTTTTAATGCAACAAAATCGTATAAAATAATTTAAGTTTCATTATTTAAATAAATAATTAATTTCATACTTGTTATTACACAATTTAATTTGAATTTTAAAAATTAAAACAAAACTCTATAGTTTAAAGTAGTACATAATTAATTAATTTTATATAGATTTTAAAATATTTATTATTTAAAAATTATCATTATAATTTGACACAAAATCTTAATATTTGCATCCAAGAACTTGAGAAAAAGATGTAATACTGAAAATTATTTAAAAATATATTAATTGATTATATAGTGGATCGAATTTCAGTTAATATATTTACAACTATAATTTTAGAGATTATTTAAACACACGTATAAAATTTTTGTTTATAGAACATGAAAAGAGCTTAATCAATGCAAAATAGATAAAAAGACTTAAACATCAAGAGTACAAAAAACAAATTATAAATATATGAATATATGTTGTTTCATAAAATATACATAATAATATAAATCTATGTAATACATGTTAAACTTATATCTTATAAAGTTTTAAAAAAGCAATGTTGCATCATAATGCTTGTCTTTTTGTAGTTGGATCTCCAAGTTTTTGGAATGCCCCAAATTCCACCTGAATACTTCTCTCTAGCGGTGTAACGGGTGCTGGCATTTCGGACTTTTTTGGACACATTTGGCATGGTTCTAGAACCCTCTTAAGAGTGAGACGGTGGGGGATAAGCTTCATCGTCGAGAGGGAAACATCGTCACTTGTAATGGCTTCTTTATTTCTTCATATTCAAAAAAAAGGATTTTTTAGATCGGATGAGACCGAATCATATAACTCCCTCTTTGATTTTAAAAACTTCGATTTGATCTCAGCAATAATGAGCCAAACTAGTATTTGCGGTGCATGTCGATGCAATTGCTAATTTCTAAGATTATTAAGTAAGTCCCCGGGAGAGATTAGTTGATCCATGATTTATGTTTTGTCTTTTCTTTCCTTTTCGTTAGTTTCGAGAAAGAGATCGATCAATTCCGATTTTCTTTCAGGCCTTTCAACCAATCGATACGACCTCGAAGAGCAGCTTTTGCTAAAACTCGAGCAGTTTCTTGAAAACTTGCTTCAGATATAAAACTTTGAGTATTCAATTATTAATTTTTAACAATTTTTTTATGATTTTTCAGTTTTAGAGAATTTTCTGTGAAAGCACCAAACGGAAAAAAGCTAACATAGATGTTATGAGTCAAATTTTGATTTCGTTCCTAAATTGCATTGATTTATCATAAAGATTTCATTTCAATTGGAATTTGGTTATTCACCATGTACGAGGATCCGCCAAAATGATAGAAACTAGATTCAAATTTTCTCTTGTTTTTTTTTTCAACTCCGAAAAAATGTAGATTTTCAGTCACAAAATATAGCTTTACATCTATCTGGTGGAGATCATATTCACGCGGATAAAGTAGTAGGTAAGCTTGAAGAAGATTACATTGATACAGAGCTAATTTCAATAGACTTATTGGAGGGTCCCATTGGCGTGCATCCAATAGGAATTGAACCTACGAAACGACGTACGCTTTTTGTTATAATTTTAAAATGGACGTGGCCAGCAATTTTTATAAGATTTTTTTTTTTAGAAATTGGATTTATGTTTTGTGTTATTGACTCATTTTCTTCATTCTTTGAGAATCAGAAAGAAATCTTTTCAAGTTTGAATTTGTTCATTTGGAATCTGAGTTCTTCTAATTGGTATATCAACTATACGACCATTAACTAAAATATGTCCATGGTGTCTGTAACCCCAGCTCAGAGAAGGAAGAGCATTCTGAGACTCTCATGAGTCTATATTCAAAGTATTTTAGGTCCTTTCCAAAACTATTAATTTATTTCCCTCTCTGCTTATCCAATCTAATGGATTTCCCTCCACTCCTTTGGCTCAACTTTATCCAAGTTTTGCTGAAGGAGCACACGATAGGGTTTTATCGAAAACGTCAGGAAACATCGTGAAAACAATCAATATTTTTTTATTTTAACCCTAAACGCTTTTTATGAAAAAAATAGTTAGGGTTTCAATACTAGCTAATTGATTTAATGTTTGAATTTTATAAGAGAGTTAACTTCTACTCCTTACATTTTTTTCTTGAGCCATACGAGGCCAAAGCCTCTTATACGTTTCTCGGGGGGAGTTTTGTTGTAAGATATCTAATGAAACCGTCGCTAGAATTGATATCTCATTTAAAGAGAAATATATCAAATATCTGGAGTGAAATGGTTCATGCATGTTTGTTGCCGGGGGCAACAAGATCAAGCTGGTAAAGATTTAAATATCCTTTATTTTTTCTACGCTCGACGAGGCCCCTTTACCATTCTGTCTAAATAGGAAAAGGAAAAAGAATTTCACGTTCTTCCTTTCGGGAAGGGAGGATTAGGAAAATCCTATTGATTGCAGCTTTCTCCAGACTAGACAGTCAAAGATCCTTTCTTTAGTCCTGCTTTATTATATAATGCCTTACTTTCCCGGTTTTCTGGAAGGTTCTACCTCAATCATGATTTGAAGGTCCTAGCTACGGCATGCGTTCAATACAAAATCTGGAAAGCTGCAGAGATGACAAAGAGATGGCGCTTTATGTTGTTTTCACATCGAGAATCCTTTGCAGATGAAGAGATATCAAAGGGGCTTCTTACTTCCCAAACAGACATGACCTAAATTATCAACAGGTTCCCCAAGTACATTAAAAATTCATCCTAGAGTTGCTCCGCCGATCCGAGTGGAGAAAAAAAGGATTGAACTCTCAAAAAGGTATTTGCGTTTTCAATTGCGATGGAATTATTTTTTTAATCAAAAATTCTCTCTCGCACGTGTTCCTAAGAAAAGAGAATTTGTCAATTTTTCAGGGTTAGATCTAGGCAGCTCATCTTCTTCTAACGAAGTAGTGTACTGGAAGACAATCACTAAATTACATAATTTAATAATAATTCGAAATGATCTAACCCTATAACAAAGTTGCACATTTATTTGTTCATAATGGTAGATTAACATAGACACTGAGTCAGATGTAATTTATTAAATCTGAAATTTTAAACACACCAAATTTTAAAATCAAAATTAAGTTATATATATAACATCAATGTTTATAAGACAAATTAACTAGTTTTATATATTTTTTAGTTTACGTAAAATTAGTAAGGATAAAAATCTGCGCGATCACATAGATACGAGTCTAGTATACAAGATTAAAATTAGAATGATCAGGATAATATAATGTCTCTTACTAGCATCAACTTGTCACCCTCTAAGTTCAAATCCCACATGACAAAAAAAAAGGTTTAAAGTTTAAATTAAAAAATCATTTAGTGAAATGACATTAACTAAAAATAAATGTAAAACACTCATAAAATAAATGCCAAAAAATCATTGAATGAAATGAAATTATTCTTAGTTCGAATATTTGGCCCTTTTCCACTTCTTCATTTTAGAGAAGTCATGGTAGAATTGAGATGTACTTGTTTCCAGGAATATTAATTAACTTTTATATGTTCTGAATATATCATCAAAAGATGAACGAGAAAATTTTGGTTTTCCAATATCGTTTTGTTCTGAGCAAATAAACAAAACATAAAAACACGACCCTCTTGTTTAAGATGGACAATCATATCTTACAGCTTGAAAAGATCATTGCTCACTGTACGTAGTATATACGACCATATATACGATAATTAGTTTAGAATTATATTTTTTGCTTTATACTATTGTTACAGAAACAAACTAACATGATTGCATTTGTACTTTTCAATAATTAGCAGACTCCATTCCCAAATTTGTAGAAGCCTTTTAGTCCTACAAACATTCGGAGGAAATATTTAATCATTGTGATAAGCTTTTTCACTTTGGGTGCACCTTCTTTTGCAAGCATAGTTACATATGTATGGAGTCGCATGTTCGAAGACATTCAAGCACTGGTTTACCATACAATGTTCAACACAAACGTCTACCATCGACGAATAAGAGAGTTGTGTTGAGAGCATCATCGTGAATAAAGATACAATCATGACACAATTGCTTATATTTTTCATCACCCCAGCTGCCATGATTGTTTTTTATTTAGTATAATTTTGCTATCAGAGATGATTTTGTGAGGATGTGTGAGTTAATCTTAAATGATTTATATAGTAAAAATAGCTATATATATTTAGATTTTTTTTTCAATTGTTTGACCTTGATTTGTTTCTCGTCTTATTATTAGCATTTTAAACAAACTCTTGTTTTGAATCAACAGTAATCATTCACTAGTATTGAGAACTGTGGCTTACACTTATCTTGATTTCCATTTTAATTATTTGGCAATCACGTGTTGTTTTATGAATATACATTGTTTTGTAGTATATATTAACATTACGTCAATCTTACTAGTCAAATAATTATTTTAATATCAGCGTGTAACTCAAATGAGAGGACTCTGAAGATTGATTTAAGGACTTATGAAATATCTTGCGATCCATAAGAACTTAATCCGAAGGCAAGCTCGTTGCTACTCTTATCAAACAAGATGAAGATGATGGACTTTACAACCAATCCCGAGATCATACCATTAGGCGTCCTGAGTTATCATAGATTTGAGATTACAAAGTAGGATGCTATTACTTTGTCTGGAAAATAGAATCATGTTGACCTCCGAGAGTTATTTTCTTAATGTATTATTATCGACTTTGATCATACTAGTTAAAAGGTTGATGATTGCTTAGAAGAGCAAAAAAAAGTCTACCGGTTCATATTTGTTCGTCAAAGTTAAATATATCATTCGATGGATTTTACTGCTACTGATGAACTGGAGTGAGATTGTAACCTTCTCTCGTGTTTTGTTTATCCCATGTTGGACCTACGTACATATACTGTAACGATTTGGATTATTGAGTTACATATAAAAGGGATAATGTATCTGAATATATAAAAAACAATATCTTAATTAATAGATGGTTTTAAGGAAAAATCTTAATAAATGAAGCCTCTCTATATATATTATCTACAAAATACATAAATTATAAATATTGTTTATTTTTTTAATTTCTATAAGTTTTCAGTTTTTTTTTTGAAATTTATATTTTAAAAAGAAATATGATTATCTGTAAAGATCACTACAAAAAGGACTATATTTTCCTTTTTGGACTAAGTGCTTTCAAACTAAAAATATAAATATTTACAATATAAGATTCTTATATAGAGAAATAGTTTGCATGAATACACTTAATGAATAATAATCTCATATCTTATGAAACAATTTAGGCATAAGAGATAAACCAAAGTGAGATAAAAAAATAATTAGCGAGTAATGCTACGACTATGACATTCATGCTTATTTCTCCCTTGTATTATATTCCATTCCAAATTTTGGTACTTGATAGGAGGCTTTGTTTTCCTTCCACCCCTTGCAAAGCCGAGCGAATTCATTGGCTCAATGTCGGGTCATCCACATCATCTAGCACGGTGAACTAAGATGGACTCTCAAATGCACTAGCTTGAGGTGATGTGTTTAATGAATCAACAAATGAAGTTTCTTGGACCTCCTGGTTGATAATGCACAAAGTTTCCATAATTGATACTGAAATGAGAGTAGATTGGAGATCTACTAATGGGGATAATGTCTTGGCCACACTTGGTAATGCAATTTGAATGTCCTCTTGTACTTGTGAAGTAGAGTAAATAGTTGTGTTCCTTGTATCCTGGGTATCTTAGCATTACATAGAGACATCTGAAGAAGTATGTGGTAGGTGTGAAGCTACTACCAAATCCGAAAGTATGCATGGAACTTTTTGTGTTTTTGTTCAATTCTGGTACAGAGCTGACATATACCCCATCCAACTCTATAGAGTGGTTCTGAAGCTCAAGAACATCATAGGCAGAAGTAGTATAGATACTCATGAGATTGTTACATCCAGGTCCGATCCTAAATAATTTTGGGCCAGAATCCCAAAACACTATAATACTAACAAAAAGTGATAAAAATGACTTGAGAACTTTGGAACCTTTCACCTTTCATCTTATTCACAATCTATTATCCACTACCCTACAAGAGATTTTGCTAAATTATCAGCTGAACATTTAGTTATTGAAACACGGCCGGAAGTACATGTTTCCATGACTTTCCCTCAAGAACGGTACTGGTTACATTTAGAGTTGAAAAGGTTGAGGCAACATTTGCAAGATGAAGTCAATATCAACTACAAGTATGTCATCAGTCACACGTATTGTATTTGCCAAGAGACTTAAGTTTTCTGGAGACTTAGAAGATAGAAGACATCCTTAGCATTGTGGCCTAAATTACCACATCTCTCACATGTAGAAGGGATCCATGTATAGTCAAAACGAGATAACTACTTTCATGCTTATTATTAAGAGCTATAAGCTTCGAAAACCGCTAACTAACTCTATTTCAACTAGCACCTTAGCTTCACCCATATTCGTAGGATCTAGACGAGGTTTATGGATTAAATAGGCTCTCCAAAGCTTGAGACAATTATAAAAATTAATGTGAGAATGATACATAGGAAACTGGTATCCAAATAGAATTATATATAGAAATGACTAAAATCATGTTTATTTATTATGGTTTGATTTTAAATGTTATGAATCAGAAACATAAAACTATTTAACATCTACAGACAAAAGGCAAATATATTTTCGTTACAGTTAAGGTGTTAGCAGGGCTGGGCTTGGGTAGAAGCACCTCAAGCATGTGCTTCTAGCTAAGATTTCGTTTCTATATTTTTAGGACCAATTATGATTCTAAATATTTATTAGCGCATTTGGTTAAGGGTTCATATATGTATTTACAGGTCATGAGTTTGATTCTGATCTTGGGATTATTTTTTATTTTTCATAAGTCCAATTTGTTTTTTTGCTTAGTCGGCTGCAGAGTTGGGGTTTGGGTCATGAAGGTTACGGTGTTCTCTTCGCCATGTTATCCCTCTTTGCGATTGCATTAGTTTCTATTTCGGCTTGATTTGTTGTCATTAAGATTGATTATTTATCCTAGTTCCCCTTTCATTGTTAGTTCGAGCTGTATATTTTCTTTTATTAGCTTTTGATTTTCCGTATTTGTATTTTATTCTGTCAAAAACAAAAAATATATAAAATTTAACCAAAACGAAAACTATAAAAATACACGCTTTCCAAAATACAAAATAATACAAATACAAACATAGACAAAGATTTTCTTATAAATACATGAGATATCCAATGCGATAATAAAAATACATAGTTACACAAGAACACACAAAAAACAATTAACTTGTACATTTTTTTTTGAACTTTGTCTTTATAAAAAAAATCAGCAAGACTTTAAGTGCATAAGACATTCATTCTTTTTTCTTAACACCAGACTTGCATCCATCTACACGCAACATGTGGTGGTGGTATTTGAGGAACAATAAATTTTGGACGATCCAGTTTAATTCCATAATGTTCATAACACATTTTGTTGCAAACGTTCTCACATACAGCACGAGTCGCATCTTTGGTATCTTTCATGCATTGGTTTGGACAATGCTTGACACAAATATCTAACGTGTTTGCGTTAGATACATGTGACATAAATAATATCAAGAAAAACATTACCATCATGAAAACACTGCATCTTTTAGTCAAAAATTGTCTCACCATAACTGCAAAATCTGTAAACAAGTTTAATTGTTTTCTTGTGTATGATTGGGAATTTTTATCGATCAATCAGTTTGATGAAAATTGTGGTTGAATCTCAGTGATTTTTATAGTAAAATACTTCTATTTTAAGGGATTTGCTTTATTGTTTCAGAATAATTTCCAGATTAATATTGTTGATTGTTACTTCTTTTTTGGGTAAATGTTTTGTTATTTTTGGTGTTTTGAACAACTTAAATGTGTAAAGAATAAATATTGTTGTACTGCGAACCGTATTCTTAACTTAGAAGACTATAAAATTCATTTTGGATATTGTTGTTAAACAAATAAATTAACTAGAAAATACATGATGTTTCACTGACCAATTTTTAATCTACTTTGTAAATCAATCATTGTACCCGTTTGTGTGTGTGTTTAAAATGTTCCACCATGAAGGAGACATCTTCCTTTAGCTTTCCCCTTTTCTGATTATTCTTGTAGTATATTCTTGTAGAAAATAATTATAAGAAAAAGACTCACTAAATAAGCAAGAACTGTAGACACATCATTCACATACAAATGATCTTTCACTTAGAAAACCTCGTGACTCATGCCACTTATTAGATATAAATGTTAATGGACATATTGCTCTTTTATCTTATTCCTGCAAATTTGCAATATTTTGGTGTTGCGTGGCTGGTCATTATTTGACGTAATGAATTATGAGTTTGAAAGTTGAGAAGCAAAACCCATAGTAGAAGCCCTGACACCACCTGGTATTATTGTATTCTTCGTATACATTATTCTTAATAAAATTAAGTATTTTTCTTAACTTCCAGTAGTATTTTGAATAATATAAATATGATGAAAATGTTTATTCAAATAATGATCTTAGATAAATAGTATAGATGAAAAGAAGGAAAACAATAATTTATCTTTTGTTAAAGGAAAAACTGGTGCTATGAAACTATATATGAATTTTAAACACTGCCGTAAATGTTAGGTACATACCCCATGCCCAGGGAGAACGAAACTTACTGTGATACTGAGAATTATCATGTAAATGTCTCAAAATATTTGTTCGTAAAATTTTAGCTATGCTATATTCTTATTATCTGGATGTTGGATCTTGTATAAAATATACTCTCCAAAGACAAACAGACAATCTTTCTCGTCAAATTATTATTTTAATATCACCGTGCAACTCAAATGAGATTACTCTCAAAATTGAATTAAGAAGTTTTTTTGATTCTATAACAAGTTTGATATCTTTTTTTAAAAATTTATTATTAATGAATGATTATTTTTAAAATATCTTAAATTTATGATAAAAATAATTTTTCTAAATATTATAATATATTTAGAAACTCAACTCCACCTATTTAACATTGAACCTTAAACAATAATCACTAAAATGTAAACTTACATATTAATATATTTTTTATTAGAAATATTTTTGAAAAGTGATACTTAACTTATGGTATTTATAGTAATTTCTCTTAAACTAAAGACTTATAAAATACCTTGAGATCCATAAGAACTTAACCCGAAGGCAAGCCCGTTGATACTCACAGGGCATCTTTAACAAATGACATCAAATTTGATGTTAAAACTATAAAAAATTAGTGTTTTGGTGTTATAATTTATTTATCATCAATCATAACACCAAAGTTTATACAAAAGTAATATTATATCTATTATTCGATGTTTTCAATTTAATTTTTTTATATTTTTATTATTTGTAATTGAAAACTATTATTTTATCACATTTAGATTATTGTTTATATTTATATCATTTGTAAGTAAAAAAATGTTCTAAAAATCAGACTAGACATTGACTCTAATAATGATATGAGAATATAAAATACAAATTTCATAAATAATATAAAGATATAATGAAAATTAATTTATTTAGATATACATTAAAAATATGAATTTTTATGATTTTAAAAAATTGTAATTATTTTTTTAAAATTAACTTGAATTTGAGAAAACTGAGTTTTAATATTGAACCGAATTAACAGTTTTAACGAGTTTTACCGATTTTTAACCAAATTTGCCGGTTTAACTCAAATTTGGTTTTCAACACAACTGGGGACTGGTTAGAAGAGCGAGTGATGGTCCGACCGGCCGGTGCGGTCATTTAGTGATTTATTTTGAATGGAAAAGTGGAGCATATAGAATATGGATTAGATAGTTATTATGAATTTATGGGAGCACCAATAATTGAGATGGTTAGTCTACTTTTTCCTTTGAATCAGAGGTGCAAGGTTTGATTTGTGCCTAATACCGTCTGTTAATTTAATTTAATTTAATTTTAAACATCAAAACAACATGCTTTTGAATTCTGTTAAATAGTTAACAGTCACCATGTCGTCGATACACGGATGTCCTCCTATATTACGGTTTGACAGCAACTTCATGAATTGATCTGTGGGATTTTGATTTCGTGGATTAAATTGTACAAAAAATAACATTGAGAGTTTTTTTGCAGAAAACTCTGAATAATATAACACACGATAAAATGTATTGCTCATCTTATTCTCCAGTAAGCGGATTTATATATATTTTGGTTCTTTACAAAACGAAATGTTAATCTTCTCTTATTACTTTTTTTTTCTTATCTAAGAAAGTTATAATTTAGATCCCACACAGCTTTATCACCTTCGCCACACATCGCATGAACCAGCCACATTCTATCGACTGATTTGCACATCCCACTGCACTTCCAGTCAAATGACGCCACACACATCTCTCCAGCCTCTGCCTTCATTTCACATTCTTTGGAAAATGAGAAAGAAAAATGAGAGTAACCACATGAGATAAAACTCAAAATCATTCTTTACTAACTTTTTTTCTTTCTCTGAAGCATGTTTTTTACCTCGATGAGTACCACAACAGAAATTACGATCATCGATGTGCTCAACCTCAAGACCAATGAACCATGACCCGAGTGTCACATCTTCGTTTGCATACTTGTGCAATATTGGCCTGCAAAGTCAAACATCAAATGTTATAGATGCTTGGATAATAATTATTTACTTGTGAAAGGAGATTGTTCCTTTATTGATAATTCATGAACACTTAGTTAGTTACTTACTGGTTGTTAGATATGTATGTGGCAAGATCCTTTGAGATGGCATAGATTTGTCCTGTAGCATGTCTAAAATATTCATTACCTTCCTCTCCAAATTTCCAAAACTCTGGTTCACGATACTTGGCCGTCCTAAACGTTATAAAAAACAAATCTGCTTTAAAATTTAAATAGAGGGAATAGAAAAAAATTAAAAAGAGACAACAACAGAGATTGAGATTATTACTTTTGAGTAAGAACAGGTCCGGACTTCATACAACCAATGTAGACCCTCGGCTTATGACGGTGAAGAGCTAATGTGGAAGCAAGCATACCTAAAAAAAAAGGCAAAGACGTGGAGCAAAGATTGTTGCCAAGATTGACCATGAACATCATCATGGACATCAAGGTGAATAGAGAAAAAAAAATGGTAGAAACAAAGTTTGTTACCAAGATTGACATGAACATCATCATCGATCTTAACGTAAAACTCAGCATCCCACGTTGCAACTGCACTGGAGAAGAAGCTTTTTGTTTTCGCTGACAAATTATAATATCCTTCCACATGATCCTGCAAACAAAACAAAAAAAAAATCAAAAAAACAGTAAAATGATACTTAGAAAAATAAATAAATTGTTCAATTATTCTCACCAGCCTAAAGAAATCTTTGTATTGAGCATCTTCTGAATCAATTTCTTTATCCAATATACTATGTGGTGTCGCACTGCCAACAATATTTTGTATACACACTCAAGTAAGAATCTCAATCCAATAAAAAAATGAACAAAACCATTAGACTATATTGGTTTAACACCTGTGTCCAATCATGAATTTGACTACAATTCCTTTCTCTTTTTCCAATTTCTCTAGCTTTTCCCCTGTGATATAATATAAAGGTGACTAAGATTAGAGACAATGAGGCATTAAAGGAACAATATTTGAAGGAGGGACATCAAAAAAATAACCCTGAGGCATCCAAGTCTCTCTAAGAGAATCACGACGTTTTCTACTGCTAAATGCAGTGTTGATACCAATCATCATGAAAACTTTCTTCCTTTGGCTTCCTTCTGTCCAAGTATTTTTTGTTGAGACATCAACAATCTGTTGAGAGCTTTGTTTAACAGAGAGCTGTTTTTGAAGCATAGACACTGACTTGTCCAATGATCTGTGGCCACAACATATACTATTCTCTAAATGAAAGTGTAAGATTTACCAAAGAAAAATTAACATTTATTTTTATTAGTACACTCACTCTATTGCTTTATGGGTTCTCAGAACGTTCTCAATTACATGTTTTTTCTGCATTTGGTGAAATTAAAAAAAAATTAAAAATATATGCTTTACGAAAACCAAAAGAAAATTTAAAACAATTCCTATAGTGAAGAGATTAAAGATTCAGACAATGAGAATAAGGTTTTAAAAGAATACATTCTCATGAGCATGCAAATCCTTAACTACGTTAACTTCCTGGTCACGCCGGTGCTGTAAAATGAACTGGCTACCGGAATCCGAAAAACTCGATCTGAAAAATTCAGGATGAAACAAAAAACTATTAAGACGAATATCAAAAGCAAGAAGACATGATTTTATAACGGTAAAGATTAATCAAGAACTCAAAAACTCAAAAGATCAAGAAACCTGGAGGTGAACATTGCTCCGAGGAAAAAGCAGGAAATGCACAGAAGCGAAAGCCATGTCAGTGATAGTCTCTTCGACACTTTGGGCTTCATTGATGTGAAGAGACAAAGAGAATGTGACACGAATGAGAAGACCACAATAAAACTTTAACTCTTATTATAACATGAACGGCAAGGCAAGTTAATAGAGTCAGTTAATATTTAAGTAATAAAAACTTATACTCCCTCTGTTTCTAAATAATCCATACTTTGATTTTTTCACACATATTAAGAAAAATTAATATTTAACAATCAATGTACTAATTTTTAAAAATATAACAATTTTCCATAAAATTTAACCAATAACAATTCAATAAATCAAAAATTGCCAATTAATATTTCTTGGAAACTTAAAAATCATTAATAAAAATACATAGAAAATTGAAAATATTGATCTTTTAGAAACAAGGAAAAATGCTAGAATATACATTATTTAGAAACAGAGGGAGTATATTGCAAGTTGGACAATTTAATTCAAACAATCTAATACTCCTAGTTAACTGATTTACTTCTAGTTATTAATCAATAATATGTTCAAAGAAATGAAAATTTGACCAACAACAAAAAAGTAAAATAAGTCAATAAAGTTAAATAGTCTGTTGAATTGTATATTATATGACTTATTTAGCTAATGTGGAAGCATTTAAAACTTACCAAGATACCCAAAGTTAATATTTTGTCTGTTTCAAATTGATGTATATTTTAAAATTTTCACATTAATTAAGAAAATATATAATATTTACATTTCCAATGCATAGTTTTTCGTAGTTAACTATTCCCCATAATTTTTAACCAATAAGATTTTAATAAATACATTGAAATTTGCAATTTATCATTAATTAACGCGTTGAAAATGTAAAAAATGCATTTTTTTAAACAAATTTTTTTTCTAAAACATGGATCTTTTTGTAACGGATGGAGTACTTTCTAAAATATAAATGTTTGACTGTAGCTGACCAGCTCTAGCCATGCAAAGCTGGAAATTTTATATTACAAAAAAGTTTACAGAATTGTTCAATCAAAGAAAGGAAGATGCGTATGTCAACCACATGAATCATTCGAGGACAGTGCCGAGCCTTAGGGCAAACAGAGGAAACATTGATATGGGGCTCACATTTGTGAGGTCCACAATTTTTTTAATTCTTTTTGAAAAAACTAATTTTGCACAATTCATTAAAAATATAATATTAATATATTCAGTTAATAATATTATGCAAGAAAAAAACATGTTAATAACATATAGATATATAAAAATATATTGGGCAATTTTCTCAAATATATATATTTTTTTTAAATGATCACCAAAATATTCCTCAAAAAAAAAAAAAATGACGGAAATATTTATTTTACAATTTTTAATATTTATTTTTATTTTTAAAAAAAATTAAACTCCACCAAAACTCTATCTCATAATTCTAAACTTTAAGTCTATATTAGTTCATATTAGAGGTATAAGGGGTATAAATGTATATTTATACCCTTCATAAAACTTATTTTTGTGACAAAATTTTTATTAGGGATATTATAAGGTATTTCTCAAATAATATTTTAATTGTTTCTTTTTAAAAAAAATGCAGAAGTAAAATTTATAATTATTTAATATAAATATGATATTAAAATATATTTTTCAAAAATCTCAGGACTGATACTGTTCGAGGACATAGGTTTAGACTTCTCACAAATTCTAGTTTGAATAAAAGCATTACGAGAAACAACTTCCTGTCCTAACATGAATATATGAATTGGGCATCGACATTGGGAAGCCTGTCGGTTTTGGTTTCGTTGATTGGGATTTTCGATACTATGCTAATAAGTTCACTATAAATTTTATTAATTATCGTGTCAGGTTCGGTTTGATTTCTTCCGGATACGGTTCGGATCGGATTGTAACCAATGTCTGAAATCATCTAAAATATATATTTATAAACATGAAAATTGATAAAAAAAAATTAAAATACAAAAATTATTCACAAATCTAATTAAAAATTAGTTAAACTAACAAAAAATATATTCAAAATAATAAATGAAATAAACTACAAAAATCTTTCAGATACTATAAAATATTAAACTACCTTAAAATATATAAAAAAATAACATATTTAACTAATTTAGGATATCTTCAGATCCTAGTTTGGATTTCGGTTTGTTTCGAGTTATATCCAAACCCTAGAGTAATAAACTCATAAGTCCTATTCAAATATTTTTGTATAACAGTTCGGATCCGGTTTCGGTTTCTTCAATTCAGATTTAGGTAGGTACTTCAATTTCGGTTAAAAACTTCCAGGCCTAGCGGGAATTTTAAGAGGCTGCAACGCATGGTGGAATGCGTTGACAAAAGCTATTAGAACTTTGAAACAAACTATGGATGGTAGTGATAGCAATAAAAAGTAACTACTTCAAGGAAAACAAAACGCACCTGAAAGTTTACTCCATCGGTCCCCGGATCTAGGGAACATAAGTCCAGCAGCCAGTTGATGAACAATCTAAAATATGGTCTTGAATTGAGTGATGTCTTTTTATCTTCTGCGTGTGTCTGAATACATCTCACAGTTACAGCCATGATCTACAATTAGTAATCATTATCAGACCTACTCACTTTTTTCCACTATCATTAGTGTGAAAGTTTTAAATTATTTCCAATAAAGTAAAAACGGTGTCATGATGGACTCTGGGGAGATTGTACAGCTCCAGAATGGATTTCTTCGGAAGATATACAATGTGCAACAGAGAGTTCATAAACACAACACCAAAGTTCGAAGGCCTCCCAATAATTTCTTCTCCAGCAGCAGCCCACCAGATCTTAGTTCCACCAGCAGAAGAGGAGGCAACTTCAAAGGAGTGAGGAGAAGGCCTTGGGGAAAATCCTCTGCAGAGATAATAGACCCCAACAAACATGGAGCCATATCCTGGCTCGACAGCCGAGGAAGCAGCTGCGGTAGCCGAGCCGCTTTCAAGAAGTGGGGGGACAAGGCTAAGCTCAACTTCCCTGACCTCATTGGCATTGATGCCCCTGAGCCCTCAAGGATCACTAAGCGCCACCTCTCATCCTCATCATGTTCGCCTGTGCCTAGAAAATGGAACTCTGACAATATAAACCTGATGGCTAGAGTTCCATGCCTTGCTTCCCATTATTCTATAATATTGACTATGCCACCTAGTTTTGCTCGGTATTATTTTCATTACTGAGTTCTCGGCTCCAACATCGGGTTGATGGAAGGCATCAACATTTATGTACCCATCAATCCAACCAATTTTTGCTTACTAAATAACCGCTAATTTGTTGTTGCACTGAGAAAAAGACTGAGACGAGATACTTCATAATACAAGTCGAAATAAAACGCTAACAAATAAAAAAACTGCCACCAAAAGTAAATGATACGTCCATCAACACCATTAAAAAATCCCCTCTCCTCTCTCTCTACCTTCTCACCGGGTGCCTTCTCCTGCGATCCAAAGGTGTGTGTGTGTGTGTTTTATCATCTTTTTATTCTAGTTTGTACTAGATCATCTAATACTTGTATCATATACCAGAGAAACAATTACTTGGTATGTTATTACCTCTTTGGTCGCATTCCATCTTCTTGGTAGTTCATCACTCCACTTGGTTCCCCAAACATCTCATTATGCCCTCTGCTGCCAATATCACCCTGCCCACAATGCAAGTAAGACTACATCAACCACCGCCCTTCCCAATCACATTTCATAATACTCTATAAGTTGATTTCTACATTCAGTGACCTTCATGGACAGAGACTTCTTCAATTCTTCCACTCCTTCTTCTGCTTCCTTACGATGCTTTTTGTCCATCTCACTCATATTGTCCGCCCATTTAATCTTGTCTTGAATTGAAACGAGAAGATTTTCTGATGTGTTCAGCCTACACAAAAGCAGTCCACAAAAGTTAAGCAAGGCACAAACTGTCTATTGAGAAAAGGACACTAAATAGCAGGTCGTGGAGCTAAATCATTAGCCATATATTCTAACATCATGTGCGGGGGTCCTTATAAGTAGAAACCAAACCCTGGAAGAAGAAAGCTAGGTCAAAGGAACTACCAGTCTGACAAGGTGTGTAACATATTCCCTAGTTGTCCTGGCCTTAGATCCCTACCAGCTGAAAAAGGAACCTGCATATTTACAAGATATATGAAACTCAGAGAGGCATCCTTAAGTTAAAACAAAAAGCACATGGGTTGAACGTGACAGACAAACACACCTCGAAGCATCTTTTCAACTGATCCAGTTTTCCTCTAACTATACCCTGGAAGATTGATTGTAAGTAGTTAGCAAAGTGAGTATCATGCTTCTGCACTGGAAAAGAACGAGATATTTAGTTAAGAGCACTCACCGCGTACATACAGTCATTGATAAGAAAGTCCTCGAGTTCACGAACATTTGTGACATCTAACTGGACCATCAGTGTATCATAAGGCAGTACCTAATCATTAACAAGCCAAGTCAGATACATGAGGGAAACAGAAAAAAAAAAACAGAGCAAGGTAGGTACATTACATACCTTGTTTGACTCGGCAAGGGTAAGCACAGTGAGCTGTTTAAGCTTGAGAACTTGTTCAGGAGACAACTGAGGGATACGGCTAGCATTACCTAAGAGTTGTTTCGTTGATAATAACAAAAAAACAAAAGTAAGAAACTTTGGCAGAGCTGTATTGAATCAAATATTCAAAAAGTTGTAGAGGTTGGTAGTACATTTGTAGTCACCCCAGGTGCCATGGGCAAACAAGCGTAGAACATCAAGGTACACAGAATTTGAGGTTCCTTCAAGCTGCAATGCATAGTTTAAGAGACATCAATAAAATGGTTTAGGCTTCCCTCTAAACAATACTCTCTTCGTTTCAAAATAGATGATGTTTAAAGAAGTTTTTGATGTTTCAAAATAGATGATGTTTTCATATTTCAATGCAACTTTTAACTTTATCAAAAACTATGTAACCAATAATATATTTGTAGTCTATTTTGTAATTGGTTAATAGTTTTAAATTTATATTTTAATCACACTTTTTAGATTAAAAATCAAGTTTCTTAATAGTGGTGCAATATCCTAAACTTCAAGTATTTAAAAACGGAGAGAGTAATAATTATTTTCTATTACGATCTAATCACCACCTAGCAGTGTTCAAAAAACAAACACTCTCAAGGCGTCCGCGTAAACAATAATAATTTTCTATAAGGCATCTAACCACCACCTAGCAGTGTTAAAAAACGGTCTAGGCGTCCGCGTAAACAATAATAATGTTCTATAAGGAGTCTAACCACCACCTAGCTGTTACTTGCTAACTCAACGAATAGAGTACAAACACATATTCTTAAAGCAAGCAGGAGAAACCCTAGATCGTCAATTATTAGGTCACAGCAAAGCATTCAAGACCTGGGAAACGTTAGGTAGAGCCAAAATCTCGGAGAA
This sequence comes from Moricandia moricandioides, assembly GCA_905132885.1. Classification (NCBI taxonomy): domain Eukaryota; kingdom Viridiplantae; phylum Streptophyta; class Magnoliopsida; order Brassicales; family Brassicaceae; genus Moricandia; species Moricandia moricandioides. The sequence continues at coordinate 499,255 of CAJHQQ010000044.1, forward strand.
GGCGAAGAGAGAAGGATGCGATGTAGCATCGATGATGATAGGCACGAGGGACTCGCCGGTGCAGGTAGAAGCTCGGCGAACGAGCTGATCGATGATCTCCGCTTGTTTCTGCTCCATATCCATGGCTCGCACTAGGGTTTTCCAACACCACTCTGCTCCGATAGATCGAGAATCAAATACCCTATCAGAGACGACTGTTCTCCGACTCTTTTATATGACAATTTGGAAAAGTGAATTTCCCTTACGAACTTAATGGGCCTAGGCCTAAATTAAATGCCATAAAGAAGACTCGGAAGATATGGGCCGGGCCGAGCCAACAAACACAGCCTACGCAGCAGGTTTGAATCCTGACGGGTTACACGTAGCTCTTCTAAAGTTAAAATATCTT